>MU399565.1:493714-1010502 GCA_022578875.1 Hypoxylon crocopeplum
ACTCCTGGTCGCGGGGCTGCAGGTGTCCTCCCCCCCTCGTTCACGGCCACGGTTGCTTCCTCCCCCCCCCCGCGTGTTGGATGGATGGATGGATGGATGGATGAGAAAAAATATTTAATTCCCCTTGAATTTTCTTTCTTTACTTTCTTTCCCTCTCTTTTGTCCCCCAATCACGTAGCACGGAGACAGGTACGGATGGGTCCCTGGGTGACTGTGTTTGCAAAAGCTGAGATGCTGAAACAAACCCTTCAGCAAACAAAGCAATTGCTTGTTTATTGCCCGTTTCCGCGAAGACATTGGAAGGGGTTTTCCCACTGCCTACCTACCTAGATAGGGGGTTCGATATATTTGTACCACGTCCCGAGGGTCCCCGGCCGTGTCTCATCAACCGACGTCAACTTGTCAAACCCATCCAAGACTCTACCCAGATAGTCGGGTCCGACACAACGTTGTTGAGGCCGCCAGAAAATCTTCTTAGATATGTTCTCTGCTGCTGCTATAAGCCCGATGCTACCCTATCCCGGACTATTGGAAAAAAGGGGCTGAGAGATCTTAACGTCGCATCAGCCAAGTGAGCTGAATCGAACTTGGATCTGACAATCCCCGCCACCAAATCGCTGCCAGGTCTTAGATCCAGACCGCGCGCGGTTTCGTCACTGGCGTCGATCCTATCGTGACAGCTCATCACTCGCATTCGAGAACCGATAAGCGTCCCGTCTCGACAGGTCGCCCGTCCCCTATCAATCACCAGGAAATTCCTAACCCATGCAGCTACCCGCACTGCTTGTCCTTGGGAGTAGAGGCTGTAACGGCGACCGATCCAAAGCCATGTTCCCTACATACCTCCACCGATCCAAGAAAGTCACATGCGCTCTGGTCTTCCTACAGATTTGCTTTTACAGCCTTGGCAGCCTTGGTCTATGCCATCAAATTCACATGGGGCTACATAGAATGCTAATCAAGTCATTACCTAGTGCATCCTCTTCCCTCGCAGCGCAGCGGGCGGCCTCTACGCCACCTGATCTGACACATCTAGCGACTCTCGATGAGGCGCTCACCGGCCTACCTATAGAACGAATCTAAGAGACCCACCCACCGAACGTCTCTCTTAGCGAAGCTAATGTCTAGGCCGTTGCGCAATATGCATGCAGGCTTTTTTCTCATCTTGCATACGGGCCATTAAAATATGTAAGTACCTACATACATACATACATACATACATAGATGCAGGTTCTTGTCACGGGAAGCTCCCGCTTCTAGCACACCTGCAGGAGGGATCAACTGTTTCACTACCGAGTGCGGCCGTCGGAGAGAGAAAAAAATTGACTCAACGACTGATCGTAAACCTGAGCTCAATGTCGAGTGCGGTATTAGTGGCCTTTTTCCAACCAACCAACCCACCCCCCATGACTTGATCCCTTCGCGAAGCTTTGCCTCTTTTGCGTCGCGGTGCGTGCAGAATCTGGCGTTCAATCTTGTTGCTGCCAACGGCTTTGCTGCTGCGGCTACCCGTGAGACATAAATGACTCGTAAACGGGATATTCCACTGCTCCCCGAGCCTGGGAGGAGGTGAGCTGTAGGAAGATAGTGGAGGGAAAGTGGGACGAGGTGTGAATACGATAAACCTATATGGCTACTTGCGATTTCAACGCGAGCGTGTTGACGATGGCTCGAGTAGGCTTCTATTCACCGTACTTACCTAAGTCAATGTTTCTCGAGCCGAATACAGACAAGAGTCGAGTAAGCTCGTCTAGGGGACGTCGTTGCTAGTCTGCAGAATCTATAGCTTTCTCTGATAGGTGTCGGTAGCAATACGAATCTTCCATATACTCCGTTAATCTTCACATGAAAAGTCGAGGCATAGTCTCCAAGAGGTTCAGGTTGTTTCCTACGAGTTACGACTTTAGTTGATCACATGTCCCTAGATGATATGGTCATCTGGCTCAATCCGGTTTATGACTGGACTTACCGTACTGGCCTACTACGAGTCAATAACTTAAGCTAGTACGCCTTTGCTGCTAATGTTGATAACAACAAAGCTTCCCACCTACGAGGTCGAGTATTATAGACCGTAAGAGCCGGAAGGGTTAGGCAGTCTGTCACCCATTCTTCGGTAGTCTGCTTCTATCATTCGGCACGTAGCTAGTCGCTACTAGACAGTACATGAGATACTTCTCTCTTAATATGTAGTAGCTCGCATACCTAGTACGAACAAGTACCTACGGAATTTGGAACCCTCTCGTAGTAGCTTGACTACCTGATACCCTTCGTCGCCGACACAGCTTAGATATGTGACGGTACTTACTGCCCGAGTGACGGTATACCACACATAATAGTATCATCTTGAGGGTTACTTGCTTAAGATCCATTGTACTAGTACCGCTATGTCGAGATTAGATAGGCAGAGACCTCGTCATGATAAATTAGCAAGCATGCACATGGGAACTATCTAAGAACCTTGGCTCAGTTATTGCATGGCCTGCTACTCCCTCCCTCCCACTTATTTCTTACCAGTGAAGTGAAAATGGAAGGAGTAGGGGTTGTAAACAAATATAAATCTCGAAGTGGACTTACAACATCGCTAGTTGACGATAACAAGAGAGGTAATAGATAAGTCAATAGTACATAGTACATCCCGGGAAACAAATAACGGTAGAAGAAATAAGGGGGGTAGGAAGTAGAAAAGGAAAAGGGGGGGATCGTAGCCGTCCTGGTGTATATTTTCTTAAGAGGAAGAAATCGTAGCTTCTATCTTGACTAAACAATAGCAACATATGAACAATTCGAGGCACAGCATGAATAATATAGATATATATAAAGAGAGAGAGAGAGAGATAGAGAGAGGGAGCGGCAGTAATTCACCTCGCAATCTCCACCCCTAATAAGCCCTCTTGTATAGGAGAACGGAGGCGTGCCTCCCGTCTACTTGCCATCGGAGCTTATACGACCTGCGGCCGTTCTACACATTCTCAACGGATCATAAATGGCCTAATACTCAGACAGGCTCCTACTACTACGAAGCAGCTATTCGATATGCGATTCAATAGATAATGCAAGTACAACCACTCGTACTAAGCTGTTGCTGCGATCCTATGTCTCCTGTTACCATATTAAAGCAAGAACATCGACCAGGGGCGCTACCGAACCCGATGTACGTTATTTCACAGTATACACCGCTCAGCACTTTGTACCTCTAAGATATCTGACAATCACATACCTCTTTACCTGGGCCACACCATGTAACTTATCCATATACCCGGGCCGTAGTATCCGGGTAAGACAGCTTCCTATTGCTAGAGTAGTTGCTGCTCGGCGATAGCTTACTCGCACTCTTACCTTAGGTGCTTATACTTAGGCCAGTAGCCTGCCAATCCCTTTTACTACCTAGGTAGCCACCGTTAGCACAGGTCCACGTAGTAGGGTAGCTCCGGAACAATGCTTAAGAGACAGAAATAACCGGGCTCCATTTCAGCAAGAAATACTTAACCACTAACTCCAAGCCTGTCTACGTCGTAGTGCTTAGAACCACGGCATTCCTAGCTATTACCATGTACTTGGTACAATATTAATTCACTGTCAACTAGGAAGGAAATCTCGATGGACAGTAAATAGGCGAAAACACGAATATTCGGGTGCAAGTCCACTTACCTACCCCTTAAGTGATATCTAGCCGGGGGGAAGGCAGGCAAAGACATGAAAGATTAGCCGTCTAAGGAATGGAACCCCAAGGCCTAGCGATGCTGAGTACCTCCTAGGTAGGTATGGATATCGTAAGATACGCTAAACACGCTGAATGAACATACTACTCGCTAGGCCACGCCAACGTCACCTTTGGACTCTACATGATCGTTACACACCTCTAGGGCCACTTCGGATTGTACGGCCAGCGTGAAATTGGTGAAGAGTCAGTCGTGCGTCAGAGTTGCGATGGCTTCCTATGAGAATGCTAAACTTGAACTTGGATGGACGAAGTATACCCCAGGAACCCCCTTATCTCAGTAAACAAAAACTCGTGGTTCTAAATGGTGGCGATAGCATGCTTGCTCGAAGGGCTTTCCGTCAGCCAACTTTCATGAGAAAGCGAAACGCTTAGAGTTAAGCCGTCCTAATTCAAGGAACAGCAAGGTCTAATAAAACGGGCGCCCCAAGCGGCTCCAGAAGCACTCTAACCATAAACATCCTATAAGACGCACCGTCCCTTAGCTACATGTTAGCATCTAGATATTGTTAAGTGATATGCGGATTCTAGCTCTTATAAGACTCGAACGGATGGTAGTTTATATAGGTCAATTGTCTATCCCTATTTCGAGTTAGAGAATAATGAATACGCGAAAATGACGTGCAAGATTACCAACAATAGTCGATATGGTTCTGTGCTCAGCCTTGTTGGTGTAGTACAGGCTTGCGAGCACTTACATCATCATTCCGCCTCACCAGATGCTGAATAGCGCTCACACAACAGGCCATGCACCGTGAATAGGACGACTACTGGTCCGAATAGGCGTTTCCTTAATTTCATCATTCATTACTATGGCCACCCAGTGGTATAGCTAGGTATTTAGAACTGGTCTGTAAAAGAGAATCGTTAGTAAGCCAAGCCAAAAAAAGACCCAACACCCCCTAAAGGGAGCGGTGGTAGTGGTTAAGACTGACCTAAAGTCATGCTCATGCTAACGTCAGTAGTCTCGACCATCTTGGTGAACTCCTCGAAGCTGATCTTGCCATCCTTGTCGAGGTCGGCTTCCATGATGGTCTTGTCGACGATCTGTTGGAGCTGCTGGTCCTTCAAGTTGCTGCCAACCATCATCTTGAGCACGATGAATAGCTCCCCGTTGCTGATGTACCCGTCCCGGTCGATGTCGTACACCTTGAAGGCGAACTGCAGCTTCTGCTCCTTGTTGCCCTTGCTGCTGAACGCGCTCAGTCCTGACACGAACTCCTGGAAATCCACGTCCCCGCCTCCGTCCTCGTCAAAGATGGCTATCATTCTGTTTTCGTAGTAAAGAGACCCTCGGGTTAGCTTAAATAGAGAGACCGGTCGTGATCATGGCACAGTATGACTTGAAAAGAAAAAAATAAGGTGGATAGGAGGCTGTACCTCGTAGCGAGCGGGTTTGATGATATTTGTGGTAAGCTTAGGAACTCGTCTCGTTCGATCGTACCCGAGTTATCCTATAATTACGAAGAACGGGCCGTTAGTATCGGGTATGAAATATAAGCGGCGAAAGGACGTTGAAGGAGCTGCTCTTTACTTTGTCAAGTTTCATAAACCTCTTCCGAAGTCGATCAACCTCATCTCGGTCGACTACACCAGGACGCAGTTAGCATTCTATCCTTCCGTACCTAGGGGATGGCTGAGTATATACAGTTCGAGCCTGAGACGATGTTGTCTAGCACGGCGCTGGTTGTATTCCCCATGGCGCTAGAGGCTCCTTAACGGAGGCGAATTCGAAATGGTAAGAGGGGAGGGCAAGGTTTGGAGGCCGTTTGCGTTCTCCGACAAGAAATACTTCGAGTTTATCGTCTTTAAGTACTGTAGTCGCAGTAGTGGAATAAAATTGTTGATAGTATTCGCCGGGTTGAAAGATATTCACATTCGTCGATGATGAGGCTGATGGGAGAGTTAGGTGGGAATGTGGGCTGGTGGGGTCTTGCACGGCGAGGCGACCAAGTGATTATGTAGGTACCTAGGTACTCGGGGAGCACAGCCGCATCTCTTATTCGCGGATGCCTTAAGGTACTTAGCTACATAGGACGTCACCTCTAAGAGTACAAACATCCATACATTCACTACGTGTACATAAAGTATCATATAAATCAGTACATAAAAGAATGGAATTGTAACAATTTCCGCTATGATATTTATACACGTTAATAAATATGTTAAACATCATAGTATTAGAGAGAAGCACATGCGTCTTGTTGCTTTAACACGACTGCGCAAACTGCAATGAAGCTAGAAATGACCCCCTATCTTATCTTATTGTGGCTGCCTTGACTAGTAAGGTGTGTGGCTGAGTAGGACCTTCCAGATCATTTCCAGGTGATGCAGAAAGAAAAGCTTTATGACTACCTAGGTAGGTAGGTATCTAGGTAGCCAAACCAAGATTCGGGTCACACTTGGTAGGAATCAATTGTCGCGTTGACTTAAATTGCCTCGTCGCAATGGGAACAAGTGAAATTTTCAATACAGATGCATCATGCGTCAGTCTTATTGGCTGATGGCTGTAGGTTCTCGCCCCCTTTTCCCGTATTTCATTGTCTTGGGCTTATCGATGATGGTAGTGAAGTAAAAGGGGTAATCTCACTCGAGATAACAAAAGAGTACATCGTCAGGCCAAAGAATGGAAGGGAGAACACACCTAACATAGCATGCCAGGCAGGTACTCCTCAAATTTCAGCGGGCGTTATCAGGCCCCGGTCCCCTTCCCCCTCCCCCCAAAGTTGTTGCCCAAAATTGCATGCTACTCACCTGCAGCCAATCAACGAGGGGTATGTCCAGTTAGTTACGTGCTAGGAGTAGGAAGGCGGGAGGGCTTTGGTGGGCAAGTGGGGCGGGGGGCGCCCTTTCATACCCCTCTGCACAACTTGCACAATCACTACACCTCGCACTTTGTTGTTGCTGCTCGGGTTGCCTGCCGTAGGCCACCAAGCAAAAATTTTGCGCCCCAAACAATTCAACGTCACCTCATCCATCGACGAATCTTCGGCCATCAAAACAACTACCAACACGCCAATTCTAGCCCTCAAAAAATCCATTTTCCATCGTCGCATGACCTGAACTTTAGGGTCCCCGAAATTTTTCGGGTTTTTTCCGACCTCATTCGCGACTTTTCCCCTACCCTCCCTCTACACCGCCGACCGCCATGTCGACCCGGAAAGTGCGATACAAGAAGCTAAACACAAAGACTCCTCTGCCCGTGCTCCGCGAAGACCAGATCGACCCCAACGAATACGAGTCTCTCACAACAGAGTCTCAAATCGCTACTGGCGTCGAATCAGCCGAGGAAAATGTGAGTTATCAATACATTTCTTACCTTTCATATGTATATCACGTGATCTGACACGTGACATCTACTCGCACCCTCGCATATAAGTTTGATATCACTTACAAGTACCAACTTACCGTACGCTGACACGCCCATCAATAGGAATATCATCTTCAGGCTGCCCTCAAAGGGGTTGGCGCGAGTACTGACAATGAGATCCCTGTCCCGCCGCCTCAGAAGAGCGAGACCAACTATGACGAGCTATATCCCAATCCATATGTAGAGCCTAGATTTTACCTCAAGTTCTCTGAAACGGTCGAGGAGACGCTTAGTTGCCTCTATGACATGACCACAGAAGATGAGGAGTATCTCAAGTCGTATAATTCCAGATGGACGGGGAACACTCAACTTGCCGAGGCCGACTTCGAGCGAATAATGGAAGTGTTCGAGGACACGGCGGCTGAACATGCTCCCTTCGCTTCGGTAGACAACACAGTAGTCGCATACGAGATTATGGCCCAGTCCATGGGCCAAGTCATCTCGACCAAGCTCATCCAAGCCCATGCCAAACATGTCTACGAGTACTGGAAGACTCGACGACAGGAAAGTGGCAACAAACCCCTGCATCCTTCGCTCAAGTTTGAAACTCACCAAGAGCATGACGACATGGACCCCTACGTCTGCTTCCGAAGACGTGAAGTTCGACAGACAAGAAAAACGAGGGCGCGTGATGCTCAGGTGAGCGAAAAATTGAAGAAGTTGCGTAGAGAGTTGGAGGAAGCACGCCAGATTATTGTCTTCACGCACCAACGAGAGCTCCTCAAGAGAGAGTTGCTGCGAAGTGACAAATTAGTCTTTGAGCAGCGTGCTAGCCTCAAGGACGTCAAGGTCCGGCTCGGCGTCAAGGGCGAGGACGACGACCTGTTCAATGCCAGGCCGCAGAAGCGACCGAGGACAGAGGCGCAACAACCACAACGCGCTGGTCCTCATAACCAGCTTCGCCTTGTTGTTCGTCCCGATGGAGGGAAGACTGTGGAACCGGCAGATCTCGCTATCTTGTCCGACAAGATCGCCGAGAAGGAGAACGAGTTGCGCAACGATGTCGAGATGAGAATGCAGACCCACAGGAGGTGGAATCATAATTACGTCGACTTGACTGCTGATCCACTACCTCCCATCCAAGAGGAAAAGGAACCCAGTTTCAGAGCTGCGAAGACCACTTATTTGCTGACTCCGCCAGCGTCTGCGTCGGATTCCGTCGAGGGAGACGAATTACCCCTGAAGGATGTGAATGGGTCTCCTGCCTGGCACACTAACACTGTCGACCTAGGCACAGACGATCGTCCAGGGGGTCATGAAGAGATGTTTTCATTCCGCCGTCGTATAGGCAGACTAAATCGATTATTCATCGACCGTCGACAGCCCAGGCTGAATGGACAGTGGAGTCCTCCTCGCGAGACAGGCTATACCCAGAGTGACCGATGGAAATATGACCAGGATGACGACGACGATGAACAGCCGGTGTATGAAGTTGACCCCAATAGTGCTCGTCAAATGAAGTTTCGGTCGACCATACCAGTGTCGCACTTCCTGTTTAGACGGCAGGGAGTGGACTCGGTTGCGATTCAAGCCAGTGGTGCAAACCGCCAGGCGCTCCCTCAAGCTCCAGCACCCCCAACTCAGCCGCAGCAACCTCAAGTGCAGCCATCTCAGACTTCAACTTGACGAGTCTCGAGTTTGCACTAGAGCAATCCATAATGGATTTCTTCAGCGGCGAACTGGGAAACTAACGAGCATCGATAAGACCCATAGTTGTCGGAATGCGGTGAATCTTGGTTGGTGATCCTAATAGTGGGGTAACCGGCGTCAACGTCGGCTACGTCTTGTCAGAATACTTTCGTATAAGAGTACACCGTCGTGCACCGAAATGCAGATGCACTCTACTCAGCCACGATCTGACGGCGGCCAAGGAGGTCGCTATCTTCGCCGATGAGACCAACACATCCATCCTACTCTCCAAATTTTGGTGAACTCGTCACCCATAACCTGTACATAAAACCGCGCGAACATATGGGCCAGACGAAGATGATAAATCGAAGAACTGGCGTTGGCGGTTGTTTTTTGCTGTACGAGTATAGTATAGCTTTCGAAGCTACATGCATAGCAGGCGGAGTTGAGGGTGTCTAGTTGCGGTATCATAGGGTGCCAGGCGTGGAAAGAGTGAAAGGGAGTCAATATATGTTCCCGCGTTCTCTTTATGCATGTCTTCGTATTTGATTCATGCGACGTGATAGTTGTGTGCCGGTCGATTGTGTTCATGTTCTTTGCGTTGGCGACTGTTTTGCTATCAAAGTTGCAAACTTGTCGAACTTTGATGGTGATGTGTTCCTCAAAAACTCGACGATCAATTGTATCTCCAAAGGGAATTGAAGAGGACTCAGAGTTTTCCGAATGAAAAACGAAGGGTTCGTCTCTCCTTGAAGTGCCGGCGACTAGGTTGTCTGCTGAAGATCCTTTTATACGAAAGGTTGCGTTGGACTCAGCGCAGACCATCGTAAGGCCGAGTTGTTTCTTAGTCTTTGGTTCTTAGCCTCCGACATTGGTATCTATAATACCATGGTTAGCAAGATCGCCGCGCCCTGATATGTGTAAACAAAATTTCAAGAGATGTTTGAACATGAAGATGGAATACGGTTAGACGGTGGAAAGGTAAATCTAGAATGTGACGCCAAGCGCAGCGTGCGCAAACACAGTGCGGGGCACGGTAAATATTGCGATCCAATGCTTGGAGTTGAAGTTTATGGGGTCGCTCCAGTATATAGTAGAGAGAAAAAGAGGTAGATAATACCTGCAAGACATGGTAAGCTGCGGTTTTACAATAATAGCTGTCGAGAGATACGTATATCAGCTTCCGACTTTGATCTACCGACCGTATCTTTGAGACGATCTCGGTTGGGTCGATGCTATCGAGTCTGACCTATGTCGGAAACATGGCAAGGAACTAGAGCTTAGATCGCTATGGCATGTAAACCACAAGGCGGTCTCTCCGTTCTGTATACTAGCAGCTCTCGGCGGCGGTGCGCGATATAGACTTGGGTCTGCGAGGAGTCAATGGCATTCCGGATAGTCGCATGGGTGCTGACATGGCGGAAGGATCTGATCCGTAAGCTCGTAATTCTCCAAGGCAGGAAAATATGACCATGGTCGAATCTTACAGGAGAGCAATGGCGACTCGAGAAGGAGAGAGAAGAAAAGGATGTTGGGAGCGTGCGTCTGCGAGAGGATTCTAGTCAGCGACAGTCGGAGAGCGGGCAGGTCTCGGATTACCGACCACAATGGAGAATATCGATAGCTCTCTCGTTGGAGAGAGGAACGCTTGGAAAGGAATAAAATCGACACACGATGGCAAAGAAAAGGGCAAAGAGTGAAAAGATTGGTAAGAGGAGAATATGGCATGAGAAGGGTTTGTGTAAATTTGTGGGAGGAGGCACGAGAGGTTGGAAAAGTAGCGATGATTTGGTAATTATTTCTCCTGGTGCTCAGAAGTCAAGGCTATTATTACCCGTCAAGAGGTGCAACAATAAGTGCGGCGCCCCACCCCAAGCGCAACTCGACTAGCCCAAGCTGGTACCTAAAGCTTAAGGCTTCGGGGGATCCACATGCGAGATGCAGGCTAGCCGCTTGAGGAAGCATGTCTATCGATAAGGGTAATCAATTCACGGGTCAGTCGTCATTGGAGGGGTTCTGCAGCTACGTACGTACATTCCCGCTCTCACATGGCAGATAGGCGAAACCCCACAATCACTTATCGACATCCGTAGCCTCAGCTTTAGACGCAACCTTGACTCCTTCTTACTAGACCGATTCCTTTCATACAATACTACAACGATCCTACTGAGATATGAAGAAGCTGACACGAAAATACATTGTCTACATTGAATAAAACAACCAAGACTGTGAAAATTTGCTCTTACCTATTCTTAACACATTGCGGACAACCCCGCCTTTACCTATAACCAATATCATCGCAACCTCATCAGACAAAGAAACAAGCCACCAGACCAAAATGGCGAAATCCAACACCCCCCTCCTAGCCCTAGGCTGCGAGGGCAGCGCCAACAAGCTAGGCATAGGGATAATCTCGCACGACCCGCGCACAAACAAGACCGCCGTGCTAGCCAACCTACGGCACACATTCGTGTCACCTCCAGGCACCGGGTTCCTGCCCAAGGACACGGCGCGGCACCACCGGGCCTTCTTCGCGCAGCTAGCCAAGTCGGCGCTAGCCGCCGCCGGCATCACCGACCCCAGCACCCAGCTATCCTGCGTATGCTACACGCGAGGGCCCGGGATGGGCGCGCCGCTGCAATCCGTAGCAGTAGGAGCGCGCGCGCTATCTCTCCTCTGGGGGCTGCCCTTAGTCGGCGTGAACCACTGCGTGGGGCACATAGAGATGGGGCGGGAGATCACAGGGGCGGGGGACCCGGTAGTGCTCTACGTGAGCGGGGGCAACACGCAGGTGATCGCGTACGCGGAGCGGCGGTACCGGATCTTCGGGGAGACGCTCGACATCGCCGTCGGCAACTGCCTGGACCGGTTCGCGCGCGCGCTGCAGATCAGCAACGACCCGGCGCCCGGCTACAACATCGAGGTGCTCGCGCGCCGCGCCGTCGGCCGCGGCGTGCTGCTGGACCTGCCCTACGTCGTCAAGGGCATGGACTGCAGCTTCAGCGGCATCCTGACCGCCGCCGAGCTGCTGGTCGCGCAGATGCGGGAGCAGGAGGCCAAGGTCGCGCGGGGCGAGGAGATCAAGGAGGAAGATAGGTTTACGCCCGAGGACCTGTGTTTCAGCCTGCAGGAGACCGTCTTCGCTATGCTGGTTGAGATTACGGAGCGTGCCATGGCGCACGTGGGCAGTAACCAGGTGCTCATCGTTGGCGGCGTGGGATGCAACGAGCGTCTACAGGAGATGATGGGGCAGATGGCCAAGGAGAGAGGCGGGAGCGTGTATGCGACTGATGAACGTTTCTGTATCGACAACGGTATTATGATCGCTCACGCTGGCCTGCTAGCTTACGAGACGGGATTCCGTACGCCATTAGAAGAGAGCACATGTACGCAGAGATTTAGAACAGATGAAGTTTACGTCAAATGGAGAGATTGAGACTCGAATATGAATCGCCTAAATGTGATTGAACTGGTTCCTAGATTCATTATCGACATCGTCTAAATCGTTTTGTACGCTTTGCCTTCGTGGCCGCGGCCTTTGCATCTTGCACAGCCTTATCTATGGTTTCGTAGCGTCGTATTGCTTTCATAAGCAAATGTGTTCCCAGCGCGAACCACCGCGCATTTTGGTCGGTAAGACCAGCCTATTGCCAAAGTTTTCCTGCTCCTGAGGTAAGGAAACATCCAAGCACTAATTAGTGTACAATCCTAACATCCGTAATGGAATTTGAAGCAAAGCACAGAGAACGTTCCCGTCCTAATCGTAAACAGGTGAGGGTAGCCTACCCCTAGGATAGACTCTTGCAAAGATCGGTATGTGGCGTCTTATATCAATATTTGATGCGATTTCGCGCATCCGAGCCACGAGTACTGGAGAATTTAATCATTCTTCGTAGCTTTGTAGATAATCGTAGTCACGTACTTTTCACAATTAGCCTCGACATTCTGGTGAACACAACTGCTGGACAACCTACCTTATTCTGATATCGAGTAGTGGCCGATACAGCAAGAACGTTATTTTTAATACTACAGGTAGCTAGATGGTTGAGCATGGTGTGATTCGGCATATTCAGAACGCTATTGTCGTCCTTGATCAAGGTATTGTTGTTCATGATGGGTTTACTCAAGAAACCAGGGAGGCTAGGTGGTGGCGGAAGTCGTTCTAGAGCTAGAGTAGAAAGCCTATATGCCGGAGTGTCCTCAGGCTGATCGAAGTCTTCCAGATACTGAGGGATCTTAGCAGAAAAACTCTCGACAGGATCTATGGCCTTCTGCTGCGGCACCCTCATCGCATCGTCGTGAGAAGGCTGCCTGGATGGAAGGGACAAGGCGGCTTCGTCCGACTTAGGAACGCCAGTGTCCAGGGGTAAGCTGCGCGACCCGGCATCGTCCCCGCTTACTTCGATATAGTTTACCAGATTGTTCCCAAAATCGACGGTAGTAGGCAGATCTGGCGACGTCTGCATATTCCCATCGACCAGGAACTTTATGTGATGGGTTCCCGGGAAAACTGGTATTACAGTCTCTAGCACACCCTCCTTAACCTTGCTATAGATCGAGAAATGTCAGCGATGAACGACCAATATTTCACTCACTTGACTAGCCTCGCTTGACGCATAAATTCGTAATTGAATAGTTATCAGACTTCTGAGAGTGAATAACATTTGCGAGAGAGGCGAAACTCACGATGGGAGTAGTCGCTGCTTCCGGCTCCACTGAAAGGGTGTCCCCGTGACGTAGACCTTCTGGCCGCCCCGCGACCACTGGATACGAGTTGGGATAGTCGGCCTCGTCTTATCGACCCGAAGCTCTTCGGTGTCATCTTCGTCTGTCGCATTGCTAAGTCCCGACGCCCGACGCGGAATGCTATTCGAGTCGTCGAGGGCTGCAATATCATCGACCTTGCCGTCAGCATCGCTTGGTGCGACTATGGGCGACCCAGGTGTATGTATCTCCTCCTCGATTGGTAGAGGTAGCCGCGGCGGGCGGGAGATATGATATGACATATCCTGGATACTGCTAGAGGCAGGGCCCGATATCAGGCTCTCCTCGTACTGGGAGTCGTGTGCGTACGAGGAATCCTGTTCCGAATGAGGTTGGGAGAAGGGAACGGCTACAGGCTTAGAGTGTTCATCCTTGAACACGGCGGGTTTCTGCTTGGGCTCAGGAACCCTAGGAGGCGCAGCAGAGTTATTGGAGCTGGTGGAAGGAGAGGAGGAGTTGAGTATGGAGAGCGGTCTCGAGTGGGAGCTCTTGTTAAGTATCGAGGTACCGGTAGCCTGGACGGCAGAGGCTTCGGGAGAAGCTGGTGACCTGATATGCTGGTTGTGTATCGATACCAGGTTCTTGGGATCCTTCTTGGAAGCCCGTGGGGAGTCGTGCAACGAAGCAGCGGCAGCAGTGGGTGTAGCCGGCTTCGAGGTCGACGACGGGTTGTTCCCCATTGTTTTGGCGTGGGGGGGACGGGGAGGAAAGGATGTTCCCCCTTTGGCCCTTTGGGCTTTTGCTTGTTCCTTAGTTTCCTAAGGTAGGAAAGGAGGGAAAAGGGGGAATGTGGTCAAATCGCGGGGAAGTCGGAAGCTGACGGGCGGGATGTAGTGCGTCGTGCGTCGTGGCTCCGTGGGCGGGTGCGCAGGGCCAGGCGGTGTGACGGATGGGATGGGATAGGATGAATCAAGCCTTAGGATGGTGGACGTGGATCATCGCAAGTAAAGTGGTCATGAGACCAGAAAGTTCGGTTTTGGCGTAGTCCGGCGATGAGACAGCTAGACGGAGAATGGTGAACGATTGGGCAGCTGGGGAAGATCTAAACGAGGAAGGACGAGGTTCAAGTCAAGTCTCTCCATTGTTGTACGATAACGCTGAAGCCAATCAGTCCAATCAAGTCCCATCTCTGCACCTGCCTGGTCTTCTACCCCCGGTCCGCCTGACGCACTGACCACCAGTCATCACAAGGGTCTAAAGGGTCCAAGTATCTTAGTACTCGAACACATGTCATCCACCATTCCTCCATAATTCTTACAGTACCTACATTAGCTTGCCAACACGTCCGAGAGGAAGAAGATAAGCATGCAGAAATATAGTTCTTAGTCAATTAATTTGTATATCTAAATTCTTACGAAAATAATTAAACTCGTAGATGTAGATGCATGGGTAGATGGACTCAATGTTAGCGGTGAGCCCAATATCAAATGTTGTACTCGATACGACTTAATACCTGGGGACGGTCGAGCCGCTTTACTGCGCATGGATTTTCAGTTACATAACAGCCTCAAGTCTTTATTCTAGGAGTCCCAGTATAATTGAAGCTAAAACATTGAAACTAGTAGCGATAGACTTCAATAGAGCTTACCCCACCGGATCAGACTAATAAATTCCAGCGGTCTACATATACCTGGTTATGTCCATACCAGAAATGGCATCTAGGTCAGGTCCTTGTACTTAAGTACATACCACATACCTAACACCATGTTGATCACCTGGAGCTGATGCCAAGACTGCGAGCGTCACCTTCGTCATACTACGTACCTCACTCGTCGGTAATAATATTCGGTCAAGCAAGCAGAAAGAAGAAATACCAAAGGATTCTGCCAACTCATACCAGCCTTTTCGCCGGTCGAAATCTAAGTCGCCAGTCTACAACAAAACAGGCCGAAAGAAGAGAGAACCACCCGCGCCGTCGTCGTAGTCCGCAGGCCACGAGGCCAATCCGCCATCATGGATTGGCTAGTATCCTTGCAGACCTTTGGCACGTCATTCCTATATCCCGCGCTCAAGTTCATAGTGAAGCTGTGCTATATCGTCACGATACCTCTCTACTACCCCGTATACTACCTCCTTGCTCTGGTCGCCTTTCTCTTATCGCCTATTTGGTACACGCTTCGTGCCGTCTCAAGCACCGCCGTGGCCGTTGTCGCCTTGGCCACTAAGCTCAAGGTATTATTAATAATTACCTACTTCTATCTTTATAGCCTCATCGCAGCGACCCAGATAATTTCCCCTTTATAATTTTATATGATACCTACATGTACTAGACTGAAGTTGCTTGCTAATTGTAAATAGTACATCTACATCTATGTAAGGACATCCGGTCAAATGACTTACACGCGGGAATTATCGGTCGTACTGACACTAGCACGAAATGCAGGTCGCCTGCGCGGCTATTATAGGTATCTGCGTCGGTTGCATATTGCATGAAACGTCGAGCTTTATATTCGTTCTGCTCGGCGTTGGTGCGCCACAGAAACGGGAGCTAGACCACCGGAGGTCGAAATTACCACATCTAGATGAAGAGGAGTTTGACGACTTAGGGTCCACGACGCAGTCAGAGGATAGTTCTAGTATACTCTCTATGGCTAACATAATCTCGCGGCGCGGGAAGTCAAAGCAGGGAACAAATGATGATGTGTACGATCTGTTCGAGAAGCAGTGGAAGCTGGTGAGGTCTCCTGAGAAGCCCAGAAAGCGAAGAAGGGGATTACTTGCTCAAACGATTCACGAGGAAAGCAGTAGCGATTTCTCCGGATGATGTGGGCTAGCGACATTGAAGCCAACAGTTGAATGAGACTCACGCACCTCAGTCGTACATGCTCGGCAAACACTACCATCGCATGACAACTCACAGCTTACCTCCTATTACGTTACTATTGATCTATGCTGTGGTTCGACTAGAATGGAGGGCCCCTAGTTGTTGATTCACAGCTCGAGGCCGGGATACCGCCCAGACACTACACTCTCAATTGTGGGAGACTTTGAGCCGGGCAGCTTTATACTTGGTCAAAGGGGTCAGATTGTCACTTGCTGTCTAGCGGTCTCCGAGTTCAAGAGGTGTCATAGTCACTTATAAAAGTGCAACACCCAAGGCGATTCGAGAAATATCTCATTGGATCAAATCAAATTAGATTCTCCCGGCGCAGTGCCGATAGAGAGTCGGGTGTAAGCTGCATATAATAACATAACCCGTCATGTATCCGACTTATAATACTCCCCGACAATCTCACTGCATACATGTTCGCATTATGAACCGTTCTCAGATCAATTATAATTAATTCTTAATGCAACTGCTTACAACTCACATGAGTGCTATCAGTACCAAGACCCCAACAGCACTTAACATCTCCAACAAATTCTCGCCCGAAAGACGACCCGCTCCTCCAGTTGGAGTAGGAGACACTGCACTCTGCTCCCCCGCCGCAGTCACCGCAGATTCCTCAATAACGGACGACTCCAACGATGGCGTCTCTTGTGGGAGTAGGCTACTTTCCGATAGAATCGTCGATACTGAGTCAGATGACGATAACAATGACGATGACAATGACGATGACGATGACGAGGACGAGACGACCGTAGGAGCAGGTGTGATCGTAGGCGCAGCAACGGTACAGCCATAACACCCAGACTTCAATACAGTCTGCGTCTGGTACCAGCTCTGCCACTCAAGCGGCTCAGTAAACGCTGCCATGCTATTAGCCTCCCAACTCATAAATCACAAGCCCCTTTCCTCCGTCTTTATATCTCTTGCTCTCTCCAAGGGGAATAACAGAGGCATAATGAAAGACGGGACAGGACATACGTTGGTAAGTGATAGTCAAACTTCCCTCCGTCGTCGTGACCGTGCTCCCATACGTAAGCGACGGGATACACGCCGTAGTCTGCACCAGCTCACTATACCCCGCAACGCACCAGTACACTACAACAACGGGAGTCAGTAATTACTTCTTTACCCAAGAAAGCAGCCGAAGGAGTCCAGGCCCGTCTCTGTTCGCAACAACACCCAAACCAGCTCAACCAAAAAGCTCCCCATCAACCCCCTTTTTCCTTCGACAAGCCATCCATCACCAAGTCCCAAGTAAACCAAATAAAACCATATTAGAGGAGAGCTCTCAAAGTAACATACTGCACCAGCCCCTATTCTCCGGCGTCCCCTGATTCAAGCGCCCACAATCATCATTACACGCGGGAGCAGCAGCCGACTGTTCGGGACCAGCGCTCTCGCGCACGCAGTCGAGCAGGCAATACGGGATATCCGTGGTATTCACAGACCCCGGCAGCAGGCTGCCGGTGGCGATGGCAAGCGGCGCGCCGCAGCCCAGGATGCACGGCACGTCGCGGGAGTCGAAGGGCGCCGACCCGTCTAGCGTGTCCTCGCAGATTATCGGGTCCGGGAAGACGGCCGCCTTGCTGAACCCCGATAGGGACGAGGTGAGGAGGAGGAGGAGCTGGGAGAGAAGATATCGGTGCATTTTTGTGGCTAGGAGGTACGTATTATTTATTATTAGTGTAAAGTAAAGTCTAAGTCTAAGGCGAGTAGCCTACATAGTGAGATAGATAGACAGATCCGAGTAACTTAGATTAAGTGAGTGAGTGCACCCGGCGCTTGGCATCGCGAGATATATAGAAAGCTCCCAAGTTAATGATCGAATCGTCCTATTGGCCAATTGTTAGGTAGTCCCGGATGCTACGTTGGTGCCTATTTATCTTGCGGCACAGCACGTAGATGCAGCACACATGGATAACTAGATGTGATGAGTTCCTCTTCGTGCAATTTCTCAAGAGCCTCTTATTTGAAAATGATACTGCCAACTTACCTCCTGATTACTAAAACCTCTTTATTAAGAGTGGTACGGGAGTGTTGGATAAGCATCCCCTGCTCTGTAATGTGCAGACAAAGTCACGGATGAATATTCAGGGGTTACTAGTCATAAATTCACTTAAGACACGTATCCAGCCTTCCTTAAGAAAATTTAAGATCAGTTCACTTTAATGCAGATCCTGTAGTATGGACCATATACGATACACTCAAGATAGGTATCATTGCTCGCCCGAGCCCGTGAACCCCAAGAACGCAAAACGCCTAAAACTATGCCGTGGAACCATTAACCGCAAAACCGTCCCTAGAGAAGGGAAACTATAAGCCCTTGGTCTGGCGTCGACCATCATTAGGGGAATGGTGACCAGGTCTGGGGGGTAAGGAAGGAGGTGGGGGTCGAAGAGTAGAGCTCTGCTGAGACGACTTCCTCCGAGAGTTGTTACGATTCTATCGCCGATACACATCTCGGTCCCTCTCTCGAATCGGGGAGCGACTGCGGCTGCGGGTCTGGCTTGCCCGGCTGCGGTCGTCGTAATCTCGCTCGCGGCGATCCCAGTCATGCCGTCTGTCATCACGATCGTCCCATCTTCGACGGTCTTCTCTCGGCGGCCGGTCTTCTCTAGGGGGACGATCTTCCCTAGGCGGTCGATCTTCTCTGGGTGGTCGATCTTCTCTGGGCGGTCGGTCGTCCCTAGGTGGACGTTCGTCGCGTCCGCCAGCACGGTAGCTAGGGATGTAAGTGTCGACATCTGGTCGATTTCCTGCGCGGCTTCTTGGCGCCCGATCTCTATACGAGTCGTGGTGCTCGGCCGGATTATCCCATCCATTTCCTGGATACTCAGGCGGAGGCGGGCGCGGTGGTAATCGGTGGTCCATATGAGGCTGGTCCCGAGCCCAGGCAGGTCTGCGGCCCTCCTCGCCACCCCTGTATCCACCGCCATGGTTCTTCTGGTATCTGCCATTCATCCTGTTTCCATAGCCATCGCCGCTACTAAATGAAGCATTGGGACCGTCGAAAGCACCGACACCCACAGTTCCCCCCTTAGGAGCTGGTGGAAGAGCAAGCTTACGGTCATGGAACTTTCGACGGTCTAATTCGTGACTGTCTTCGAAAGTTGGAAGATCTTCTGGCTTCGCCGGGTAAGGAGAAGTCTTGAAGTAGGGATGTTCTAGCGCATCAATCGCGTTAATGCGGGTTCGCCAATCAAGCGTTAGAAGTTCCTTCAATAGAGAGATGGCGCCTAAACCGTGCTCGCGGAATCGTTGTGACAACAAAGGAGGCCTTGGCCGAGGATTCATAGCCTCGCCTCCAGGTAGTTGTTTCCATCCTGGCATGTTCTGATCTGTTGGAGATCCCACTAGGTCGAAGATGATTTCGAGCTGGTGGCTATCGCTCTCGCCAGCTAAGATGGGCTTGCCAACTAGCATCTCACCAAACACGCAACTGTGAGGTATGTTAGCAGATTATATGTTGTCACGATGCTCGCTGAATCTTACCCAACACCCCACATGTCAATAGCAGTGGTGTACTTCTTCAGGTGTAGTAAGAGCTCAGGAGGTCGGTACCATCGCGTGACTACAAGGCTAGTGTATTCCCTGCGTCCGTCGCCGCCTCCTTTTCCACGTTCGGGAACCGGACCATCGTAATGTCTCGCCAATCCGAAGTCAGCAATCTGAAGGATGCCTTTGTTGTTGATGAGCAGATTTGCGGCCTTCATATCTCGGTGAAGGATCTTGCTATCGTGCAGGTAACGAAGACCTTCGAGGAGCTGGTAGAGGTAGCATTTAATCTGCGGCACGGTAAAATGGACTGAAGGGTTGTCGAGTAGACCGGATAGATCGTGATCCATATAGGGCGTCACCATATACATAATAGGGCGTTTGCGCTTGTCGGCTTGCTGGGGTCAGTCTAGGGAAGTTCGTCGCACGGGGCTAAGGGAGACTCACTGATCTTGCTATGGTGCTCGACAGCCATATCCTCTAGGCGCAGAACGTTCCGATGTGAGAGTAGCTTGAGAAGCTTGATCTCACGAAGTGCTGTGATAGGGAAACCATCCTTCTCGTTGTGCATAATGATCTTCTTCAATGCAACCAGATGTCCAGTTTTTCGTGATTTCGCCTTATGAACCTCACTAGATGGAAGGTAAGCATGATGAACGAGTTAGGGTTGGATGCGAAAGCGGCTTACCCAAAGGTACCCTCTCCCAACTTGCCCAGGAGCTCGTAGTCGGATATTCTAGAGCATCCTACGAAGCTGTCTCTTGGTCGTTGGTGTTGGATCGCGAAAGATCGCGGGGAAGGTGCGCCACTCCCACTGCTGTAAGCCATTTTGGATGAAGATCCAAGGCTGTTGTAGTTCGCAGGCTGTAGAGATCGCGGGTTGAGGTTACAATGACGTTGGTTAGAAGTACCTGACTGTTGAAGAGAGAGATAAGTTGACTAGGTCAAGAGCTCGTCACAGTGTTTATCATCGCAAACTTGCAAGCGTCTAGCCTGCGAATAAGCGGATGAGTCGCAGAAATCATATGCGTATTGTATGAATTCAGTGCGAACCGTGGTGTGCTTGTGTAAGAAAATGGAGGAAGAATATGTGAATTGTAAAAAGATATATGTAGTAGAAACCTTGGAAGCTTTCAATGTTCGCGCCCCATCCATGTACCGGACCTTAGGATGGCCCCACTTTCATGGTTCATCCGCATCAAAGCCTCCAGCGCACTGGCACCCGACATCCGTGCTTAAGGTACATAGGTACATGTAGTACAGCACTAGAACAGGGCACGGACTGTGCTGGCGGCAGATCTTCGGTTGTTGCGGCCTAGGTACTTAACCACTTCATGTTCGAGCTTTTATGGGGACTAAATGAGGTATTCCGTACCGAGAGTTCCCAATTAACCGTCACGACACCAATCCGAATCAGACTTCCTGCCATTGATAAACCCGCCTCCATACCGACGCCAACATTCCCCTACGATAGTGAGCAGTGTGTGATCCTCCCTCGCCAAAGCGATTTCTCCTATTCGCAGAGCCATTGACGGCTGTCAGATTCGAGCATAATGTCTGGCCACGGCCCGATTAAGCCTCGATTTCCTGGCATCTACAGGTACACTGGTACCGCCCTCGGCGCGAGCATGTGGTTTTTCGTATGGCTCTTTCCGTTTCTCAAAGGCATCTCCAACTTACTAATATGCTCAACAGTTAATGTGGCGCGCGAGGAAAGATGGTGATTGACCCCGACTGCGAACAGCGAAGAGTTAATACTTACACGAGACCTAGGCCCCGTCCTGCTAGGTTGGAAGCACCCATGGGACCACTAGATCAACGACACAGCGAAGGCAATGTATGATCGAGCACATGACACAGTGGCTGACAGATACCCGGCTTGAGGGACTTAGAGATGCATAACTACGATGGTTACACACCAGTAGGAGGTCATGTCGATAGAAGAGAAGAATTGGTCAACCTAGTCTATACAGTGTATCACATACTGAGGCATTTCTACTACGATCATTTGGGCTTCTCAAATAGATAATGGGCAACTCCCCAAGTGTCCCCGCCTTCATATGCAAACAATTCCGAGCAAGCCATATAAAAGATTTGCCACCTGTTATACCACATGTTCGCATTCTCTTCCCCATACGTTTCCACCAGATATGGCCATATCTGCTTCTTGTTTGCTATCATGTTCAAAAGCCAATGCTGGGATTAGGTCAGCATACAGCCAAGAAAAGACTCATGACGACTTGGCAAATATCCGGAAGTTAGGAGCTATTACTCACCTCGCACGTTTTTGAGTAGTGGTTGCCATTCACCCACCACTGCTTCTCGATATGAAGATCCTTCTGGAAGTATAGTAGCAAATCCGCAGACGGCACTATCCAGAAGCCAAGTCAGTAGATTTTTTATTGCTAGGTTCTCCATGAAGATATCGCTCTTGGATCTCTCAGAGGGCAAAGAAGTGAGGGAGAGGGTAAATGAAATTTGAAAGTACGTACTAGTACCGCCAGTGAAGAAATGCGTAGTCATCCACCCTTCCTCGTAATCATAAGGAGTCGTCTTATGAGCGAAAATATGGACAAATAACTTGCCACCAGGTTTCAAAGCCCTCGAGACCTTCGCCATGAGCTGCTCGTAGTTTTTCATATGCTCAAAAAGCTTTTCAACAAGTCAACAACGCTTTCCCTTGACTAATATTAATAATCAGGTCTGTGGGATGTTAAGTACCTCTATCGAGACCACGCGGTCGAAGCTCTGCTTCTTGAACTCGTAGTCCACCACATTGCCCGTGATGACCGTCAGGTTCGTCAGGCCCTTCTCCTTAGCCTTGGCGTCGATGTACTCCTTCTGCGTCCGCGAGTTGGAAAACGCCGTGACCTTGGACTTGGGGAACACCTCGGCGAAGTACAAGGCGCCGGAACCCCAGCCGCATCTACCACGTGGTAACTTGTCAACACACCTACATATCCAAAAGTCTAACCGGTCCTGATATCGCAGCACCACGGTAGATTTATGAGAATTAGGTAGATGCATGCTGGACAAACTCACCCCAGATCCAAGATACTCATCCCATCGCTAATCTCCGCCCTCTCGACATACAAGCCCAGCATGGCGACCTCGGCTTGTGCCAAGGTCTCGCCGCCCTTGGGGTACAGACAAGACGAGTACTTCATGCGGGGGCCGAGCATGCCGACCAGGACGCCGGTCGCGACCTCATAGTGCTGGGAGTTGGCGGCAGCCGTCTCGATGGCGATGGGGCGGGTCCGCAGCAGCTCGATGTACTTGGCCTTGCGCTCGTAGGCGGCGGCCAGCGACGAGGATTTGATCTCGGCAAGGCGCTGCGCCAGCTGCCGCTGGATGCCCACGCGGATCACGGCGTGCGGCAGGAGCCCGCGGTCTAGGAGCCAGTCTATCTCATGTCTCTGTGTAAGTAAATTATACCTACTGCATGTAGTACATAAAGGGTTAAGTAAACCAGTTTATACTCACCGACGTTCATAGTGAGTAGCAACTTATAACTAATTATATATATATAGGTTCAACGGGGATGGAGTTTATAGGTAAATAGTTGACGTCGTCGGCTTCTAAATCTCATACACAGAGTAGTTTATGTCCACTTAGGTAGTTAGAAGTGAAAGAGGTCTCACCGCACCGTCTCGGTGCACATCCGAGCCCCTAAGTGAAACAGCAGAGCGCCATGCAGACCTCAAAAGTGGGTCTACCAGGGAGAGTCTAGCTGTCACCACTTGCATATAGAAAGGATCGAAATGCAAGGGGATCACGGTTTAAATCTTTAGTAGGAAATCAGTTCAGGACTATAGTATTTTTCTATTGTAGCAGATATTTCCGAAAGAAATGATCTTACAATCGTGTTGAAGACAATTAACTTATATAACTTACTAGGTTAAGGTAATGAGAGTTGCCTTTTGCTCTACGTTATAATCATCAATAGTTGAACATACTAATTAAACCTCAGTCATTGGGGAGAGTAGCATGTGATGAGATTGCTAGCAGCTTCACCAAGCACACAACACAGAACCATAGGATAATCCCAATTAACTCTATTCCCCGCCCCACAGGCGCAAATCCCAGCCCCCACAGTATCTACATCTTCACGATTTCCGCTTCCCCTTAGTATCGCGGCGCCTCTCCCAAACCTGGAGGTAAGACTCGCCCAGGTACAGCAGTTCCTTCTGCGTCTGTTCCACGAACAGGTCCTGGCACACCACCCACTCGTCGCGTCCCTTATCCTTCAGCTGCACCTTCCACGTCTTGCGCTCCTCTCCCGAGTCCGCCACGTCCTCCTTCGCTCTGACCGCCTCGTGTGTCACGTTCGCGACCAGGTCGTACCAGATGGGCTCTCCGGGGCGATGGTCCGCGGGGCTCGGCTCCACGTACGGCGACACGTCGAGGCCGACGCGCGCGTCGAACGTGACGATGGTGGGGTTGCGCTCCGAGACGAACTTGTTCGTGGAGAAGCGCTTGATGTGGAATGTGAGGTACGGCGGGAGGGGGTGCATCAGCCGGTACCGCTTTCTCTGCGCGAGGTGCTCCTGCGCCTTCACGCCGTCGTATTTAGATAGGATAGTCGTAAGCGGTACTTGAGGGATGATATTGCGCTCCAGCTCGTCTTGAAACAAGGGCGCGGGCGGCAGGTCCAGCGTCAGAAGCAGAAAGCGGTTGATTTCCGTCTTGACCTCCGCCGCCTCCTCGAATCGTAAGCGGTCGTTAGCGTCTGCCTTCGCTGTGATGGCTTGCGACTCGACTTTCAGCTTCCCTTGGAATATTCTTTGTATGATACTGCTCCCCGGCTTTGTTCTGCTTCCGCCTAGCCCCAGATGTAGATTGTTGAGAAACCACGATAAGAACTCGACAGGATCGGACTGTACTGTCAAGGTGAACCTCTTGTTAGATTTTAATGCGATCTCCTGCAGCAGTTCGTGGGGTGATACGTGGTTCTTGAAGGCTCGAGGATTCCATATCTTGCGGAACAGGATGCTGCATCGCTTAACGAGCTCGGGGCGCGACGAGAGGTCTTCTAGTAAGAAGTAGTTTCTCAGTGGCGACACATGAGATAGCGCCTGGACTACTACGTTGAGATAGTCGTTCTCCTTTATATTGTTCATTCCCACAAACCCAGGCGTGTATTCCTTCCCATCGAGTGTCCACGCACTTCGGGCTTTGCGATCTAGCTCCATCACCTCCTGCCTCGTGTATATCGGATCGGATACGTATTTTATATCGTCAAGCGATTTGCTCTTGACCTCATAGCCTTCTGGTAGCACGTAGACTTTCTGCGTCTCCATGTTGATGAATACGTGGTGTCCAACGTCCAGCGAGTGAAAATATGCATGCGATTTGGGACCTCGGCCTTGGAAGTATTTGCCGCAGACCAAGCATGCATAGACATTTATATTGGACAGGCTGATAGAGCATAACTTTTCGAAGTCGAAGTCGAGCACGTTGCGATCTATCGTGTCGAGGTATAGATCGTCGTATCCTTCCGTAGGCGCGGACTGTCGTATCGGTATCTTCGAAGGCTCGTCTTCAAATTCTTCATCGTCCTCCTCACCAGCGGGCGCATCGTCTATTAGTCCGTCTGATGTGGAGGCGGCGCTCCCATTCCGTTCTGGTCCATCGTCAAATCGCGACCTCTTGGATGCAGGTGAGCCCACGCCATAGAGCTCTTCCAGAGCTTCAGAAGCATGTCTTTTCGACATGTTGGTGTGAAATTGGCGGCGCTTTCAATTTCCCGTAACGTGTACTATTTTCGGCGAAGTTGATCGAACTCTTGTAATGGTGTGCAAGGCTGTCAGGTTAAGGGCAGTTGATTATATGCGAGGCGCAAGTTGAAGCTATTGACTAGAAGCTCTAGAAAATTAATTTACCTGGTCCGGTACGTACCTTCTGCACTAAACGTCAATGCCCCTCCAGGCATTTAACACCGTAAACCAATCAAAGACCTCAGTACCGCTAAACAACGAAAGCCATTAAAGAAATGAAATCTTCATTGTATTCATTGTAATTATTGTAATGTAGATTACCTTACTCTTAGTACTCTCATATCATCGGTTCATGAACCTACCTGATTAAACAGTGAGTATTGTATCGAAAGTCTCAGGTCACATATAGTGCTTAGCATTTTGTCTATTATGGGTATCATAGTTATGTCGTAGCTTCATATCTATTCTCAAGTCATTTCAAAACCTGCTTCAACTTAGAACCTCTCCCTCTCGATGGCGTACTCTCGCCGAACGGCGTCCGAGGTGTATTTCCTCCACTCCCTCCAATCTTACTCCAGAGCCGTTGAGCCGCTGGTGTCAAACCACCGGAGACACGGGGACTGCTAGGAAATTTGGGAACCGGTGTCTTGTCGACTCTCCCGGTCAATCCAATCTTAGAAGACGTCCTCTTCGACTGAGATATCCGATCGACCATGCGATGGTGGAGTGCCTCTCTTCTGCTCTGCTCCTGGATGATGAAGGGATTTGGGGTCGAATCACCCGGTCCAAGATCGATCTTCGGCGCGGGAGATGGCTCATATTCCGGTTCCTCATCATCCACAAACGCGTACCCGTTGACTCTAGGCGTTTCGCTTCCTGCAGTGGTCGAATTCAGATCGTTCGTCTCCCTTTTCCCCGCAATAGCATCTCGGACAGCAGAGAGCGAGGGTGATGGCGGTACGGATTCTTCATCGCCAATGTTTGGTCCCGGTAACCTGGTATTGTCGTAGTTGACACCCTTGGGTGCAGCCCGAGATATGCCTTCCGCCTTTTGCACCCGAGTTTCCATCGAGTCTTCTATACTCTCGGGGACGAACATTAAGGAGTTGTTCGGTAACGACTTCCACGTATCGGGTTGGGCCGGTTTCTCCTCTCGACCCTTGATGGCCAAACGATCCTTCTCGAATCCGTCATCGGTTAGGCTTCGCTTCTCCACCAACTGTGCTTCGATTTGTTTTTGCTTCAGCTGCATCTTGGATGGTAACTTATTCCCCGACCATAGCCACGCATATTTCTCGGCCTTTTTCGAATTCTGCTTGTCCAAGAGTTTGTAGAAGCTTTCGTTGTCCTCACTCGTATATTTAGATTGGAAGGTGTCCAGGCTCATATTCGTATCGATCTCATCCTTCTCCTTCACGGCTGTGATTGTCGACTTAGAGGAGATAGACACCGGCGTATCCCCGACAAAACCTCTAGGGGTTTGCGCGCCTGGTGCTAGCGATGTTCCCCTCCTTGATCTCTGGCGCCCCGGGGTCATAACTTGTTGCAAGCGTCGGCTCGCGTTCGATATCCATGCTGCGTCATTGGATTCAATTGCGTCTAGATACTCCTGTTGCGTTTCGCTTTCTAAAAGCCCAGGGAAGAAGTCTCGGGCGATGATTTGGGACAGCGCATCGGTGTAGCTGTCTTCGTCGAGGACCTTCTTCGGCCTCTTGATCCGCTTCGGAGCTGGTGGTGGGGGCATCAACTCCATATCATCCCTCTTGCGAACAAGGACTTTGGAAGCCGTTGTGTCGTGATCCATGATCGTCTATCGTCTATCGCTTTGTGGAAGGTTTCTTATTCGTAATGATAATGTTAAAGAGAAGTTGAAAGATGACGAAGGATGCCTAGATCAATCAACTTTCGCCAATTGTGAGCAGCTGCCGTTATCGATATCAACGTAGCCACCAGTGCCACCCGACCAATGAGAAGCATCGGGAATGCTACATTACCCGTTTTTTATTTCGGGCCACTGTAACTTTTCATTACCTAGGTAATTATTATTTAGCTCCGACTTAAGCTGTTTGTTCCTATTCTCAGAAACAAGATTGAAGCTTGAAGTAGACTGTTTCGTTCGTTGTCTTCGCTTCCTACTTGACACCTCTGCCTGTGCTCGAATAGGGGACTAGGTGATAGTTGTTGATTTCTGTCCATGTGCGTTGACCGTCTCTTGTTCTACTTACTCTGTTTAAATTATATCTTTCAGTGAATCTGAGAGTATCACTTTTATTTCTTTTTTTGAGTCAAGTTCGAAAATCAAATTTATTGTTACAATATGCTTAGAATCCTCACTTGTCATGGAGCAGATCATAAGACTAGAGCATATCAGACAATTTTGTATCGTCATTGAGGGCATTAGAAAACGAATACAATATATAATGATTCGCTACGACTTAAGAATAACGCCCCAAGTCTGATTAACGCTAGCCATAGAACCCATCATTAATAAAGAAGAAATCCGCACCAGTGACTGTATACTCAGTCCTTGGCCACCTTAATCAGCAGTGATCCAACCCCCTTTCCACTCCCCCATTCCCGATGCGCGGTCTGGATATCCTCCAAGTCCCACACGCTCTTGATCGGGACCTCGATCACCCCCGTCCTCAGCATCTCCAGCAGCGCCTCCATGTTGCCCACGTACGTCGAGGAGTCGCGCGAGAGGCCGAAGAAGGTAGACTTCTTGCCGCAGAGGGGGTTAGCGCCGCGCACGATCAGCTTGGCGATAGGCAGCATCGGGTTCCGGACGTGTCCGCCGTCGCCTAATGAGTTCTTATTGTTGCCGAAGCCAACGACAATACCGTCCGTGCTCAGGATCGACCAGCTCTCGTCGAAGCTCTCGAAGCCCAGCGGGTCGAAGACGGCGTGCGCCCCGCCCATATCTTGCATGCTCTTGATCCACGCCTTGTCCGTGTATACGAACGGGTGTCCTCCCTCCCGTCGCACGTCCTCGTGGTTGCGCGCGCTGGCTGTCCCGTACACCTCGGCCCCTTGCAGCTGGCTTAGCTTCATCACGGCGTAGCCCACCGCGCCGCTGATCCCGTGGATGAATACTCTTTGGCCCTTGGTTACTTTTGCTGAGTGCATCACCATGCCGTAGGCTGTGTTCCAGTCGCAGATGAGTGCTGTGGCTTGTTGGTGGTCGACGCCTTCCGGGACTCGGATGCAGTACTTTTCAGGTTGGTTGACGAGCTCTGCTTCCGAGTCATACTTGGTAAGGACGGCGACAACGTCGCCCGGTTTGAAAATGTTGCTGCCGTGGCCCGTGGCTGTAATTCTGCCGATGAGGCAGTAGCCAGGCGTTAGAGGCGCCTTCTTCATGAAGGGATATATGCCTTTGCGCATGCCTACGTCTGCGCCTGAGAAGCCGGAGTATTCGACGGCGATCTGGACCTGGCCGGATGGTGGTGGAGGGCAGACATCGTCGACGACTTTGAGGACCTCGACATCGTCGCTGAACTCAGTGATCACGACCTTGCGTATGGAAGTCATTGTTTAGCTTGAAGAGTAGGTAGGAGTAATGGTAGGCAGGGTATATAGTATGATGAATGATAGGAAGTATGAAATGAAATTGATGAGCAACTTGCCTAGAATCTTCAGCGAAGGTGCCGTCTGTTTTATAGACAAATGCTCTCTATACGTCAAGTATGAAAGATAACAGACAAGAAACTGTCAGCCCTATACCTCCAACTAATTATAACCTGGAACGTGTTGGCCAATGTCCTGGCACCAATGCCTGCTGCTCAGCCTCCGCCGCGCATTACGGCGTAGCAAATTCATGAGTTAGCGCTACCAAACAGGAACAGAGAGCGAGAGCGAGGTCCATAATTTCAGCGTTGCCTATGTTTAGTGCTATAGATTCCATCCGAGAACGAAATTGTAGATATGAATAACTTTGGTCCTGCGGCGTGAATGCTACATTATTCATACCAACGATTGCGCAAACCCGACATATTTTGTGGATTCCAATGCACCGCGGCTCAACTATTTACCTATATACATGAATCGACTCAGCCAGCTTAATCATTACCTCCTAATCAAATAGGTTAGATTTCAAATCACTAGTTAGATCCTGAGACTTTAACTAAGACGAATTCGCGAAAGGGGGAAATCGGAGCACATGTTGATAACGAACACTCCTCTCCAACACATTCACATGTACATTTACATTCTCAATTCACATTCACATTCGTAAACAATCGATTTCAATAGAAATCCAGGTCATGAGTGCCTTAATTGTCCGAGGTATCTGCTAAGATAAAAAAAAGAAGGTATGTACAGAAGAAGAATGTGTTAATGGTACAAGAGTCTAAATGCCGACGACCACAAGAGAGAAGAAGAAAAAATATGCAACCGCTTAGTGATATCCGCAAACTTGCCATGCTATTCAACCAACGAACCCCCCGTCATGATAATAATAAACATGGGATCATTCAAGTCGAGTGTCTCTCGTAGATAATGAATTGAGATAGATCGCATCGGACCGGCTTAGGCGCGGAAGGCGCGGCCTGAGCGTCTGAATTTGCCGGAGGCGGCGATGTTGAGAGAGAGGCCCTGGCCGCCCGAGCACGTGGTGCCGGCCGCGAGAGCCATCGTCACGGACCACTGGCCCGAGGCGCACTGCTGGTAGCTGGAGCCCATGCAGTTGAAAGTACCCTCGGGGCTGCAGGCTCCTGACATGGCGGAGCCGGAGCTACCAGAGCTGGATCCCGAGCCGGAGCCAGAGCCAGAGCCGGAGCCGGTAGTAGGAGCAGGCTCGGCCACGGCGGTAGTGGTAGGCGTAGCTGCGGCGGTGGTGGCAGCGGGGGTCGTAGTGGGAGTGGTGTCAGAGCCACCGCCGGCAGGCTGAGTGATGAATACGCCGCCAGCAGCAGCAGTCGTCGTGGGCGCAGCAGCGGTAGTGGTGTCAGCGGAACCCGAGCCAGAGTCAGATCCAGATCCAGAGCCAGAGCCAGAGCCAGATCCGGAGTCAGAGCCAGAACCGGAACCAGAACCGGCGGTGTCACCCTGCGTGCAGCCAGAAGTGCCGCAAGTGGCAACCGTGCCAGCGCTGGTGTTGTCCTCAACGGAGGAACCGGCGTTCTCGTACTTGTAGTCGAAGCCCTCCAGGGTAGAAGGCTTGCCGCCGATGTTCAGCACAAGCATGTCTGGGAGCTTGTCGAAGTTGGACTTGTCACCACCGGTACCGGTGAGCTCCAGAGCACCACAGTTCATGTACTATTCACGAGTTAGCTCACTGATTTATCTTTATAATAAGGTGTTTTAACTTACCATTTCGCGGTTGCCGACCTTGTTGAACCAGGTGAAGGCAATAGTGGCCTTGCCCGCGGGAATGTCGGTGGGGATGGAGTATGGGTAGGTGAATGGGTCGTCGGCATCGGCAGAGTCGCCCATGTTACCGGCCGTGTTCTTGGCAGGGCAGCCACCCTCGATGGAGTGAATGACCTTCCAGACGCTGTCCTTGGTCGGGGCCTCGTCGTAGGTGATAGCGACTTGGCAAGAGCCACCTCCGTGAGTGGCCTGGCCGACGAATGAGAGCGTCTGCTGGGATCCGAGCGCATAGGAGTTGGTCTCGCCACCGGTAGCAGAGTAGCCGTTGCCGAACTTGCAAGGGAAATCGCTGCCACTAGCGTCGAGAGGGCTGTTGTTGAGTGCCGAGGGATCGAAGGGGGCGGGAGTCTTCATCTTCATGTGAGCGTTGACCGAGGCGATGAGCCCAGCGGCAACGGCTGTCTTTGCGTAGAACATCTTGTATGATTTGGTGTAAGGTAATGTGCTGAGATGGATTTATCTGGTTCCAGCCGATAATATCTCGTTGGGAATGTATGTGTCAGAAATGAAGGAAAAGATCGATATGAGTCTTGACTGAAGAGTCTAAAATGCTTGATCTAAAGCACATAAGTCAGCCCTAAGTCATTTATACCATACTGTCGCGCTGCCTTTGCCCGAGTCACAAAGAGTTACAAACAGACCAATCTCGAAGAGCCTCCTTGTTATGCAATAGAGGACTCTTGGACGAGACCCAGTCATGTGGTCGAACAAGATTATTGTGCAGTCTCGAGACAAAGGAGCGAGAGATAATAGGTTACTAACCTGACTAAGGCTTTGTTCTGATGGGAGTGAACAGAGCGAGGATCAGTGACGGTGAGAGAGCGAGATCGATCGAGATATTTCTTCGTGAGATAAACTCTAAGGAAGGTGATGCTCCAGGCGATTGGAATCGAAGAAATGGTTTGGCAAAAAAAAGAACAAGGCCTAGCCTGTTGGTGATAAAAGAGAGAAGGAAGGACTGTTGTAAAGATGTCGTGAAGACTGTTGCCGCTGGCGTGAGGAGTGAAGAAACAAAACGATGGACTTGAGGCGACCTGGAGCGAGTCTTATAGTCTCGGAGGATGGTGAAAGAATGGAAGGCGGCAACTAGCGATGCACGGCATAGGCGAAAAGAACGAATGTAACCAACTTGGCTTGGTGACAGATGCAGGAACAGAACGAAAGTTGAGAATGATTGGATGTAGAAGGAATGGAGTAGAACACAGCTCACCACCATTAACGCACTGATTACTTACTACGCAGTATGGGGATCCACTCGGAGGGCAGAATCCAAAGTAGATCGCAGACCCCACACTTTTCTGGCTTCGATGTCACGATGGAACGTAGCCAGTAGAGCTCAGCCATCATGATCGTTCTCGTGGGTTTCGAGGCATGGTGTTGACGAAAGTGGCAGGGATTCAGGGGGTGGGAAGCAGGGAATGAAAACGGGGGAGAGCGTTCGGGATCAACGATAGGCTGAACTACTAGTAGACCTCTTTTTTGGCTCGTTTCGTCTTGGCTTAACATGTAGCCAAACATCGGCCTAAGTGGATAGAATAGAGGGGAGACACGGCTAGAGCTGTTTGTGTATACTTCTCTCCTTTGTTCATAATTCCCACTTGTTAGGCTATTATCGTTGTGATCGACCATGATGTCGGTAAGGAGACAAGGTTGACTCTACCAACGACACAGATCGGCCTACCGGTTGCATCCCTCTTAACCCATAACCCCTGACCCCCGCATTGGTTAGCCGCGAACCTGTCTACCTGTGAAGGAATACGTGCATATCTACGCACGCATGCTGACGACTTGTTCCAGGAAAACGAGCTGCAGAAAGACAACTTCCTAAGCCGTACAAAGGCAGTAAGAATTAAAAAGGTGTGGAGAGAGAGGAATTCGTATACGGCGTAGAACAGTTTCAGAATTTCATAGCTTAGGGAGGGTTTTTGGCCCCTCTAGCTTATACTTCGTATAGCCAATCAGGGGTCTAGTTGACTAAATCGAGTTGCCGAATTTGGACGGGCCCGGCCACCAATCAGGTCGCTGGAACGTGGAACCTTACCTTACACCTGGGACTCTCACCTTGTACTTCCTTCCTACCTAACGAAGTCATTCTTGAAATGCCCACTTGAATTATGATTTTTCATGTCACAAACGAGCAAGCAGAGGGTAGTTAAAGAATACTTCACCGAGATATGCAACTACATAAAGGAAAAACAGGAGATCGTCAGGAGGTATTAAGGTCTAAAGACAGGGGCAAACGCGCGAGACTTTCCGCTTACGTATCGCTGTTCAAGGGGAATAGGGGAAATATTTTTCGCTTGTCAAGGACGTCAAAGGCTTTCAGCCTCTAGAATTTCAGCCGGCATAGGTCTGCGCGTGCCGAGAGATGCAATTCTAGCCATTCACAGCGCAAAGACAGGGGCTAAGTCGATCCCCTAAAAAGTCTCCCCTGACATGGATCTTGTGGCTTCGGCCGTCGACAGGGTTCCATTTCTGCAGTCTTTGTGCCGGGGTATCTTAGCGAGAGGTAACCCCCCGCCCCCGCCAGGCTGGTTAATAGCTGAAACAGCACTAGTTTCAGGGGTTCTTCATTCGGGGCTTTACGATGCGAGTCTTCTCTCTTTTTTCCTTTCTTTCTGAGGTACAGACATTTGATCCGGACTCTTCCTCTAGGACTTTCATCCCAACTTTGAAGCATGTCAAAGTAATGTTAATTCTAGATCAAACGTAGTCACCTACCAACAACAAGGACAGAGAAGCCTAACCTCCTGCGACCACCTGATGTCATTGTCTCCGATTGACGATACTGCGTCCTCAAAGGTAGCCATACTGATTCAATGCTGGCCATTGCAGCTAAGACAGGTGACTATGTTTCTCACATTGCTACGTCACATGCCCTATCTTCTCACTTTTAGGTAAGCGGCCTCAGTTGCATTTGGTCAACGGAATGGCCGCCAAACGTCCAGAAGGAAACGATGCGGGATCTGGCAGATGCCAAATACACCGCCTCTTTATCTAGGAACTTCCAAATATGCAGTCATCACAAACACATGTTTGAACGTCAGGTAGAATATGGCAGGCCGCCTCCTTACAATGCGCCAGACGGTTGGCTTCGGAAAACATCTAAGCTACACATTAGTCGGTGCCAACTCAGCATATCCGGACCCGGCTGTTTAGCTGTGATACCCGAGTTATGTATCTTGAAGCCATATCAGCTACTAGACCCTGAGGTACCGCATTTGCAAACTGCAAACCGCAAACTTATTACTACTCCACTTGTCACGTTCATCCCACGCCCATTGAAATGCTACTCCAGAGAATTAGGTGCTATCCATCTGGGATCTGGGCGCTAAGCAAACGAGGGCATACCTATCTAGGTACCTACCTGGTATTCATGTAATCGGAACAATAGAGAAGGATCCATCCAACTCTATGCCGGAGAAGCCCTAATTCAAAATTCACTTGGAGACATGTGTGCAATATACCATGCAGATTTATTCTAGGCACGGTACGGTACACTGCCTCTGCAAGCGGTACGTAAGGAACCAGGGTGCTTGTATATACAATCATGCGTCTATTTCTAAGGTGAGCCTTCGCAGGGCTCTTCCTTGAATGCTACCTAGAGGCTACGCTTCCGTTTGCAGATCACCGAGATACCCATGAACAATCGACATATTAGCTAAACACCTAAGTATGCGTGGCTCTGACGCGTTATGTAAATGGTGGAATGGCCAGCGAGTTGCTCATAGATTGAAGGGGAGAGATCAAGCGTCACTAGATGCCTATTTGGGCCGTTTTGAGATCGATAAAAATACCTGAGAAGAACCAACCTCGTAATCTCAAGACAATGGTCTTGGCGTCGAACTCGGAATAGGTAAGACCTCCCAATATGTTTCTCGGATAACTGTGGGGCCATGTAGAACTGAGAGGGCTTACGGTAGACTTAGGAAATCCCAGTTGTTGAAAGCTGAGATAGTGCTCGGCGAGAACGATCTTGTAAGTGGCAATTTGCACTATCATGCACCATAGCCGCTGCCTGATGGCTCGCGATAATAGACATGGCACGCATAACACTTCGACGCGTGTCTTACGTGCCGTTCATAACCCTTTAGCTAGCCGTGCTAAAGGAATTGACGGCGATAAGTTGACCTAGTTTCATGTTGACTATGTCAGGCTATGGCTCAGTAGATGGTGGAGCGATGGGAGTCGGAATTCGTAGCGAGATGGATTTTTGAGCCTCCTTGGGAGTTCCAAGTTTATTAAACCACGATTGGACGCCTAAGATTCAGCCATGAGGCTTTGTCAGCCGGGCCAAGCCGAGTTTCAGTAACCGTCAACTATATCCGATCTCTGCAGTTCGTCATGCGTAGGATTGTATTTTTTGACTGACGTACCCCAGTTTGTGGCGTCATGCACTGATCCGCAGAATCAATGCAACGAGACTTACCATCGAACCTGCCTAATGGGACCGGACCAGACCAGACCAGACCACGAGGTGCATCTTCTTTGGTATTCATCCTGCAAGTAACTCGCACTCCTAGGACATCCATAGTATCCACTCTTACCGGCAGCCAGAAAACTGGTTGTAATTTCAGCAGGGCTCTCAAGAAGCGAGATATATTTAAACCCGTCATTGTAAATTGCCAGGATTGGGCACTGAGTTCCTCCAGATAAATTATGAGTAAAGAACGCGTTATACATATTCGCAACGTTGCATCTCGATCAAGTAAATATCCTAATATATCCTCGGATACTATGGAGCCCTGGCCACACGGCACTTTCGTAGAGTTTGACACGCGGCTTCACCCGATCGTGATTCTTCGTCCTCGTCCTATTCAAAATTAGACCAAGCAGATTAACTTAGGGGGATGAGCCCCGTAGGCATGAAGCTGTTAGACTCACAAACAGCGGCGACCTTCTCGTTGCCTTCGACGTCTCGAGGAGAAAAGTGGTCGGTGTCTTCGAAACCGTAATCCTCCCGCGTCCATTTCTTCATCTTCTGCGTCCGGAACTCCTCGTAATCCCATTCCCGATCCTCTAGTTGGGCAGGATACTTGAAGACGTATACTTCGCATTCGACCTCTTCACCCTCGACGTTACCTCGTCCTTTGACGTCCCCAACCTTCGACAGCAGGCGGGCCTTGACTGTTTTCCGCTCATATTCGCTCCCCTCGAAAGCGTCGAGATGATACATGTTGGCATCTGTCAAGCCCGTAACGTACATTCCTCTGACCTCATGGTCTTTATCGGGTGTAATGCCTGGATAGTCCGCACCATTGATTCGACTATAGAGCTAAGCGTTAGCTGTCTAAGTACGTCTCATGAGTCATGGACTTAAGGTCTGATCTCAAGATCGCGAGGCTCCGGATGTATGACGAAAGTTAGGCTGACAGAAAAGCTTCACCCTTAATATAATAAAACTCCGAGGTATCGACCTACCGTCGACAAAAGCCGTGTAATATCGCGGGTTTAAACTCATGAAGACTCTTAAGTAACGACACGTTCTCTGTAGAGAACCTATAGCAGACCGTGAAGAACACCTCGGCAGCCATCTTGAGAGTTGTGAGTAAATCATTCTCGGTCGTCTCATGTAAGAAGAGGCTCTCACCAGCGTGCCTGACAATGGTTAATAATGGTATGGTGATCAACGGATATGAAGTATCTATCCTCACCATAGAAGAAGGCCGCATGCGTGCGGTCCGACGTGACTTCTTTGGAATCGGACATTATACACCCTTCTTTAATCTCTCTTCAACTATTATTACCGGGCGTAGGTAGTAGGTTATGAACCTCGAGTAGGATATAATGTGGTAAAGAGATGACCTATTTATTAGAGGCAAGATCTCGATAATACCAAGGTCGAGTTGAAATAATGTGGAATCCAGAAAGGCTAATGGCTAAGATCTGTTAGAATGACTCACGGGGTAGTCCGAAGGTTGCATAAAGGGTCTATGAAGAGACGGAACTTATAGAAATAAAACCACGATAATGGAGTGTCGAACTCTTAAGCAAAGTTAGATATATCTATAGTCTGAGAGCATCTTTGTCTCCGATATAAGGACAGCCCTAGATCCATATATGATATACCCCAGAGTTCAAGAGTTGTCATAGGCCGGGATAGCCCTACTAGACGATCTTATCTTTACCTATCCTATCGATAAGAATGACAGGCACGTAAATCAATTGGTTAAAGCATGGCTATACCCTTGTCATGATAGAGTAGGGTGCGGGGCTACCCAGTGGGTATAGCTTAGAGTCCAACTAATCAACTGAGAGTTTGAGCCCACGGAAAATCAATAGGGCCTAGCGTTGTACTTGTACGGTCCGGCGAACGTCGCGCCCACCTCTCTGAGGTAGGTTCGCTTTCCATTTCCTTGTCGCGAAAGTTCGACTTTTTGAGCTCTCTTAATCCAGTTGCCGTACGCCTCAGCCTTGCGCCCATTTTCACTGTACCATCAATCTTTCTGCTCCTTTCGTGATACCCCTTAAATTCTCCAGTTCAATTATCGTGCGGACGTGTAGTAAGAAACACGTTCATTCCCTTTTTTTTGCGTTGCGTCGTCGTTGTTTCTCCTACGCAACATCTACGGTATTCAATCCTCGTCGCATTAAGCTACGGCGCCGAATTTTAGGAAGGGTCTTACGCTTCCGCCCACGACCTCGATCGCCACATTCTCAGAACTGTAGCAGCGTTCCAGTACCGATCGACTACCTATGAAGTTTACATAGTAAAGCTAGGTTACACACTGCGCGCATGCGGGGGTCGCGGTCATGTCGGGGCCCGGGCTTGAGGATATCCTCAAGAGGTTGACGACCCAAGAAACTGGTACGTAGCTATATGAGCATCGCTGTTACTTACTCTATTCTGCTTACTGCTTCATGTTCATGTAAACCGTTGAGGGCATAGCTAAACTATTAATCCTTAGAGCCCAAGTCGAAACTCGATGCCGCTATCCAGCTACGAGATAGCCTCGACCATTACACAAATGGCCCTCACTATCCCATCTTTCTTAAGCGGATGATGCCGTTGTTCGTCCTCATTCTCAGAGGGCCATGCCTATTCCAAAGCACATCCCCGGAGCAGGTACGTAACCTGAATCTTTACGCGGCGACTATGGCTAAAACTAGCATCTAGAAACTCAGGAACTGCATCCTCGAGATTCTCCACCGACTACCCACTCACCAGACGCAAACCGCGCCGGAGCCTTTCGAACCCTATGCCGAAGAGGTCGTTGACATTCTGATGGGCTTAGTTCGGAACGATAACGAAGACAATGCTACACTATGCGTCAAGATCATTTCAGACATCATGAGGCACCAGCCAAAGGTCCTCCACGCGAAAGTTCAGCCGTTCTTGGACTTGATCCAAGAGCTTTTTGAGCAGATGGAGAAGGTCGTGAGAGAACAGCTCGACAGCACGGCCATTCCGCTCAATGCGTCAGGCCCGCCATCTACACCTGGCAGTACACAGACGAACTTCCAGTCGCCACGGCCCGGTTCGCCAGTCGCATCCGTCACGGACTTGGGCCAGGACCTTCAGCAGCAGAGTCGGCCTTTGTTGAGGGGAATGCAATCGTTCAAGGTTCTGTCGGAATGCCCTATCATCGTCGTATCTGTCTTCCAGACGTACCGAAACATCATTCAGCAGAACGTCAAGGCGTTTGTTCCCCTGATCAAAGCCGTGCTATGCCTCCAGGCTAAAGCCCAGGAACAGGCTCATGCCGAGGCGAAAACTCGAGGTACCGTATTCGCTGGAGTGAGCCCGAACATTAAGAATCGAGCAGCTTTTGGGGAGTTTATTACAGCTCAAGTGAAGACGATGAGCTTCTTAGCCTATCTACTTCGCCAGTACTCTAGCCAACTCGCCGATTTCTTGCCAACGCTACCTGAGATTGTCGTCCGACTCCTTAGGGACTGCCCAAGAGAGAAATCCGCGGCCCGCAAAGAGTTATTGGTTGCGATTCGCCACATCATAAACTTCAACTTCCGGAAGATCTTCCTCCCCAAGATTGACGAGCTCTTAGAAGAGAAGACGCTGATTGGCGATGGGTTGACGGTCTATGATACCCTAAGACCACTGGCTTACAGCATGCTAGCCGACCTGATACACCATGTTCGCGAATCGTTGTCCCCGGAACAGATCCGAAAGACGGTTGAGGTGTATACCAAGAACTTGCAGGATAATTTCCCCGGGACGAGTTTCCAGACGATGAGTGCGAAGCTGCTGTTGAACATGGCAGAATGCATAGCAAAAATGCAGAATAAAGTTGACGCCCGCCATTATTTGCTCATGATTCTTAACGCCATTGGTGACAAGTTCGCTGCAATGAACAGGCAGCACCCCAACGCTGTAAAGCTCTCCAAGCTCTATGCGCAACAGGTCGCCGATCAGGTTCCAGACACGTATCTTGCCGACAAGGAGCATCACCCTCAGTGGGACGAGACTGATATCTTCACTGCAATGCCGATCAAGACATCCAATCCCCGTGACCGTGGCACCGATCCCGTTGCCGATAATAAATTCCTATTCAAAAATCTCATGAATGGTCTAAAGAATACCTTCTATCAGCTCAGAACATGCAATGCGACATTACAAGTCGATCCTAAGAACGCACCACAGCATTGGCAAGAAGTGTCGTACGGGTTTTCTGCTGAGGAGGTCAAGGTTATTATTAAACTCTTCCGAGAAGGGGCATATGTCTTTCGATATTATGAAATCGAGAAACCAGCTGCCGAGTCCCAGTACGCCTCGCCAGTGGAATATATGGCCAACTTCTACATGGTGTCTAGTAGCAAGGAAGAGAAAGATCTCCTTGAGACTTTCGCCACCGTTTTTCACTGCATCGATCCGGCTACATTCCACGAAGTATTCCAGCAGGAGATCCCCCGCCTCTACGAGATGATCTTCGAGCATACCGCCCTCTTACATATCCCCCAGTTCTTCTTGGCGAGCGAGGCTACATCGCCAAGTTTCTGTGGTATGCTTCTGAAGTTTCTCATGGAACGAATTGATGAAGTTGGCTCGGCCGACGTCAAAAGATCGTCAATCCTTCTGCGACTGTTCAAGCTTGCATTCATGGCAGTAACTCTATTCGCGAATCAGAACGAGCAAGTTTTACTTCCGCACGTTGTGGATATCGTCACGAAGTCTATTGATCTATCCACAAAGGCCGAGGAACCGATGAACTATTTCCTGCTTCTCCGTTCATTATTCAGAAGCATCGGCGGCGGAAAGTTCGAGCATCTCTATAAGCAGATATTACCTCTTCTGGAAATGCTACTTGACGTCTTAAACAATCTGCTCATGGCTGCTCGTAAGCCAGCGGAACGGGATCTATATGTTGAGCTGTGTCTCACGGTACCGGCGCGTCTGAGTAACTTGCTGCCGCATCTAAGTTTCTTGATGAGGCCCTTGGTTGTCGCCCTTAGAGCTGGAACGGATCTGGTGGGCCAGGGTCTTAGGACGTTGGAGCTCTGCGTAGACAACCTTACCGCCGACTATTTAGACCCTATTATGGCACCAGTGATCGAGGACCTGATGAATGCCCTCTTCGAACATCTGAAACCACACCCGTACAGCCATTTCCACGCGCATACCACGATGCGCATACTCGGGAAACTGGGCGGCAGAAATCGAAAGTTCATGACTGATGCTCTTCCCGTCAACTACCAGAAGTATGCCGATGATCCATCAAGTTTCGACTTGCGTTTGATAGGGTCGAAGAGGGACCGCGCGTTCCCAGCGGAACTTGGTATCGATTTCGCCATTCGGAAACTGACAGAAATTCCAAAGTTGTCAAAGCCTAATTCAGCCAGGCAATTCGACGGATACTACAAGAAGCAGGCTCTACAGCTCATCAAGTCCCAATTGAAACTTCGTGTTGGTATAGATCATTTGCCTGAAGACCTCCCTCGATTAGTTCGTCTCCAGGCACAAGATCTCTTAGCCAGAAAACCGGCCGCCGACTTCGCCACATTCAACACGTCGGATCGCGGACGATCTGTCGCCAAGAAAGATGAACAGGACGACATTATGAAGCGCCTCATTAAGGCTATCATGTATGCAGAATCAATTTCAGAGTTCCGTGAAGAGGCCGATGTGTTCCTCATGAATCTGTGCCGGCATTTTACAATCATCGAAATCGGGCGCGGGCTCGTAGACGTTAAGAAGGAGATGAGTTTATTTGATGCTCAAGCAGGAGAAGGCCCGCTCTATATCGACACCCGGGTTCTGGCTGATGCTATCGTCGAGTCTCTAGCGTCGGATTTACCTGACGTGCGAGACGCTGCTTTTCGAGCAATCCGCGCGGTCTATGACTCTACTGCGACCATTTTCGGATCCGAAATGCATGTTGGTCGGCTGGCATTCTTCAGCCACCTAAGCAGGACTTTCTGCCATGCCTGCAATGAGGAAGAATGGTATACCAAGACTGGTGGCAGTCTCGGTATCAAGTACCTCCTTGTTGAAGTTGACCTTGGCGATGCTTGGGTCGCGTTGAAACAAATGGACTTCATACGTGCCTTGATGTATGTGGTCAAAGACATGCCGCAAGATCTACCTGAGAAAACCAGGAACTCAGCTCAGAGTACACTTGAGACTCTCTTAAGAAGGATCACAGCAAATGTGAAGAAAGAAGATGTGTTACCTGCTCCTGCACAGCCAGGGCAACCTAACCCGAAGCCCTCGCGCCTGACGCAGATCTGCGTTCTCTTCAACGATGAGCTCTCTCACATGAATAAGCACGTTCGCGGAACGGCGAGGAGGTCACTCGAAATCATTGCCAATGCGACTAAGACCGAGATTTGGGAGCTTCTACAGCCTCACAAAGATCGGCTACTGCAACCTATTTACGCCAAACCTCTGCGAGCACTACCTTTCTCGACACAGATAGGATACATCGATGCGATTGCCTATTACATGAGTCTAAAACCGGATTTTGTCGCATTCGACGATCACCTAAATCGGTTACTTATGGAGTCGCTGGCTTTGGCTGATGCCACGGACGAATCTCTAGCTGGCAAGCATGCGGAGTTCCGGACGCATGAATCTATCGTGAACCTCCGAGTTTCTTGCATCAAGATCTTGAGCAAGGCGATGGGATTTGACGACTTTCAGAAGGGACAGGCCAACCCAACGCGCACCAAGATCGTTTCCGTGTTCTTCAAGTGCCTGTATTCGGAATCTAAGCCCACCATCGAGGCAGCAAACGATTCTCTGAAGGCGGTCCTGTCTCAGACTAACAAGCTACCTAAGGACCTCCTGCAGCAAGGACTTAGACCCGTCTTAGCTAACCTCCAAGACCCTAAGCGTCTAAGCACTCACGGACTGGACAATCTTGCAAGGCTTCTTCGTCTTCTCACCACTTACTTTAAAGTCGAAATTGGCGCCAGATTACTAGATCACATAAAGGTCCTCGCAGACGCGAACGTTCTTCAGCAGATATCGTTCACTTTCTTCGAGCAGAATAGCCAGATGAAGGTTGTTGCCGCTGTCTTCAACATCTTCCACCTCCTCCCGCCTGCCGCCGAGCAATTTAAAGAGCGGCTTATCGACACTTGCTTGGAACTTGAAGACAAGTTGCGGCGCACTCACCACAGCCCTTTCCGGGCCCCGCTATACAAATATCTGAACCGATACCCGACTGAAGTCTGGAGCTTCCTCTTAAGCAAGTTAGAAGATCTGAAATACGGCCGTTTCTTGGCTCAGGTCCTCCTGGATCCGGACAGCAAGCCTCTGAGGGACCATGCTGCCGCCAACATCGATGGATTAATCTCATCGTGTACCCAAGTCGTCAATGCTGCAAAGGAGAGCAGATTCGTAGCAGTCGTCAACACTATCAACATTCTCGACTCTCTCAGCCAGAATGCTAGTACCCGAAGTTGGCTGGAACGGAAAGACACGATTTCATGGCTGAGACAGGTTGGCAAAGAGCTTGAGCGCCACTTACGGACGAATATCCTACAGCCCAGCCTACGGCTTCCTGCCGACCAAGCGGCTGAGCAACTCATGGGCATCTTCACCAAGGCGTTGTCTATGAAACCTAGAGATCTGGATGCCCTCTTTAGCCTGGTAGATTCTGTTACTTCGGATGAATTACGTGTTACACCGTCCTTGTTTGACTTTCTCTACAAGCACGTCATCTGCAGCGAATCTATCGACTATTGGAAATCGGTCATACTTCGGTGCCTCGACATCTACTCTGGAAAGGGTTCGACTCAGAAGACCAAGTGCTTCTTACTCCGTTACGTCGTCAACCCTATTGTTGCCATGGACGTCATGCGACATTGGAACCAGCCGAGGGCCCAAAGATTGGTGGATCGAACAGTCATCGAGTCCATCAATGTCAAGATATGGAAAATCAATCCCGGTGATCCTCAAGAGGACCTGGCGCAACCAGGTATCGATCACACCAGAATGGAGGTGCTCCAACTTTCCGCGATGTTGGTCAAATACCATCATTCTATTCTACAAGATGCGAGAAAGGATATCATCAAGTTCGGCTGGACGTACATTAGACTGGATGATGTGATCAACAAGCACGCGGCATATGTCGTAATTGGTTATTTCATCGCACATTACGAGACCCCTCCGAAGATAGTCACGCAGGTTTACTACTCATTGTTGAGGACGAACCAGACTGAAGGACGTGCTCTAGTCACACAAGCCCTCGAGCTGATGGCCCCCGTTTTACCTCAGCGCTGTACGGCAATGCAGGGCGATCGTGGCGCCGGTGACCGTAATGCGGTATGGGCTATGGCACCACGTCGCATTCTGGCCGAAGAGGGGCAGAACGTCCAGCAGATGACTAGTATATTTCACTTCCTCGTCAGGCACCCCGATCTCTTCTACGAGTCTAGGGATAAATTTGCCCTTTTGATCATCACGTCCCTCCGAAAAGTATCTCCCTTCATCTCGTCTTCGACCGAGAGTAAGAGGCTTGCATTAAACATGATGTGGCTGATCTGGCAGTGGGAGGAGAAGAGAGTGGACGGCAAACTCAGTGATGCCAAGAGGGCCTTGTCCCAATCGCCAAATTCTCGAAAGCGAAAACTAGATGGTGACCTGATCAATTCCTCACCTCCGGCGGCTCGACAGACTGCTCAGGTCGACAGAGCCGAATTCCAAGTCCCTGCTGTTTTCCGGCACAAGATGATCAAGTATCTAATCGAGTTTATCGCGCAACTGAACGAGAGATACCAATTGCCTTCGGCGAAACCGAGAGATTCAACAACTACATCTGGGCCTGCTCTTCCATCCCAGTCAACGGAGTTATGCAAGAAGGCGATGGCACTTCTATATAACCTTTTGCAGCCAAGATATTGGGGCGATCTAGACGTTGACTTGTTCCCTACCATTACCGAAGTCGTGTTAGCAAGTGAGAGGACCACCAAAATCCTGAACGCCGACCCGTCTGATAAGGAGAATTATGATGAAAAATTCATAACAAACATCATCAATACCCTGCAGGTGGTGCGGATTATCCTCAACTTCAAATCAGACGAATGGATCTTGAAAAATATGACGTCGGTCCAAAAAGTCATTGAGAAGTGTCTCAAGTCGGAAAATCCGGAGCTGCAAGATTGTCTCCATTTGGCGGACAAGAAATTTGACGATGGGCGCGATGTCAAGTCAACTATTCAGCGGATTCTTGATGCTGTGCCGGAGGACGTGCCGATGGAAGACGCAGACGCTGAAGGCGAACCCGAGGCTCCTACTTCTGAAATCATCACCTTCTTGTCTAACATCGCGACAGAGGCTCTAGCGGCAGTCAACTATGTGTCCGGGGTTAACATTCTGTGGTCTCTCGGCCAGCGCAAACCCTCGGTCATCGATGGACACGTCATATCCTTAATGAAAGCCCTACAGGGCAAACTCGCCAGGGAGCACGTCCAACACTACACGAGCGTGGTTGCGCATCAGCAGCTCGGCATGGGTGCCATACGAGCTCCGGATCCAAATGCTCAACCTGGAGAGTTGTCGCCGTACGAGCTCAACATTCAGACCGACTTGATGATCAAAGCCATTCAGGTAACTGCAATGCGCATGGAAATACTTGGTGACAACCGCCGGCCTTTCTTGAGCGTGCTTGCTACGCTAGTCGAGAAATCACAACACAGCTCTCTTTGCGAGAAGATTCTTGACATGGTAGAGGGCTGGGTCTTCCGATCTGAAGGAACATGGCCTACGCTTAAGGAAAAGACAGCTGTGCTACACAAGATGCTTTCCTTCGAGCATCGAACCGACACGACAATGTTGGGCAAGTTCCTCGACCTGGTAATCCGCATCTACGAAGATCCAAAGATCACGCGAACGGAGCTCACCGTGCGCATGGAGCATGCCTTTTTGATTGGGACCCGAGCACAGGACGTCGAGATGCGCAATCGATTCCTGACCATATTCGACAAGAGCTTATCAAAAACAGCAACGGCTCGCCTTTCGTATGTCATATGCTCGCAGAACTGGGACACACTTGCCGACTCCTTCTGGTTGGCCCAGGCCACTCAACTTTTACTGGGAGCTGTAGAGATGAACTCCAGCATTCAGCTACACCAGGAAGACTTCCGGACACTTCCTGCATCGACTGTCTTCGGCACTTACGCCAAGGACAGCCGAGAGCCCTCTACGATGATTGATGATAAATACGAGGTATTCATGGCCAATCATCGACGTTTCGTAGCTGAGCTAGGGGATGTCAAGGTTCGAGACGTCATAGAGCCGCTCACTCAACTTCAGCATATCGAATCCAGCTTGTCCCATAACCTTTGGGTGACTCTGTTCCCGATGTTCTGGTCTGCTGCCGCCAAAGAGGAAAAGACAGACCTCGAGAAAGGCCTCGTGGCGCTCCTCTCGAAAGATTTCCACTCCCGTCAGATTGACAAAAGACCTAATGTGGTGCAGACCCTATTAGCAGGTGCCGCCAAGGCATGGCCAGAGTGCAAGATTCCCCCACATATCCTCAAATTCGGCGCCAAGACATATGACGCTTGGTATACTGCCTTGGTCCAGCTCGAGAATACAGCCATCAAGCCAGATGTCGACTCGCCTAAGGTGCGAGAGAGTAATCTTGATGCATTGGTTGAACTGTACTCGAGCCTTAAGGAGGACGATCTTTTCTACGGCACCTGGCGTCGGCGATGCCAGTTCGTTGAGACCAACGCAGCTCTATCGTACGAACAGAACGGGATGTGGGATCAGGCTCAGAAGATGTACGAAGCGGCTCAGATCAAGGCTCGGACGGGCGTCATCCCGTTCTCGCAGGGCGAGTACATGCTCTGGGAGGATCATTGGGTCCTCTGTGCGCAGAAACTACAGCAGTGGGAGATCTTGCAAGATTTCGCAAAACATGAAAATCTGCAGGATCTCCTGCTCGAATGCGCTTGGCGAAGCATTGATATGTGGCAGACGCAGGAACAGCGTGATAGCCTGGATATGATCGTTAAGGGAGTCATGGATGCACCGACAGCTCGGCGAGCCTTCTTCCAGAGTTTTATGTCTCTGCTGAAATTCCACAACAAACAAGAGACTGGCCAAGACTTCTCTCGTGTTTGCGATGAGGCCATACAGTTGTCCATAAGAAAGTGGCACCAGCTTCCAAAACGTCTGACTGCTGCCCATATCCCCTTACTTCACAACTTCCAGCAACTCGTCGAACTCCACGATGCGAGTGTCATCTGTCAGAGTTTGGCGAACACAAACCAAGGGAACCTAGATGTGAAGTCTGGCGAGTTGAAGCTGCTCCTTGGATCCTGGAGGGACCGGCTACCGAACATCTGGGACGACATCACCGATTGGCAGGACCTCGTCACCTGGAGGCAGCACATTTTCGGCTTAATCAATAATACGTATCTCCAGCTTCTACCCCAGCAAGGGCAAGGCGCTAATGGTGCTTCATTCGCATACCGCGGTTTCCATGAAACTGCGTGGATTATCAATCGATTCGCTCACGTTGCCCGCAAGCATAACCTGCCTGACGTGTGCATTAATCAACTCAGCCGAATATACACTCTCCCAAACATTGAGATCCAGGAAGCATTCCTCAAGCTGAGAGAACAGGCCCGGTGCCATTACGAGAATCCTTTGGAACTCTCAAGTGGCTTAGATGTGATCAACAATACTAATCTCAACTATTTTAACAATCAGCAGAAAGCAGAGTTCTTTACTCTCAAGGGAATGTTCTTGGAGAAGCAAGGTAAAAAAGACGAGGCGGATGCCGCCTACGGCACAGCGCTGTACTATGACATCAGCAAGGCCAAAGCATGGGCTGAATGGGGCTACTTCAACGACCGCAAGTTTAAAGAAGACCATGCGGATTTGAACTCCGCAAGACAGGCCCTAACATCGTACCTCCAAGCCATCGGTAGCTACAAGAGTGGCAAGGCTCGGAAGCTCATTGCGCGTATTCTGTGGCTTCTCAGTTTGGACGACTCGAATGGAACCATTGCTGCCGGCTTCGACGACTACAAGGGGGAAACCCCTGTCTGGTATTGGATAACCTTCATACCGCAGCTCTTGACCGGCATGGCCCATAAGGAGGCGCCCAAGGTTCATGCGATTCTTCTTAAGATAGCAAAGGCGTACCCTCAGTCCTTGTACTTCCAACTAAGAACCAACCGCGAAGATATGCTTGCTATCAAGAAGAATCAAGAAGCCAAGGAGAAGGCACGGCAACGGGCACAATCGGGAGCTTCTAGTAACAAGCCGAGCAGTTCACCGTCAATGACCAAGCAGGATAATCCTCAGGCCAAGGCAGACTCATCTTCCAGGCCAGCAACTTCTAACGGTGACGGCAATGCCCAAGCCAAGACGGAGCCATCTGAGGCTAACGGAACATCCAACGTCCCAGCGGCTAGTGGCGCTACTCCTGCGCCCAACGCGGAGCAATCAACAGGGAAAGATGGCGCGTCTACTACACAAAAACGACCGCCATGGGAGCTCACAGAAGAGATAATGTCTGTTCTCAAGACTGCCTTCCCCCTCCTCGCGCTCTCTATGGAGACTATGGTTGACCAGATCCAAAAATACTTCAAATGTCCACCTGACGAGGATGCGTATCGATTGATTGTTGCCCTGCTCAACGACGGCCTCGCGTATGTGAGCCGGATGCCCGCTTCGTACGCCAAAGATGTGAAGCTACCGTCGGCTACCGAGACTAACATTACTCGGTTCGCCGAGACGATCCTTCCCGCCCACATCAAAAAGTCGTTCGAGGCCGACTTCGTTCAAGTTAAGCCAACGATGTACGAATACATCCACAAACTTAGAAAGTGGCGTGACAAGTTCGAAGAGAAGCTTGACCGCAGAAACCCACGGGCTTACTTGGAGTCGTACTCTCGCCATCTGAGCGAGTTCCGTTACCAGAAGTTTGACGATGTCGAGGTCCCCGGCCAGTACTTGCAGCACAAGGATAAGAACCAGGATTTCATTCGAATAGATCGCTTCCTTCCCAACGTGGACCTCGTTCGAGGCATTGGTGGTTCTTATCGACGCTTGAAGATTCGCGGTCACGATGGCAGCGTTCATGCATTCGCGGTTCAACATCCTGCCGCACGACATTGCCGACGAGAAGAGCGAATTCTGCAACTATTCCGGCACTTGAACGAGACACTTGCTAAGAAGAAGGAAAGCCGACGTCGTGACCTGCAATTCACAGTGCCATTGATGGTCCCTCTCGCACCTCATATTAGGATCGTGCAAGAAGACACATCATATATCACGCTGCAGGGCATTTACGAAGACCATTGTCGACGTAATGGAATGCTTAAAGATGAGCCCGTCATGTTTACTATGGACAAACTGCGAGGCCTGATCGAGCCCAAAGCACCCGTAAGCTTCACCCATTTTATCGATACACCAGCAGCCACTAATGACCAAATTCAGAAGCCACAGGAGCAGACGGCTATGGCCCGACTGGAAGTGTTTACGGCAATACAGGAGAAATGGGTGCCTCACAATGTCGTTCTTGATTACTTCAAGAGCGTCTTCCCAGAGTTCTCCGAATTTTGGCTGTTCCGACGCCGGTTCTCATACCAGCTCTCGGCGCTCACATTCATGACATATATCCTCTACATGACCGGACGATATCCTCACAAGATTCACGTCGCTCGTGGTTCGGGCAAGATCTGGGGCTCTGAGCTTATGTCGTTCATGGCCCCTGGAAAACCCTTCTTCCACAATCCAGAGCCGGTACCATTCCGTCTCACCCCCAACCTACAGACCCTGATGGGACCTCTCGCCACCGAGGGCATCTTCAGCTGCTCAATCATGGCTATTGCGCGCTGCCTCACGGAGCCCGAGTTTGAGCTCGAACATGCGCTGACGCTATTCGTTCGCGACGAGGTGATATTCTGGTTTACTAGCAGTCACCGTACTATCCACCTCAACGAGAGCCAGTTGCGCGATACGGTCCAGACCAACTGCGACATGATCGTCAAGCGCGCGGTCAGTCTAGCTCGACGTCCGGAAGGCAACCTACCGGCGAACCAGACGGTCATCGACCTCATCGCGAGGGCTGTTAACCCCATGAACCTCGCGCAGTGCGATGCCCTCTGGATGCCGTATCTATAAATCTCTCCCTCTTCTTCTTTTCTTCAGTGTCACAGGTCCCGGAGGTTCGCGAATCAGGACAGAATAGGGACGCTCTTTTATCGCTTACGGTTGGGTTTTTATCAAATCGGAGGCAGTTTTGCAGCATGGCGTTTTAGGAGGTGTTCGGTGGGAAGGTCATAGGCTGAAAGTCTGGTCGGACCGGACGGTGAGCATATGGGTTTTAAGCATGATACTGCTCCTCGAGGTGGTAGCCTCGATTATTTAGCTACCTAGGTACTTTAGCTTTAATCAACGTGCGTTAGCTTTGCTATGTGACCTGTGCTATCTACTTGCTGTGCTCGTGATGTTTATGCTGTGGTATTGGGCCTTGCATTCAAGTGAGAAAAGTATGGTAGACGAGAGAACTTATTCTATAAATTGCAGTGACTGCTAACGTATGCCCAGGTTGTATGCCCAACCATACACTCATTTGATTCTACCTCTTCCAGATACAAAAGAGTGCCTACCCCTAATCATTCATGTTCCTTCCGGCCCGGGTCCACACTACGAACGCCGAAACGGCAGCTAAAGGTGGTACAACTTCTATTTCGTGGTAAGCTTCATTCTTCTCTATATCTGATATAGTATAGCCCCTATTCTATAGAGTATATTCCACATGCGACTCCATCTCTCATGTCATCCAATTAGTAGCTGTACAAGTTGACATGCTCCGAAGTTGATGCCCTGATTTTCCTATTTTCTTGGATCAACAACGCCCGCATAACCCAAGCACAACATATCGAAAGGAGTGCGAAGCCTGCTGATGCCCCGAAGCCGATACCATACCGGGGCTCGTCGGTGTCTGGCCACAGATACGCGCCGTATATATAACCGATATGACCAAAGACATTGGTTATGGCAAGGACAACCTATGAAATCACTTCAGCGTGTTGCTAATACAGTGTCGGGTTTTGGTACTTACGGCCCTCTTTTCTTCCGTCTGGCTCAACGTCGCTGAGGTCCAGCCGACTACGACGGAGTTGGCTGAAAACGCTCCTACGGGGAAGATGAAGCAGGCGACGTAGCGCGCTGCCGTGTTGAGCGTGCTAGCGGCTATGATGAACCCGACAATTGCGACGGATAGTGTCGCGGTGATATGCCACGTCCTCTCGTTCAACCTGCCAGAGCTCCAGCCCACTATGGTGCTCCCGGCTCCCGCGAGCACGAAAGGTGGACACGTCAACAAGAGAGTGACTGTAGTATTATACCCGAGCGTTTTTGCGACTCTGTCGGTTGAAAAGGGGGTCAACACCATTGCGAGACTCGATCCTTAGAGAGAAGCGTGAGAACTTACGTCGGGAAGAACGCGTTGAACGAGCAGGCCGACAGGTGGAACATCTGCATAAAGCAAAAAAGCCAAGTTCTCCTGTCCTTGAAGGCCTGCTTCAAGCCCTCCCACGCAGTAGCCCCGGCCAGAGCATCGCTGAACCTGCCGCGCTCCCTACGGACCTGGATTAACTTGCGCTCCTCCCCTTTCAGCCAATGTGTCTCGTCCGGCGTATTCGGGAGAAGCCAGAATCCCAGTGTCGCGACGAGAGCGGTCAAGGCGCCTTCGATGATGAAGAGCCACTGCCATCCTGCGAGCCCTCGCAACCCGTCCATCCCCGCGAAGACGCCGGCTGAGATTAGGCCCGTGAACCCGGTTGCTAGGAGTTGCCCGCAGTACATGAGGCCCACGCGCGCCGCCATCTCTGTTTCGAGTCAATTCCAGTTTGACGAGTGGTGTATGTTATTAGTTATGATCAAGTTGACGACTCACCGCTATGCGTATAGTACATGGCCAGGATATACGTCGCACCGGGATAGAACTGAATTACCTATGTCAGTAAAATTGCACCAGAAATCAAATACCCGGTGAGCCCCCTTACCGGCGCTTCTACAACCCCAAGGAAGAACCTGCAAGCCACGAGCCCCCCAAAGCTCGTGACCGACGCCGTACACGCGGATACCACGGCCCAGAGGAACATGCAGCCGGACATGTAGACCCCCGGCTTGATGCGCGTGATCAGCATGTTGCTGGGGACCTGCATGAGCACGTATCCCACGAAGAGGCTACGACAACGTCTGTTAGTACCTACGGCGTAATTCGTGATATCTTAGGTACGCTAGGATGAGAAGCTCGCTTACATGCTGACGGCGGTGTTGAACTGGTTGCCCGACATGTCGAGGTCGGCCTCGAAGTGGTTCAGGCGGGCTTGCGCGATGGCGTTGCGGTCGATGTAGTTCAGGAAGTACATGACGCATATCGTTGGCTGTCTTGGGGGTAAGCGTCGATTCTCGCCTGTGTCCGTAGAGAGTTGTGTGAGAGACGGGACTTACTTACCATGATGTAATAGTCGAGTTTGCGCACTAGGGCTCTCTCTTCGGGGTCTATCTTGCTTCTCATGAGTCTTCTAGGTCCGCTGACTTCCTCTGCGGTGGTGGGCTTCGTGGCCACGATGGCACTGCTTGCTGGCTTGATGTCAGACCTCTCATTTTCGGGTGTGGGTGTGTTGAAATCCATTGTATGCGTAGTCCCGTTCGTCACTGTTATAGGGAAGAAGGTAGAACAAGTTACGATAGTAGTCCATGGTGAGAACCGGTACTTATAGTCAAACCCGATAAGCGGTCTCTAGGTATGTATAGATATAATCTACCGCTACTCCGCCTTTGAGTCGCAATGGAACCTCGAGAAAACGTGGTAGTGTGGGGGTGAAGCAATACTACATGGGGAACCCAGGTTGTCGTTATCTCCATTAGTCATCCGTCGACTTACTTGTATATCGAACTTCGACATTAAGATATGTCAACATCACGATGAAGCATTTTCTCTTTGACCGATGATTCCCCTGAAACCCGATGATTATTTCCTCGTTTGGGGCGATACTCATCATTTGAGAAGAGTTGGCCCTCTATCAACATATAATAATGATATAACGGCGAGGTTGATGTGTATCGACATTGGTTAGATTTATCTGCTCGAGCTCTGCGGGGATGTCATATAAATAAGGAACAGAAACCAAGGGCCATGGTAAGGAATTAAGGCTCTGATCCAGAGCCATCTATCACATGGGCCGGTCTTGGCGTTGTTGACCGGAACACCGTCAAGGGAGCTTATTTAGACAAGCTACACGGCGAATTAGATGTTGTTCTCTTTTCACATTTGCTACTCATGGAGCTTGGTACGGGTGGACTATCAATGTAGATATGATTTATTGGTCTACCATTTCCCGAGTTATTGGTCAGTCCTGACGTGACTTGCCCGTGTCTTGCCAACTTCTCTTCTACTAGTTGAGGAGAGAGAAGGCTGGCTGGTACTAAGGGCCTGAAGGTCGGAGTCTTCTTCTGGCAAGGTCTTCCGAGGACTAAGGAGTTTTTTCTTTTTCTTTTTCAGGAGAGTTACAAAGAGGTAAATGTGGCGTTATTAGCCAGGGTCCCTAGGTAGGCTCTGCAAGACATGGCGATCTTGGTATGCCCGAATGTGATGGTCACGCATATCATAGATTAGCCTCTTGTCTCTATCTAGGTTCCCATCATCGTAGCTCTCGAGACTAGGATAGGTTGTCGTGGGTACCACTAGCACATGGCGGCTTACCACGACATCTAGCGTATATCGGCTTTAGATTCGGTCATATATATGTCACATATCTCATGAACACATTTTGGCTTCGTTATTGAGTTCTCGGGAATGTCTACCAATTCCCTATTTATAAATAGCGTATGACTTCGAGCATGGGTGTGCGTAAAGCTGTGCTGCCATCCCCTTTGGCTGGTCAGTCACATTTGATAGACTATTTTCACCGAGCTAATTAAAGACGCGAGAATAAGTACTACGCCCTTTGATCTTAAAACGGCAATAATTGTAATAGAGCTGGTGGTATTACAGAGCCTTGCCGCCGTTAATGCGTTAGATTACTTTACAAGCAATAGCCGTCATGTAAGAAGGACGTTATTGTGCCACACGTATCAATTGGTGTAAATATGGTATTTGTAATGCCTTAGTAACTACATTCTGAATTATATATCAAGCTGAGTTAAGGGTACGTTTCTTGGAGATGGAGATGGACGCAACTCTGGCTCGGTGTAGAGGCGCCTGGGGGACTGGCTGGTAAGCGAACTTATCGCTACAGCTAGTATCTATAAGACTAGGTACCTACCTTGGGTAGTTACCCAGTCGTGTAGATAAACGTGCTCATGATGGGAGTATCTAGTCGTAGCCTCGATATAGGCAGCACTTCAGGTTTACTCTCACCCTTCCCTGCCTCTGTCTTTATCCCACTCCTCCCCCCCTACCCCTGAATCGGCACGCCCCCAACTACTCTACGTGATCTCTTCTTTCTGAGCTTCGTATAATACGATAAGATGTAACGCTTGGGTGAGGACTTCATTGCTCACACCCAGTTTAGTTTTGCCTGTAACCAACAGAGTAGAAGTAAGGCTGTCCGCTATCAGTTCTTCTACTACCTATAGACCAGTAAGGGTAACTAGGGATCGTCCATACGGCACTGCGGAATACTACTTGTGTAGGATCCGGTAGTTATATGGGCAATGTGACCTCGATGTTTCGATTCCCACCATACCTAAGTAGCTTTAGTGACTTGATACTGTGTAGGATAAGGCTTTCTGGTACTTGGTTTAATCCCCATGACCATTGGTTGGCCTCCGGCTGTCTCACTATTCGTGGCATTCCCCTCCTATGATCTACAATGTGAAGACGTTTGTGTAACAATGGCTTGCAGGGCACACTTGTTCCTCGCCCGGTGTGGGATGAAGCTGAAGAGACAGCAAGGATGAAAGGTAGCCACCCCCCAAAACAGGTTCATTATAGGCTTGGGTGCCCAATCATACCCATGTTGCAATTATATGTCAATTGCCATCTGGTGAACTACGCATCTTATCTTCTGTAGACTTGCAAGAGCCTGATGCAGGTTTAAATTAGCAGCGGGCGCGTATTTTGAATGATACCTACATCATTGTCTCCTCATCACCAAGTGACCGAACCGGGTATCTTGCCCGGTTGCATTCTTTCAGTAAGTTTAGCACTTTGCTTATATTAATACCCGTTGATTCCCATCTATTGGGGGGTGATGGTCAGCCTCTGTCCATTCTGCCCCCTTTTTTCCTTCGACCATGTCTCCCCCAACGTATTCACACAAAAAGCTTTGCCCACTAAAGAATCCATCCAAGGAGCTTCGCGTCCTGGAGATAATTGACAATAACCATGAAGTTATCGAGTGCAGGTTAATTGTAAACCCGGAAAATGAGCCGTACGCCACTCTGTCTTGGTGCTGGGGTCGGCAGAAGCAGAAGATGAAAAAGATACGGATTATCCAGGTCAGTAGCCGTCTTTTCTTCGTCTCTTGGAGTCGGTTTATTGGATATTCTAGTTTTGAGGCGGAACTTTCAGTCTCCTATTCTTTGTAAACTTGCTACCTACCTACCTTACTTTCTTAGCGGCTCCTCTGAACTCCAGATTGGGTTAATATTAACATATGAAGTTGGAATAGTCAAGCCAACCGTACGAATTTGAGTTGCCCGAGAACCTCAATTCTGCCCTAAAGGTCCTTCGTGATCACAGCGTGTTCAAGATCTGGGTCGACTATGTTTGCATAGATCAAAGCGACTACAACGAAAAGAACAACCAAGTCCCCATGATGGCGAAGATATATGGCGACGCAGAACGTGTCTATGTTTGGCTCGGCGAGGAGAAAGACGATAGTGAGCTGGCTATGAACTTCATCCGAAACAGAGTTCTCAACCTAGGAGATTTTGATCGCTTGATTAGAGATGAGAACGCCGTCTCTGAATGGCGCGCTCTTTCAGCACTGATCAAGCGACGGTGGTTTTCCCGTCGGTGGATTGTACAAGAAATTGCTGTTGCTCGGACGGCAATAATTCTTTGTGGACAGCACGAAATCAAATGGAAGGACCTTGCAGACGCGATATCTCTCTTCAATGAGGTAGAAACGGGCACGCGGAGGATCTCCGAGGTCATGAAAGCCGATAAGGACCTCAAGCATATGCCAGACTTCTTTGGTGAAGTGTCTGCGTTGAGCGCCACCAAGTTGGTTGAAGTGACAAACAACCTCTTTCGGCATCTCTCGGGAAATGGACGGCAAGCTCAGTTCGATCTCGAGTACCTTGTCTCGACATTCACGACGTTCGATGCTTCGGAGCCTCGGGATACCATTTACGCCCTCCTGGCAATTGCAAAAGACACCATACCCGTGACGACACTCAAAACAGATGAGATCAAAAAATGGACTTGGCCTGATTATGTGAAGCAGAAGCTCATCGACCAGCTAGCAAAAAGAGCTATGTCTAAACCATACCATGTTGATTATGAGCTTCCGCTGTCGGACGTCTATGTCCAGTTTGTTAGATGGGCCGTTGATAAATCTGACAAGACCCGTGCTCTCGACATTATATGCCGACCATGGGCTCCAGAAACGGAACTGTCAGCTGAGCAGAGTGATGACGATGAGGTAAAACCTCGTGGCCATAGACGCAGAAAGACCAACACCAAGCGGCCGAAAGAGGAAGGGGACGATACTCTACCATCTTGGATACCAACTGTAGCCCGGGCAGCATTCGGCATGGATGGCAGTGGTCAAAAGATGACGCGCAAGAACGCAGATAGTCTAGTTGGACTGCCCCCCGACCGTATATATAGCGCTGCCGGAACCCGTGTGCTTACGGAGAACTTTCGGATCGAAGACGGGGTGACCAAGTATAGCGACGACCAACGGCTAGACGGGCAGCACTACCATAGCATGTTCGTGGAAGGCTTTATCCTCGACTACGTAAAAGAACTGAGATATCCGTCCCAGCAGGGAGTGATTCCAAGAGACTGGCTTAGATCAGCCCGACGAGGTCCCCTGGACGGTGAGCTGTCGGATGAGTTTTGGAGGACACTCGTCGCAGACCGAAGCCCAACTGGTGGAAATGCTCCTCGATACTATCCTCGGTTGGTAGACCATGCTCTTAAGCAAGGCGTGCAAGGAGACTCGTTAAACACCGAGAACATCGTCAACTGGGGGAACTGCAGCATCGTCGGGGAAGTGCTTCGGAAAGTTCGATCCTCCATATGGAATCGAAAGATGATGCGCACCGGGTCTCAGAGCTTCGGACTTGCACCGGAGCTCACACGAGAGGGCGATCTGATCTGCATTCTATATGGGTGTAGCGTGCCAGTCCTATTACGCAAATTCACCAAGTCAAGAGAAGAAGTCGAAGAGGAAGACGTGCAGAGGCAGAAGAAGCAGAAGGAAGCACGGGAGAGAAAGGAGAGGGAAGCGGCTAGAAAGATTAGCCAAATATGGCGAGATATCTTAGTTACTCGGAAAGCTGCTGCTTCTTCACGCCAGTCCAACAACCCAGGACGCAAACGAAAGCAAGGGCCGGCATGCACAACTCGACGCAAGAAGCATCCTAAAACAAGACATCTTCATGGAAGTCAAGCCAGCATGCGAGCTAGTAGCGATTCGACATCGGGTGCGGCTAGTAGCAAATCAGTAAATGAACCAGTAGAGGGACCGGTTGAAGCGACAGACAAGGCGTCCCTGAAGAGTGACCCTTGCACCTACTACGAGCTCATCGGCGAGTGTTATGTCGACGGTATGATGAATGGAGAAGCGTTGTCGCGTCTGCAATCATCGATGCTGTTCGAGATCAGATAGACAATCTGGTTGGGATATAACTTAGAGGGTGGTCTGCTTCGGCATCGTTGTTGTTTATTTCATACGATTTGTCTTGATATCCAATTTCTTTACGATCTTCGTACTTGGCTTTATACGGCGTCCAGAGTCTCGGCCTTTATGTGTATTACAAGTTTGGTGATTGGAATTTGACATTGGATTGATTTAAAATATGATCCTCTCGAACGTACTTACCTAGGTAGGTAGGTAGGTACCTTCACTTAATCTTACTTTTGGTCTTCGACTCTGTGAACCTATTTCTATGTTAGTGCTGTAAATTGGCCCACAGCCGTCATCCGTGTGGGAACTGACGTAACCTCCGACATCGATCTAAAATCTTTAGTTAGGTATCCGAGGTACCAAAGTACCTCTCAGTAACTCCCGAAATTTCTCGCTCAAGGCGAAGCGACGACGACATCCTGACAATAAGACGCGCGGAGCCCAATTCGGTTGACAGAGCTAGATAGCTGTTGCACCGTAATTTAACTGTCCGTACGAACGAAGTATCTCGCCGTCGAAGAATGGCGACCCGGCGCATTGTCTCGCGGCGCTCTGCGTTCGGCATACCATTGCGAGCCATATTATCGCGATCATATTCCTCGAGCAGCAACACACACCACATCCTCTCGCTAGCATACGACCACCACGAGCCTCCGCAGGGTGGCCGCGACCGAGAAGATTCGCCAATAATATTCATGCACGGGCTGTTCGGGTCTAAGAAGAACAACAGGAGCGTGAGCAAGTAAGTTCTATTCTCGAGGACTTGCGTTGCGTTGCGTTGCGTTGCGTTGCGCGCACGAGCTTGGATATACAGAGACAACGGACGGACGAAAACAGCTGACCCGAAGGCCGCAATTAGAGTCCTAGCTAGAGACCTCAAGTGCCATGTCTACACGGTCGTAAGTCCGCCATACCATCTTTCCCTTACGCCGCAATACTCTTAACAACCAACCCTACTCCCATAGGACCTGCGCAACCACGGCGACTCCCCCCACGCGCCACGCCACGACTACCTAGCCATGGCCGACGACGTAGCGGGCTTCATAAGCGAGCACGGGCTGCAGAACCCGACGCTGATCGGGCATTCCATGTGAGCAAGCCCCGGCCTTTCTCTCTCCTCCCTCCCCCTCCCTCTCTCTCGCGAAGATAAGAATCCTCCCTCTCACACACCACAGGGGCGCCAAAACAGCCATGACCCTAGCCCTATCACAACCGACACAAATCGCGTCCGTAGTATCAGTAGACAACGCGCCAGTAGATGCAGCGCTAGGCGGGCCGTTCGCGCGGTACATCCAGGGGATGCGGCGGATCAACGAGGCGGGCGTGACGCGCAAGGCCAACGCCGACATCATCCTGCGCCAGTACGAGGCCGACGACGCCGTGCGCCAGTTCCTGCTCAGCAGCCTGCACCGGCCCGCCGGGTCCAGCGTCCAGAAGTTCCGCTGGCCCCTCGACGTCCTGGCCCGGTCCCTCGACAACCTCGGCGACTTCCCCTTCAAGGACCCCGACGAGGCGCGCTTTGAGAAGCCCGCGCTGTTCGTCCGCGGCACGCGGAGCAAGTACGTGCCCGACGAGGTGGTGCCACTGATCGGACGCTTCTTCCCGCGGTTCGAGCTGGTGGATATCGAGGCTGGGCATTGGGTTATTTCCGAGAAGCCCGAGGAATTCCTGAGAGGTGAGTTTTTTTTCCCCTTGAGCATATCCCAAGACTCTTTAGCGTCTCGATTTGCCAACTAGAAACTCACATGAATCATACGCAGCTGTTATAGAATTCCTGACGCCGAAGGAGTAAGACGATATTTCGTCGATCTAATTCCGCAAAAAAGAAAAGTCTTTATAGAATTTGCATAAGGGGATATCATCTAGAGGAGACCTATGTACATCGATAGACAGACGCCGCATCCCGGGCGCCCCGCCGTTTATAGACTCGGCTTGCTGAACGGACATATGAATAGAAAGACTGGGAGGATTTAATTAGCAGGGACAAGCCGAGGAGTAATCCGACCCGAGCCCTCCCAGATTCAGACCCGTGCTAGACGTGCCCGGCGTGGCAGCGGCTAGGAGCTGGGGCCTCTGGACAATCTGGTCGACAACCTCGACGAACGGCTTCCGGACGTTCTCCCGCGTCTTAGAGCTGGCCTCGCAGAAACTTGCGCCCTGGGACTCAGCAAACGCCTTGCCCTCTTCAAACGAGACGGCACGGCCGCCCGCCGCTACCTTATCTAGTTTGCTCCCGACCTTCACCGTAGAGTTAGTTGAGCATCACTTATGAAATATGAAGATTTACGGGAGTTATATATGATGACACTTGAGGGAAGGGAGATGTGATACCAGATAGAGTACGGCGTCAGGGGACGCGTTTGACCGTGCTTCATCGATCCACTTCTCCATGCTCAGGAAGCTCTTCCGGCTTGAGATGTCGTAAACCAGGATAACGCCGTGTGCGCCGCGATAGTAACTAGTTGACAGGGTGCGGAACCGTTCCTGACCGGCCTTGAGAGATCGATGAGTGAGCTATATCAAATGTATACGCCGAGATAACCAAAGTGGCGAAGGTCGAAAATGCAAAAGGAGCGTTGTAGTGAGTGGAACTTACAGTATCAAATATGTTCAGTCTATATGCCTTGCCCCGTACAGCGAGCTTTTTCATCTAGACGTATATCGGATATTAGTCGAAGCTGTTCGGCTTTCCCCTATCCATTATATATACTAGGGATGCCATGGGAGTCCGGGTTCCTGATTCTCACCTTGAAATCGATACCGATAGTGGCCGTCGTCGACTCTGGGTCGAACTGGTCATCGCAGTCTGCGAAGATGTCTTAGAACATGGGCGCGTGAATAAATGAGGGACCTCAGTTCATACATCTTAACAGCACTATCCGTTACCCGAACGTATATCATCTCGTTAGCCTTCAGTTTTATAAAGTACAGTAAATCCCGTTCCGTCCGTTGGTACGGTGAGAGCCGGATTGCCGCGTCCTAGCGGTTCCGGACGGGACAAACCCATCATTGAATTTGGTAAGGTTATATCCATACAGGCAGATTTGCCGGCGCCAGATGGTCCGATGATGAGGACCTTAAGGACCGGCAGCGAATCCTCGGACACCATCCTCGTTTTCCGTTTGCTTGCTCGGTTGGTCGGCCGATCGATCCGGGGACTTTGCGTTATGCTTCTCACTTGACGTAGTGGTGAAGCGAATTATGGATAGCCAAGTAGGCGAGTAAGTAGTAAACAGCGATGAACGTTGCTAATCCCGGATAAGACGCTTCATCTACACGTAAGTAAAGAAATATTGAAGGAAGTAAGGAGAGGATGTTTGGGTTATGTATGTAAGTCCCAAGTTAGTCTTATCCTTTCTTAGGTAAATGTGTTAAGTGGTGTACAAGTAATGTATTTGGTCATGCGAGCAGCCTACCTTGCGCTACCTTATTTTCAGGTGGCGGCTTTGGCTTGTTATTTCGCGGGTGCCTTTTTTTAAAGCTTGAGCTAATTAGTACGCCGCTGTTGGGGTACCATGACCTTGACATGACTTGACTTAAGGTACCCGATATACCCTGCTTTAAGTTTCGGGTTGTGACGTAGAAAGATGATTGGTAGAACTCGTTCCAAGATGCGTACAGCAGCGCGAAACAAGCTTTACCTGGAACCCTGAACGTCAGGGACGATACCTACAGTACCCGCCCTACCTATTACAATAAGTATATTGTTAATCCCTTAAGACATCCTACCTGTTGGATCTATGGTGGACGTTTAGATGCGCCTCATCTTAGGTAGGGGATGACGGTATTATAGATACTTGGACTGCTTGATGGCCAGACTATGCACGTGGCATGTGATCTCTGGCAGATGCATTATCCAGGGGGTTGCGTCTTGAGGATGAAGCCAGGGCCTATCGGAAAGGGAGGGCAAGATAAACCACTGTATGGAAACAATTAATGAAGCATTCATATCATTCAACGTTTCTGGCACTAGGCAGACGAATCGCTGCCTGAGTAGAGAAGTCCAGTTCATCACCATGGGCGTCACATGTAGAAGAGCACCGACTGTCAGCTAACCTTTCTCATTTTATCTGTCCTGAGGGGCCTGCTGTAACCGCGGCTGCCATGCCGCGCCGAATGCAATCAGAAGTGAGACCTATTGCCATAGCACAAAAACCCACGCCGTTCCATGACCCGAGTTCATCATAATTAGACCTCCTCAAGGACTCGTTCCTTGAACTCTCGCTCGACCTTCTGACCCTCCTCATTCGTCGTGGACTCGCCGTGCAGGTTCATCAGGGCACCAAGGTCGAACTTGGGTGCCTTCAGGAGCTTGACCTTACGGATGTGGACCTGTAAAGCAAGTCACATTAGTCTATCGTAATACACACAATAATCTAACTTAAATATTTTATACGTACGTTCTGGAGAGGGTAGATGCCTTGCGTGGCCTTCTCGATCTCGCGGCCGATCACCTCGGGGATTAGCTTGGAGGTCAGCTGCTGCAGGGTGCAGGTAGCAGCCTCGCGCTGGATGATCTCAACCATCTTCTTTCGGATGGCGCGAATTTGAGATGAGGCGGCATAAGTCGTCTTCTTGATCTGGTTAGGGCGGCGCTTAGTAAAAGCGATGGCGAAGAGGCGGAGGAGGTATTCGTCGGTGGTCTTGACGGTGACATTGGCCTCGATCAGGGACTGCCACTTTCGGACCAGGGATCGCAGCTTGTCGGAGGTGAAGTCAAGGCCGTGGAAGTTGGTCAGGCAGTTCTTGCCCTGGACTTCGTCGACACGTAGCTTGACCTTTCGGAACGAGTGGTCCTCATCCTTCTGCAGATCGGCGAGGGAGACCTCGAAGATTCGGCCCTTGAGGGCATCGTTCGCGTTCTTGAGACCGGTGGTTCGGTTGACGAGGGTCTTGCCAACACTAAAAATCGTGGTTAGATATCGGTAAGTCTAAGTGGGATGAATGGAATATTCGTACTCTCGGATGTTGAAGGGAGCGGGGGCCTAGAAAATATGCAGTCAGTCTTCAAGTCGTCCTTCGCGCAGACATCGGCTGGGATTGAGTAGAGCAAGCTTACCTTGATAGAGTACCAGTCCTTTCGGGCGAAGGGGTCCTGGGCCTTCTTCTTGAGGCCCTTCTTGCCCTTAGACAATCTCTTGTTCCTGTGGAGGGTGGATGATTAGCATTAGATTCCTTCTCGTCCAGGCTGAGGGAGTCCTGCGCAACGACAAACAGATCGCCAGTATTGAGGATCGCGGGAGTCGCAGAGGTCGCAGAGCTAAATTAAAGGTCAATGTACTTACTTTCCTACCGCCATGTTTGCGAGAGATCAGGATAGCTCGCAATTCAGGACGATGTTGAAGATGTTGTTGAAAGGACTTTGGAGTTGGGTGTTGGATGGATCTGACTGTGAATTCTAGTGCGGCCAAAATTCTCGTTTGTGCGCGGAAAATCAATCCCTGTGGGGTTGTCACGTGCCCCACGTCTTGAATCGATAAACAGTTTTGTTCGGGTGCCACTAGCGACCAGTGCGCCTTTAGCTGAAAACCTTTAGTGGAGTACCTAGGCCACCAGTATCATGATAAGGTTTCGCTCTGTTTATGTGCACTTTGCTACTGCTTACACGCATAACCTGAAAATTAAATGTGCACCTCAGCTTTTTTACAATCAATTCCACTTCTGGTAATGGGGAGCTGAATATTTGCTACTTAAATACATTTGCTTAGGTAATATCCATGAACATATTGCGTATTACTACGATAATGGGGTACTGTGTTCGCAATTGACTCATGAGGCGTTGAGGCTTTATTAGCACGACATGAACAATATCCATCAGCATTTCACTTGGCCCTTGCTCCAAAGTCATTAAAAAGGAGAATACTGAGATACTTTTGTTTTACATCTAGGAATTCTTCATATTCAGAAGTTATCTTAGTGAATTGTTGTCAGCTTGTTCCTCATAACTATATCCACCAACACCACTATCGCATATATTTCAAAAGCATCAGCGGTGGAATTAGGTCTGATCAAGCCAGAACTTAGTCAATGGCATATCCGACTTTTGTCTCTTATTACTATCTTCGTTATTAAGACGGGGAGTATCCCATTGTATCGCTCTCGTATGCTCACCTGCCATAAATCTTACAGCCCATTCCAGTATTCCAGTACCTCGTATATCTGTATCATTTCGCCAACCACCCTGTCCCGAGCAAGCATCAGGCATATGATGATAGCATCCTAGTAGCATACGACGTCTGCACATATAGATAAGCCAAGCAAAAAAAAACTCCCCGGCGCCTGTTGACCTTGTTGTCATGCTTTATCGTTCGCTTTCATGTCATCATGTCATTAGAACAGGAATGAGACGAGTGCCCTGATGTGTTTGGGGAAAATCTCGGGGATCTCCGCGACGATCCCGTCCCGTCGCCAACGTTTGTGCCTCAGGGATACAGCCGCAGGCACGCGGTGCTTCCGGTTACCGGTTACGAATGAATCAACTCAACCCGCCCTCTCTACCGCCTTCTCCTCGTCTGGGTGCTCGTCTACTTCCCAAGCGTCAAAGCTAGGGAAGCTGAAGTAGCAAACCGAGTCTAGTCGTGAAGTCAGCACCAAGGTTGGGTTAAATCGCCCACGGGCCGGTATGTAGAGAGTCAGGGCCGGTACGCACGTGGGTTGTGGGTGGCATCAGGCAAGCGAGACTCGCGGGCGTCAGCCGACTCTAGTCCGAAGCTCCGCGCCGACGAGGGAGACGAGTTGGCATTGGATACCGCTACGCGGCTAAGCAGGTCCGTCGCCCTCCGGCTTGTGTTCGGGCTCGTCAGCACGCCTTTGCAGGCGTTAGAGGTGGTGATGGACGGTTCCGTGGCACAGGCCCTGAGCAAGCGGGGCCGGCGCCTCTCGGTGTTCTTGGGCCTTGGAGAGGACTCTCTTCGAGGTAAGGTATCGGGTGAGTATCTAGCCGTAGCCATTCCCAGATCAGATCCAGATGCCGGGGTTTTATGTGAACGAGATTGTCGAAGATGGGCTGCCGAGTTGCAACCTTGGGAGGATTGCGATTTGAGTGGCGAACTTTCTTGGTTGAGAACGATGCGGGCTGGAGGAGCAAGGCTCTTCCCCCATCGATGAATGGATATCTCAGACGTTTAAGACAGCAGGCAGTAAGGCAAAAAAGCCCGCTAAGACCAAGCTCTACCGGCTGTTGTGGAACGACATCCCCAGACAGTCGGTTGCGGGCAATGCCACATGTCACTCGCGAATGGGGACGTTTCGCATGTGGTAGCAGCTGTATGGTCTCCGTAGGCCTGGAAGTTTGGGCGTGGACGCCTTTGCAGCGGTCGTTGGGCCGTTCTGCGCAGCTAGATGGGTGGGAGTGGGGAGACGTGCTGACCACTGAACCACTCAACGGAGCTGCTACGGTTTAGTATCCCTTAACGTCTGCAACCCATCCTTGCATGCTAAATATCCTAGTAGTATCCCCCTCGGTATCCCGTCTTGCCCTCCAAGCCCTCTCTACTACGTAGCAGCCTTCCCCATTTTTCCCGGCCACGACCAGTCTCAAGTGGCTAGAGGCGGCAACCTGTCAGCTCCCAAAGAGGAGCGTCAGCGCGAATTCAACGCGGGTTCCGTGATGACTCCCCTGTATATTCCGTGCAGCTTGTCAACCCACTGGAGCGCTGCCGGCCACTCCTCCTTGTCCAATGCATCTCATCCTGCCTTCTAAGGCTGATATGGACGAGCCATCATCTGGAGCTGTTAGATTCCCCATTACTATGCCCTCATATGGGTAAAATGTAATCCGGTCGACTTGACGTGCTACGACGTAGCTCTACTGCATCATTACCGCTTGGACATGCTGCAATTGGGTCGCTGTCACACGCTGCGAGATATCACAGATGCCACCGCAGTCACAGGGCACCACAGCGGGTACAGACAAGACGCGCCTCTTAAGAAATGCATACATTAGTCTCACGCGTGGCAATAGCAGAAGCGGGGGTTCTAGGCGAGATCAAGTTTTCTAGCTCTAAGTATACGCAGTTCCAGTCGACTCCTACATCGGTCATCGGCAAGCCCAGCTCGTCCGGCACTCATCAGTGATCGATGCTGTCATTGTTATTAATACGAAGCTGCCGTCTTTGGTCGGATGGTACTCACTCTTCCCACATTCGGCCCTGCACCGCTCTCAATTCGTCTGCAGTCATTCTGTGCCCGGTTGTGAAATAGCCTGCGATCGGCCGGTCAATCAGCTTGAACTCCAAGAGATTGCTACCGTGTAAGCTTACCAGCTGTGATCTTTGCGTCTATCTCGACCCGCGAATCTGCGGGGATTAGGTCTTCGGGGAGTTCTACCCGTTCGTGGATAGGGATTCTGTTATTGGTTAGACGTGCCGGTTTTGCTGTGCTGTACGAGAATCGGCTTACCCCTGGCCAACGATGGCATCGTACTTCATGCTGCATAGTGGCGTCTTAGCGTCTGATAGGGCCTTTCCTCCATTACTAGCCGAGAAAAACTCACTTGCTCATACTAAGCATCCTGTCAATCTTCTTTATGCCGAGCCAGTGCAGGATATCAGGCATGAGAGCCTGGAAACGCATATCCTTTACTCCAGCAATGTTTTCTGTTCTCTTGAAGTAGTCCGAAGCACGGTCTTCTCCCCGTTTTCTCGCGTTGTATACGACTACCAAATAACATTAGAGTCTTAGATCAGAGATTAGGAGACGCCAAGACTCACGATACTACTGGATGTTAGTACCTAAACAGTGAGAACTTGAGGGTGGGTTGTATAATACCTTAGTAACTTCACCTAGGGCTCGTCCTTCCTTTCTGAAGTAGATGACGACACCGCTGCCGCCGTTCTGGGCTTCCCTTACGGCTTCTTCGATGCCGAAGATAAGATAGGGTCTGCAAGTACAGATATCGGAACCAAACACATCACTACCGTTGCACTGCATTTTCTGTAAGCCAGACATCATTTGACCACTGGTCTAGGTAGATTGCAGAAATTACCTCATCGTGAATACGCAAGGCTAGTCTGCACTTTTCATCAGACATCTTCGCCGGGTCCCCGAAGCAATAGACAGTCAGCCCGCCTGCAAAGCGTAAGCATTAAGAACGATTGGCCTTCCTCGAGGTTAGGAGTCGTGTTACCGATTGGAGGTAAGAAGACCTTGATATCACCGCGCGTGATAAGCTATATGGCAATCAGACCCGTACTAATCTTTATATAATGTTGATAGGCGCTTACTTCTGGATAACTACCACCGGTGTGTTCGAATAGCGAGCGCCTCAGGACACCCTCGTCTGTTAAGGTCAGTCATGTATTCTACCGTAGATTTCGTCTTCTTGGTTCATACCTATGCCAAATCTCTCGGCTACTCCAGGAAGATACCAGACCTATTCAAATCAGTATCGTTTTGATTCGGGGAGATCCGGATTCCACGTGTTCCTACCGGCTCAACCGCAAACTTGGTGACAGCAAGTTCTCCCGACTCGTTCAGACAGACCTTCCCATCGGGGACACTGTATTTCTATTAGCTTGTGGATGGATGGGATAAGAGTGGCACTTACAGTCTCCCCTTTCGAACGCTCTCTTCGAGCTCCGGAAGCTGGTTCGGGTTAACACAACCCTTGGTTTTAAAGAGCTGAAACCGTTACCTTCATATGGGCTTTAGTGATAGCGATAGTTGGACGAATATCAACTACAGCAAACTCATCAGCACGGGTTCATGAGCTACGCAGGCCATTGATTACCATTGTCCTGTTCCATGATGTCGGCGAACAGCCATGGAGCTAAATGGCCCCAAGGGTCCATAGCGACAATCTTTTTCTTGTCGCACCACTGGGGAAATGGGCCGATTCTGACTGCTGGGTCTGTGTTGGTGAAGTCTGGCCTATATTCCAGATCTCAGTTAGACACTGAAGGCCACGTAGATTATGTCTAGCAGTGTCGTACCTATGGTTGACATTGAGCTGCTTGCTGGCGAGAGCGAGAGCGAAGTAGATGGAGTAAGAGCCGCCATGTGCTATATCACTGAGTTACACAGGCTACCCAAGACATTAGCAGTAGAGTGTAACTTACCTCCAATAGCTGAAACCGACGTTAGTATCTCAGCAAAGCAATCACGGACTGGTGAACTCACCGTTACGTCTTCGAATCGTGGACGATGATCTGGACACAACTACCGGACCACGGCTAGAAGGATCTGGAGCACCCCAATGAAGAGAGAGTGGATTGATACCAATCTGTTTGGGATATGTCCTGGCGGATGGTCAATTTAGGGACACGGTGCTTCCTATAAGAAACATGGCTTACGTAAGGATAATTCGAGAAGTGAAGCCTGATTTTTGAGCTTGGACTGCGTCCTTGGACGTTGGAGTAGTGGTCCCGGCATCGGGTTCACTAGCAGTCAAAGCCGTCTGGACCGGCGAAGTCGGGATCCCGGCAAGGGGAGAAGAGGAAGCCTTAGACAGGTCGGGGCTCGGTACTTGGCTCGACGGAGTAAGGACATCAAGTCGATGTGAAAGAGTATCAACTTCTGTTGCTAATCTACTCTGGCCCTCCTGAATAGCTTTTAGAGCCTGGAGAACATCGGCCATGCTTACTCCACCGTCCATGCCTGAACCCGAACTTGCCATTATCACAGCTGGACGAGACGATTTCAAGATATAAGGGAACAGGAAACAAGGACTTATGTCAAGTATGAATAGAGTGACTAGATAAAAATACTGGCGACTTGAAACAGCCTTCTTACTAATAACGACAGGTATAATTCAGGATTGGTCTTAAAGGTCTGGTTAAGGACTAAGTGAAGTGAAGTGAAGGTAGTAGAGTAAGTGTAAAAAGAACAATCAACGGGTAGGATGATGGTGGTGGTCGGCGGCTACTGGCATGGATGGGAGAGAGAGCCTAACCTTGAATGTACGTATAAGTACCGAGTACCCGGGCCTACCTACAGCTTACTAGAATATAGTAGACTCAACTCCGGCCCAACGAATTGGAATGACGCCGGAAAAGTACACACATACATGTAAGTAGGTACATGTATCTAGAGCTAAAGTATCAGCTCCTTCCATGCAGATAAGGTACCCAAATATTGGCACCTGACTCTTGATGGTAATTGAATCCACCGCGCTAGACGAAATCCCCACTAGTTCGTACCTGCATCTGCCGTAGACATTCATTTGTTACATGTGCAATATCTAAGGCTATCAGAGCCAGGATATAACCATGTAGGCTCTTAAAGCTAGTATCTCATTAAGGAATTTATTGATATTTTTAAATTTTTTAAATAAGTACGCAGGTAACAGTTACTATCATAACATGGAGGCTGTTCAATAATTCTAAGACGGCTTGTGAGGACAGTACCTATAAGATAGGAATTAGATGAAAGCGGTAAAGCAACCCCGCCTTGCCCACTTCTAATCGCTTTCGTCTCTATCGATAAGCGGTAAAACGATAAGGCAGCCTTATCGAAGTGGCTTGCTGCAGACGTATGTAGCTTCCGAACGTCGCGCGACGAAGGTATGTGAATATTCATACTTTCGTGGTAGGAAGGTTCATTGTTCTGCGTAATTAACTCGCGCACAACAGCCACCGAGCGATTCTTGTGTTAATACATAATTGCGACTGGGGATCGGTAGGCGCGCACTCTTCTTCTTACACCACTGCCGACGTCATTTCTAATCTATACTTCATATAACTAACCGCGACCAACTCAGCCTTCCTTGGTACAACATTCTCTATCTACCTTCGCAACCCATCTACTCTTCACCAAATATCTCACAAACCGTAATCTAAAAGCATACATCGTCCTTTAGTCGCAATGGTAAGTAGCTCTTCTTGTCACGCAGAGACGTATTGCAGGAGCTGATAGACGGCCATTACAGGGAAAACGCAAGAAGAGTTCGAGAAAACCCCAGGGCAAGAAGAAGGTATTTCGCATCGCATATGAGAGACAATGTCTTCGCGATCCAAGGCTCACCGAATCATAGAACGATCCTCTCCCGACCATCTTCACCTGCCTGTTCTGTAACCACGAGAAATCCGTTACTGTCGAAATGGAGAAGAAATCTGGCGTCGGTAACCTAGAATGCAAGGTCTGCGGACAGAAATTCCAGTGCGGCATCAACTGTAAGGAAAACAGGTACACCAACCGCGATATTCGGCTGCTGACACATGTTAGATCTTTCCGCTCCTGTCGATGTCTATAGTGAATGGGTCGACGCAGCAGGTATGTTAAGCCTTAACAGGCACGCTACAAAACAGTCTCGTATATATTGCTAACACCAAAGTAGACGCTGTAGCTAAAGATGATCACGCTGGAGGTGGCTCCTCCTCATCTCAGCCGTATCGTCTAGGATCAAAGCAGTCGGCAGCTGATCGGTACGATGATGACGAAGATGACCGTAGATACGAGGGAGATGGCATTGTGCCAGATGATGAGGAGGACTGAGCAGCTAGGGTCTCTGATGAATTACACTCTATTCTGCTACATCACCACGAAAGAACCGAGTAGTGACCACATTCATCGATTACCTATGGCATGCGTTTTTATTGTCATTACCTCAGGTCATATTCGCACTCAAAGTTCATCCGATGGCGATACCGCGGTTTCCGTAGGCGATGCCATCTATCGAGATGACTGGCTTGCCTTGTGTATTGCCGAAGGAGAAGGGCCGACATGGTTCTAGGTAGTTATAGATGCTGGATTCGACATATTATTTCCCTCGTGAAGTCACCTATGATTACCATATGACCTAACACTTTACATGGTATAGAATCGGTCTCCAAAGTCGCCCAGACCCGGAATGATATAGCTAGACAACGGTTAGCAACGCCCGAACATTAAGAAAAGGGTTGTAAACATACTTCTTTTCGTCAAGACCCTATAAAGTGTCTGAATTAGTACTCAAGATACGAGAATTCTAAGGGGCTTGAAGGATTTCTCACCTGATCAACGAATGCCGTAACAACCCGAAGCTTAGGGAACTTGGTCGCAAAGTTTTGAATACCTTCTGGACTGGCGATTAAGTTCAGGAACAGGATTCTCTCTTCCGGGACACCGCGTGATTTCAGAACGTCCACGGCCATGATGGCAGAACCGCCTACAATAGCCGACTCATGTTAGTTCTCAACAATGAAAATATGTGGCGCACGAGACCATCTGACCTGTTGCAAACATGGGATCGAGGAGAAGAACCCATCTTTCAGCGATGTCCTCGGGTAGCTTGTCGTAAAACAGCTTCGGCTTTGACGTCTCTTCGTCCCTTTGGATCAAGATCTTGCCGATCCTCACCGACCTACAACAGTCTCGAAGGCCTTGTTCCATAGCTTCGCCAGCCCGCATGATAGAGACACCACATATCTTCCCTTGGAACATGAGTCCCGCATACGTGCGGCCCACGGGAGTAGTCACGGTGTGCTCAACGACGGGTAGATGGTTAAGGCCTTCCTCGACGAGCAGACGAATGATTCGGTTCGAGTAAAAAATGAAATCAGCTCGGTCTGTCTTCTTGTCTCGGATCTTCCTATTCCGTAGATAGACCATAAGTAATTCGAGCACAATCAACATGCTCGAGCCACCGAAGGGGGAAATTACTCACGTGAGCAGCGCAATGAGTTGCGGTGTTTGTGATAGCGTGACGACGTTGTCGTATTTGACCTCGGTCGAGACGGTAGCAATAGGCTTTTGACTGGGCGAGCGGTAGTCAGGTCCTACGCACTGGGTAGGACCGACTTGCGGACGATTCCCAGATTCTGTAGCCATCCTATATTTCCTGGATGCTGAATTGCGTGGAATATGTGGCGTCCCGTAGTAATTGTACGGTATTTCAGGTAGACCGTGCAGCTTTCTAGCAATGCTCAGGGAAGGATACTCACTCAATGGATAGCACTGAGGTCATACAGAGTAAGTAGTTAGGGCGACTAAAGTCAGTCCTCTTGACTTTATGTACCTCTAGTGATGAGTTTGTGTGGATGCTTTGGGTCGACCGAGACTAATAAAAGGCGGAGACCAAATGCCGGAGGCCACACGAGTCAACGATAGCAAGAAATTAGAGAACAGCCTATTCCGTAAAACTATGCAGAGAATGTAATTGAAGATGCTTTAAATAGAAGTGAGGAGACCTCAGTTTGAGATAATCGAAACTGAATGATACACTACTTCCCTGCGTTGTTTCCGATACGACGATAATTCTAAGCTTAAATCGAGGCTTTGGAGCTGCGATTAAGAGACCTATCTCTGCAACTAGGTACAGTGATATGTAATAGAGATAGTAATCGAGGGCTGATACGATAAGCCCCAATAGGCAATCAGTAAAAAGTCTTGGCACGCTAGCGACCCCCCTCTTGCAGTTTCAGACCTTCAGCTCAGAAAGCCGGCGGCCACCACCGCTGCACCTGCAGTCTAGAAGAGAACAAAGGTTGCACAAGTGCGTACGGAGCTGGGGTCGAGCGTTGGATGCTTCCGTCATTAGCTAACAAGGCAAGACCGACGCGGCAATATATGTACCCATTACCATTTAGCAATATTGACAAACTGACCAAAATATCTTATTAGTCCGGCGTGAATCACATAATCACCATCTTTCTTTGATTGCACCTCACTCTCACTTTCTGGGAATTTGTCTACCTAGCAACGTTTGCTTCGTAACCCTCCCTACTGACTATCTTCTTGATGTTGCTTCACCTCATCTTGGGAATAATACCCTAGCTGTTTGATTCGTCGCTTATTGTTATTCATCCATGGGATGATAATCTGCTGCAAGGCTACTACAGGCGCGTCTCACAGCCATTCACTTGAACTCTAACGCTCCTCTTTACCCTTTGTCTTCGCACGACTTAAACCTGCGCATTCGTTTGTCGCTATGAACGATTAATCATTCCATACCGCGACAACCAACCTGCTGCATCAGCGTCTAATTAAGAGCCACCATGGCCACGAAGCAAGATCTCAGCGCCCAGCGCAAGAAAGGGCTGACGACGTATGGAAAAGCCGCCCGTAAAAGACAGCCAAAGACAGTCTTCACACCGACTGCATTTCCGCCGATACCAGAGGACGACTCTATTTCCAAACACAAGGCGACCGTAACGCGCCGCCGACCTTCGCTCATTTCGTCGCCGTTGCATAATCCGTCCTCATCACCTTCTCGAATTCTTGATGGAACAACTGATATGAGGGCGAATCAGAGTAGCCCATTGAAAAATGTGCAAAGCTTGGATCGCAAACGCAAGATCTCCCAGGTGTATACGTCCAAGGGACGAGCACAGGAACCTGCCCAGCATACCGGTCAAAGCAGTGTCCTTTCCGGTCGTATATCCCGTCGGTCGCATCCGCCTGCACCTCCCAATGCTTACCGGACAGTCACGTCTAGTTCGCGACGACGCGCTCGCTCGGATTCAACGGATTCGATAGATATTGACACAGTCGAACCCAGACTGTCGAGCCCGCCCCCAACGCCGACGCTGCCGAAAGTTCCGAGGCAACCTAAGGCTGGGGTTGCCAAAGGCTCATCATTGTCGACCTCGACCGTGAATGCTGTGAAGGGGTTGAAAGAGAGGAATGCTCCGCAACAGATCCCTTTGCGCTTTGCACACGGGGCTCTTACAAAGCCGAAAACATCGGCAGGTCTTCCAAACAAACTGAAGGAGATCCAACCAACGCTCCAATCAGCTCCCGACAGTGTCCCCAAGAAGCGCAGAAAACGCCTAATCGATACACTAGCAGAGCAAGCCAAGGATGAGGTGATAGAAACAGTCGACGAGGTCTTCGAAAATCAAACGGATTCAAGCCAGCCGGGTTTGAGCTATCAGGCCAGCGATTTGTCGATGATGGACTCGCAGTCCTTGCCTCAAACCCCAAGCCGTAATGCTGGGACATTGCAAGCAACTAGCACTAGAACCTTTGCGCGTTCCAGTAGTGCGCTCAAATTTACGTACGGCCAAGGGAGAAAAGTACTAGAGGAAGAAGGCGACTTACTGGAAGCCCTTATCCTGCCTGAGGAGATGTCGGTTCCGTTAAAAGGGAGGCGCTTAGAGCTTGGGACACCGAAGAAGCCAGTCAGCACTAGGGGGGCCTTCGACGACGAGGATTCCGCGATGAATGGTTCGCCTAACTCCAAACTTCGAGATATCCATGAATTAAAACACGCCGGGGCAAACTCTCGCGTGGCCGATACGATGCAAGACTTAGCCGACCAGATAGGTTCTCCGGACGACAAACCATCATCGTCTCGCAGGGCTGCGCTGCTACAGATAGCAGAGAAAATTAAGGACAAGACCTTCATACGTCAATGTCGCGATCACGGTGTTGAGGCAGCAGTGCTGAAAGACTTAGGGAAAGAGACCGATATAATATCTGGGTACCTAATTTTATCTATACTCGTGACGATACTCGCAAAATGGCCGTCGTCACACACGCAGCAACTCGTGCGACTTGAGAACCCTGCGAGTATGTTCGCTCGCCTTCTCGGCGTTCCTCGAGGTATCAAGTTCATAGCACGAGACCGGAAGAGCAACTTATCCAGGAGAAGCCAATCGTCCCTCGAGGCTATTCAAAATGCACTGCGCGAACTGCCAATTTGGGGTGAAGCCAACTCACCACGTATCTCACCTAGAAGTCTTGTCCTCAAATGCCTACATTTACTCGTTACACAAGACGTCAATGCTGCGAGAGACCCGGCCATCTTTTCCCCACCTGTAACGGAAGCTCTCTTTGCGATTCTTTCGGAGGCTGCGGAAAATACAGAGTATTGGGAGTATCCAGCAGCTGCCGAAGCAATCGATCTTGTCCACGCTCTGTCAGTTCTCGATTTTTACGCTGTCACCGTTGCGGAATCGCAACGCGTAAGCGCTGACTGGGCAACTCGATATCTTCCAATCGTCGCCGATGTCTTTAAAGCTTCCTCTCAGAACGTGACACCAAACGCCATGGCGCCAGAGAGCGAGAGCAAGCTGCTCGAGAGCTCTGTCCTGAAGCTTACTATTAATCTAGTGAATAACAGCTTGGAAGCACCGGAGATCTTCGTGTCAAAAGGACTCATACCGGCCTTGGCGGGCTCGATCTCCAGCAACTTTTCCCGCATTTGGGCATCTCTGTCTCAGGAAACATGGGTTGATGGGATCCTCGATAGCTTGGTCTTACGGTTGGGCATTTTGATCAACTTCTCCGAGCACAGCTCTCTCGTAAGGAAAGTCATCAACGATTGCCACCACGACGGTCAGCGGCCGGTTGACGAGCTAATCCGATTGTTCTTGGAGAACTATAGGAGGACAGCAGAGGTAAGTCCAGAACGCGCCAGGTTCGCTGCTCCCCACTAATGAGAGACTAGGCGGATTCGATGGAGACCAGTCACCTGAACGTCGCGTTCGGATACTTGTCAGTGTTGCTAGGGTATCTAGCTCTATACCCTCCAGTACGGCAGAAGATACGGTCGAACCACTCAGCCAAGAGCATTGGTCCCCTACTCGGTTCGATACGCGAGTTCATTACCCACCATAGGAAAGTGGAACAGCAGAACGTGGACGAAGCCGAAGATGGCTCACGAGGCCATAGTAGCTACACGGAGCGGCTGCAGGATCTAGTGCAGCAACTAGAAGATCAGGCGGCGTATGACTGATATGCATACGACCTACATAGACAGAGCAGGTCCTACTGCACAGCTTACTCATGGATATCTCATGTGCACGATTTAACATTGTTGGAAAATGTCGACGTCGACTTGGCATGGATTAAGGAAAGGGGGAATCCGAGTAACGTACAGCACGAAGAGGGATTGATCCATTCTGGTGCGTATGTCATTTGACGATGGGGACTGGGGGATCCTGGCGATGATTCTATTGGCATTACCTTAACTGAAGGGTTTCTGGACGAAGCCAAATACCCCTAAAGCAACGGTAATGATGGGTGGATATGGTAGGCAGGCAGGTATCACAGGGGGCAGCGCTATACCCAGGACATATCTTAACTCTGAGCTGAATGGAGAGCATTAGCTATTCTCTAGGCTTTGGTATGAACTATAATCTCTTAGTTTGAGCCTCAGGAATGCTACCTAGGAACTTCTACTACTTCAGCTCAATCTAGGATGTCTTCCCATAAACAAACAGTAAGCTTTGTATTTTGCCGGAAGTACATATGTGCTTTTAGCCCCGCGTTCATCCATTAAATCGATGATGTTGGTTTAACAAGAGGTCACTAAACGGCTTTGCTATATCCTATTGGCTCACCTGTAATTGTGATTATTCTTCGGTGAGGTGCTTAAGTTTATTAATAGGAACTTTACGGGTTGCATAGGTGCCTTAGCTAGCCGTGCTTGCATAGCTAACCTTGGTTAACCGAAAGGAGATAGGGGGGTAAGGATAAGTAGCGGGTACAACAGGATAGGTACCTACCAGGTAGGCACTCATCTGCTAAAGACATCAGCAAATCCTCATCCACATCCGGGCCACATGCGGGACTTGCTAGTATATATCCGTACCCCGCCTACAACCCAATTCCATAGCTTGGTCTTCATAAAAATTTGAAGGTTACTGGTGTTCATTCATGTACAAACAAGATCACCCCTCCGTTCTTCTACAATCTATTCCCATGGTCTGATCTCATAACCGCGGCCGAATGCTTCTCGATCTTTGATGCGCCGAATCTTGGGTAACATCTGGTAACATCTGCACGTCATCACAAAACACAAATGTGTGCCTGATTCAAGAGGAGCCTTGAAGCGGAACTATTAGAAAAGGTGTGCACATCCCGCGCCCAGCTTCAACTCCCACGTCGACTTGAACAATACCCTTACATTACCTACACATACGCACCCGCGCACATTACCACATACCACATACCACATTCCCGCACGAACAGACACAAATACCCCACGCCCCGCGAACGCCCTGGACGCCCGCCTTGTTATGCAGCATTACCATCGTACTTATATGAGGTACCTAACATAATAATACTTGCAGTACACGATACACGGTAACGCCCCCGTAAATGCCGTCGCCGTCCAAGCAGCGGAAAGTGGCCATTGTCGGCAGCCGATCCGTAGGTACGTCTAGCTATGTATTCTCTCTCTCGCTTGCGTATATATCCTTGCGCCGAAGCTGTCATGGATCTTGCTATACATGTGACATATATCTTGTAATCACACGCTAATCCCAGAACGTGGGAACTGCAGGCAAATCCTCCCTTGCGGTTCAGTTTGTCGATGGCCACTTCGTCGAGAGCTATTATCCTACGATAGAGAATACCTTCAGCAAGGTCATCCGTTTTAAGGGACAGGACTACGCTACCGAAATCGTCGACACGGCAGGCCAGGTAAGGAAAACATGGCACCCCGCTCTTGTATAGGGCCCATTGAGCCTCATCATGTGCCAACAAGAACTATAGGATGAATATAGCATTCTCAATTCAAAGCACTTCATCGGTATTCATGGCTACATGCTAGTGTACTCGGTCTCCTCGCTTCCGTCGTTCGAGATGGTGCAAGTCATCCGAGACAAGATACTCAACCACCTCGTACGTCACCTCCTATAGGCCTTGTACCACCAACACCTATTCTACACTAGCTAACCAAATGGTGGCACTCAGGGTACGGACTGGGTCCCGATCGTCATTGTAGGCAACAAGAGCGACTTGCGGCCAGAGCAGCGCCAGGTCAGCCAGGAGGACGGCAGGAAGCTCTCGGAGAAGTTCAACTGCGCGTGGACGGAGGCGAGCGCGCGATACAATGAGAACGTGGGCAAGGCCTTCGAGCTACTAATCGGCCAGGTCGAGAAGTCACAAAACCCGAACGAGGCTTCGGACACGGGCAAGTGTTGGGTCATGTGAAGTTTGGATGGGATTCGGTATCTACTGGATACAAATACGTTTAAACCTAGGCGGTCGACAGCATGGAACGTTAGAAAGGCTAGGAGAAGAAAAAAGAGGATCGTCGAGCTACCGCTGGGTGGTAGAGGCGAAGGACTACGTACTACGATTTCGGGTGGCTTATTTTCTCGTCGACGCTGAATTATGGACCACGCGAGCTCTTCGCATTTCGGATAGCAGAGGGCAGGATTGCTATAGCATGTATATACTGGCAAAGCACGAATCTGGGTTACGGAGTCAATTGGATCTGTTCACGACTTGGGCCTTGGTTCTGCTAGTTGAAAGTAACGTAGGTGACTCGAGTGCATGTGACATCTCGTATCCGAGAGTGAAATAGGAGTCCAAGCGCACACCGTTGATGGCTTCAACTTTAAATGCTATGTTAGCGATAGACAAGTTGAGTCTCAAGTGTATGTACAATCATAAATCGGCAAGTAAGGACTGGACTTCAAGAACTCACGAGTTATGAAAACGGCATACATGTAAGAAAAGGAGGCGTAGAAGTACATATACCCATGTACCACATGGTACGTACCCTTAACCTTGCCCGCCTAGTCGCGAGACTCAAGTCCCTTTTCTGCCCCTCCACCTTTCAAACCACCCCACCAAAATTTGGCCAGACCAACCCGAACAGTCACTATATTCGATTTCGATACTTTCTCTTTCGACTAGGGATTTGCTCAAAACAACTCTTCCTGCACAAACCCTTTTGCGTCTTTCACCATGCTGGACGTTCAAGATTTTATCTTGGAGCGGGGTGGAAACCCTGAGGTGATCCGCGAGTCTCAGCGTCGCAGATATGCCAAGGTCGAGGTCGTCGACGAGGTGATCGAGATGTATGAGGATCACCGACGAAGTCAGTTGCTTTTCTTGTTGTACTAGATAAAAGCCATAGCTAATTTATCATTACAACTATAGCCCAGTATGCCGCGACCCAAATAAACAGCAAGATCAACGACGTGAACAAGCAGATCGGTACGAAGAAAAAGGTCAGATATTGTCTGAGTCACACGATGCCTTATACCTGTGCTACCACGTCTATTTATAATTATTTTACAATTACTAACTGTCGCCAACTATCCAGGCCAAGGAGAACGCCGACGATTTACTGGCGCAGAAAGCCAAGCTCGACAAGGAGAAGAAGGACCTTCTCGACTCAGCGGCGCAGAAGGACATTGCACTCAAGACTAAGATCAAGACCATCGGCAACATCGTCCACAACTCAGTCCCCGTCAGCGACAACGAAGACAACAACGTCGTCCAACGAACATGGGCCCCGGAAGGTGTCACGGTAGAGAAGAAAGATGTGCTCTCACATCACGAGGTGCTCCTACGACTAGACGGCTACGATCCAGAACGCGGTGTCAAGGTCGTCGGTCACAGGGGTTACTTCTTGAGACAATGGGGTGTCTTCCTCAACCAGGCTCTCATTAACTACGGCTTGGAATACCTCTCCAGCAAAGGCTTCACCCCCCTACAGACTCCCCAATTCATGCTCAAGGACTACATGGGCAAGACGGCCCAGCTAGAACAGTTTGACGAGGAGTTGTACAAGGTTGTTGACGGCGATGCGCAGAACGACAAATATCTCATCGCCACCTCGGAACAGCCTATCTCTGCCTTCCACGCCGACGAATGGATCATGGCTAAGGAACTGCCTATCAAGTACGCCGGATTCAGCACGTGCTACAGAAGAGAGGCCGGTTCCCACGGTCGCGACGCCTGGGGTATCTTCCGTGTCCACCAGTTCGAGAAGGTGGAGCAATTCGTGCTCACGGATCCCGAGAAGTCGTGGGAGATGTTCGAAGAGATGTTCACCACCTCGGAAGAATTCTACAAGTCACTCGGCCTTCCCTACCAGGTAGTAGCTATCGTATCGGGCGCGTTGAACAACGCAGCCGCCAAGAAATACGATCTCGAGGCTTGGTTCCCTTTCCAGGGAGAATACAAGGAGCTCGTGTCGTGCTCGAATTGTACCGACTACCAGTCTCGCGCCCTGGAGATCCGATTCGGTATTAAGACGCAGACGGACGTCAAGAAGAAGTACGTCCACTGCCTCAACTCGACGCTATGCGCCACAGAGAGAGCGCTGTGCTGCGTTCTCGAAAACTATCAGACTGAGGATGTAAGTTTAACGTACCAATCAATAAGGTAGTATCGATACTAATTGTTCCAGGGCCTTCGAGTTCCCGAACCGCTCCGCAAGTATCTCCCAGGCGCTCCCGACTTCATCCCTTTCACTAAGGAACTACCCAAGGATACAACCTCGGCAAAGGCCAAGGCCAAGGCGGAGAAGGGTGTCAAGCAAAAGGTGGCCGCCGCGGGAACTGCTGTGGCGGAAGCCGGGGAGAAGTTGAAGGATATGGCCGTATAGGTCTAGACGTCAGAAATTCGGATGAGAAGGAATTCATACTTGGACCTTTGAGAGATGAGATACACCATGGAGATACTCGAGTGCTTTTCACACCATGACACAGGGTGAAAATTCGCAGTGATGTCTTGAGGTAGCATAGCAGCCTAAGTTTAGCTGACGAATAAATAGAGGAGCTTTTGATGAAAGTCTGGTTTGCGACAACATGCAAATAGATAGTTATTGTTAAGCAACCAAACGCTAGAACGTCGTACTAATGTCTTAGAATGCTGCGTCATTCATGATCCAGTTTAGCAGAGCCAACGAAATCGAGAAAGCACTGATGTTTTCGTCCAAACTTGCAGGGGTCTTGGCTGGTCTTTGTCAGTACTTGTCCGGAACACGCAACTCTACGGACACTCTACATAATGCTACATATGTATTCATCTTATGTCTCTTCATTGTTGTATCTGTACTATAGACCCTTTAACTCCACATATAATATCACGGTACATCTCATGCACGTGGTGCCGGGTAGCCGTCGCCCCCTGTTATTACATAATACGACGTATCATCCTCTAAGCCTTCACATTCCGAGCCTTACAGGACCGCTTCCGACGAAAGATCATCGATGGATCAGCCGCACATGGCCTCCCTGCATAACCCACATCTTACACCCTTACCCTACGTACATATTCATAACATAGCTCGTAGATACCTCACCTGAGCCCAGTCATGAAATATTTGCTTGTATAATCATTTTTTCGGTGGTGACTGTACATTTGCACATGTTTACACGCCTTGCCATCTGTGAATGGGTAAGGCATTGTACTGTACTAGATGAGTAGCCGAAACGGACGGCCAATCATCCCCAAGGCCGAGGCTGAGATCCTATCTAACACATACCTACCTACCTAACCATACGACCCGGGCGCACATACATCCGCTTCATTGTTACGCTCAGGCAAAGAAAAGGGTGCGGATTCGGTGTTAGGGCATCTAGAGAAGAGTGACCTAAGGCTTTAGTCCGCAATGTCGACCGCATTTACCTGTCCGTTCTGCTTTCACAAGGAGGACATCGAATACGCCATCCTGCTTGTAAGTTCCTGCCTCTCATCCTGTCTCATCTCATCTCATGCCCAACCCATCCTATTTGTATCATGTCCAGATCCGGGTCTGAGTTCTCATCGTCTCCGCAGCACATAGAAGTCCAGCACGGCGAAGGCAAATCGCCGTTCGTAGTGAGCGAGGAGGTCGCGGAACCGCAAACGGAGAGGGGAGGCAAGGGAAGAATCATGACGCAACACGCGGGCGCCGACTCGGATGATGGCGACGGCGAGGACGACGGCGCGGAGTGCATCGAGTGCCCGGTCGACGGCTGCGGCGAGGTCGTGCTCCTGCTCCAGCTCGAGGACCACATCGAGCTCCACGACGCACATGTCGCGTCACCGGCAGCGGGCTCGGGGTCGGGGTCGGGGTCGGGGTCGGGGTCGAAGGGCGGCGATGGTCGAAGGGCCGCGAATTCGTCCGAGGATAGCGATTACCAGTCACCCTACACGTCGCGGAAGTCTCACAGGGCGTCTGAGTCTAGTCGCGCCCGCCATGACGACAGGGCTGGTCCGAGCACCTCGACTTGGAAGCATTTGCTCAAGAGCCCTGGCTCGGCTGCTGCGAGGGGTTCGGTTGATCCGGATATTAAGAAGCTTGTTAAGAGGCTGGGTGTGAGTATTTTTTTTCCCCTTCTTTCTGTCAAGGTGGTTGTGCTTTGCCTGTCTTGGATTAGACGGGTAGAAGTGTATAACAGAAAAAGGAAAGAATCTGACACGACATGCAGAAGAACGAGCTCGGCAGATACCACCGCGAGGAGAAGATGCCAGAGTGGCTTGTAGACTTGCTTAAAAGACGCGGGTATAAGAGCTCCGAAGGTTGGTCTCGCCTCTTCCCCTTCTCATAGCAGCGAGCCCGTACGCATTCCTTTTCACAGCTCACGACTGACCGACTTCTGCTTTCTAGGCATAATACCAGTCCTGGCACAGCTCCTACAGCAGAACACCCAGACGCAGTACGCGTACCTGTGCCACCCGGCCGTGCAGCACATCTCCAAGTTGCGAAGGGAGGGTATGTAGCCCATCTATCCCTCTACCACACGCTCGTGTAGAGTCATATAACGAAGCTAACCAACCAACTTCACCGCGTATATAGGCAGCTTCTGCGGCTACCGCAACATACAGATGCTAGTCTCGTACGTGATAGGGGCGCGACATCCCGGCGCGGCGGCCTTCGGCGGCAGGATCCCCAGCATCTTCCGCCTGCAGGACCTGATCGAGGACGCGTGGGACATGGGCATCAACCCCAAGGGGAGGATAGAGACGGGCGGCATTAGGGGGACGAGGAAGTATATCGGGACGCCAGAGGTCAGTTTTAACCTCTATCGTCTTCAACCGTTTTCCCCATTTTACTTTATATCCGGACTTCTAGAAAACTCTCCCGCCACAGACAACTGTCTTAGACAATTATGCTAATGAATGAACTACGATTATAGGCCGGAACCATATTCGCAAGTCTTAGGATACCGTACGCTCCATCCTATTCCATCTCATCTCACCTTCCATCCATCTGTCTCCGAGTCAAACTTCACTTCACCTACTCGTCTACTACCCTTCCCTTCTCCGTCATCCAAGATGTAATGCAATATAACAACAACCACCGCTAACCACCACCCCCTCTTAGTTGCGAAATCCAAGGCTTCCGAAACGGCGAAGGAGACGAACCCTGGGCATCAGAAACACGTCTCTACGACGCAGTAGAGCAGTACTTCGCAACGGACGCCAACATGCGCAGCGGCAGCGGGGGCAAGGTGCGCTGCACGAGCCGGCCGCCGCTGTACTTCCAGCACCAGGGGCACTCGATGACGGTCGTCGGCATCGAGAAGCGGCGCGACGGCGGCGGCCGCGACCTGCTGGTCTTCGACCCCACGTACGGCGACCCGTCGGGCGTGCGCCGCCTCGTCGGCCGCCACCGCGTCGACCACGACAACCCCGACCGCGCACTGCGCCTCTACCGCCGCGGGCCTAGGTACCTGTCCAAGTACCGCGAGTTCGAGATCCTGAGGTATGTTCACGTTGTTGCCTTTCATTCAAATCATTCCTTCCCTTGCCTACTTGGCAAATGAGTTATCTCGCCCGCTTGTTGCCCCCTAATAGATGTGTCCCCCCCTAAACTCACTGACCCCTTTTATGAAATTAAAATAATGTTGGCGTTATATACCTAGGCTTATATTTTTCTAGGTTGACATCGCAATAATTAGCGCATCCCCATCGGCGTTTTAAGTGAACATGCGAGAAGTTTGAACTACAGTAGGACTACGGTTAGTTAAGATATACCGAGTTAGCATATTTTAATACACGGTCGGGCAAGTTGCTTCTATGTCAGCGTCAGCGTCAGTGTTTGCGGAGATACCATAGCTGAATAATTAATATCAATCGATTTTGGGGCGGAAAGGGGCAACTAGATGGGCTATTGGTTTCCCTTCATAGCTCATGTATGGATGATGTAGTATGAACCTCAACCATCATGGCGGATGTCCGCATACCCTCCTCTACCCTATCCTATCTGGCTTGCCTGAACTGCTCATTCCTTCATGCCACCGCCTTCGATCCATGCCCGCAGCTTCTCGAGCGCCTTGAAGCGGTGCGAGATTTTGTTCTTCTCGACCTTCTCCATCTCGGCGTAACTATGGATAGCAAAAATATAGTCAGTTTACTGTTGTTAATGACTGCTGACGGAACTATACACTAGCTATAGGTGAGAGGAGGGCTAGATAGGGAAACTTACGTCTGGCCGTCATACTCAAAGATCGGATCCCAGCCTATGAATTTAGTTAGTCATTTGCAACGAGATGTGAGAAGTATGTCGAAATGTAAAGCACGGGAATCAAGACACGGAAGGCATACCAAAGGTAGTCGGTCCCCTCGCGGGGACGATCTTGCCAGCCGTACGTCCCTGGAACAGGAGTACCTCATGGCCAGGTCCCTTGGAGAAGCCGAAGGTGGCGACAGCCTGGGCCGACTTGTCTTCGTAGGCGGCGAGGAGGTTGTTGAGGCCAGTGTGGCCGATGGACTGCATGAACCATTTTCTATTTTGATTTTCCCTTTGGTTAGCTTGATTCATCATCATCCCATTCAGACAACGTTCCCTCTCCTTTTTTCTTTATTCGAGCTCCCCATTTTCCCTTCCATTTTCCACTCCTACATTCTCTTCCCGCTACCCATAGCCAACTCTTAACTCGCAAACCAAAGCACGCAATCCCCCCCCAAAAAACAAGGAGAGGAGAGAAAAAGGGGAAAGAAAAAGGAAGAAAAACATACATATAAGGTCCCGGCAGGCCATTCAACGCATCGAAGCACAGACACGTGTCCTCAACCAGGACGGGTCCTTGGACGACAGCGGCGGCCGCACGGCACTTGTCGCGAGTAACGTCGTCGAGCTCGCCCTGGATCTCGGGCAGGTCCAGCGCCTGGTTGCGCACCGTGATGCCCGCCGGCTCCAGGATCGCGCGCACCTCGGCCAGCTTGTTGGCGTTGCCTGTGATGAAGTTTACCACGGGTGCTGACATCTTTTCGGTCGCTTCTTCTGTGCTGTGATGGTCTTGCTTGTCTGGGTGTTGTGGTGTTAACAGGTAGTTACCAAAGCGGGGAATTGGTGGTGTCAAACGGATGGTTTGATGGTGTTGCTAGGAGGAAGATAATGTTTCTGGTTTATGTTTGCTGGTAGTGGGTTATTAACTCGTGGTCCTTTTATCTATTGAACTGATATTGTTTGGATATAAAATGGAAGACTCCGGTGTGACGCACCCGGCGATATGCAACTTCCATTTGGCACCTGCAGTAGTCCCCATTAGCCTTACGGTACCAGTTTTCAGCCTCTTCTATTGGCACGCTGACACTGTCAAATAACTCTATCCCAGCCCAATGAAGCTCTAGACAACCGAATATTAATAATTTAGGTGCGTAGTAACAATAATCACATAAGGGAATATTTACTTTACAGATCACATTACATTGCTAACTTGAGGTTTAAATGTAGATTTATGGTAATTCAAGGCATGTATATTCCACGTATAACATTGTAAGTATCATAAGTGGTCCATTACTTAGTTTGTCGTGCACTTAGATAAATTTCTTACTACATATCACGTCGAACCGAACAAGTCTGAATCGTGGGTATCATCTCATCGCATTTCCTACCCAAACCCTCCCACCCCAGGACCTCAGATTAACCAACCTACTACTGCCCACCGCCATCACCGCCCACAGCGTGGTCCAGCTTCCACTGTCGGACCCAGGCCTCGATGCGGTCGACGTTGCTCTCCATCTCGTCGGCCGTGTTGCTCGTAAGCTCGACCACGATCTGCGCGTCGTACGAGTCCCGCGCCTCCTGCAGCAGCACCTCCATGATCTCCGAGTCCAGGTTTTCTTGGAGCTTGGCTTCCGGGTACTTCCTATTTACTTTGTTAGTGTTTCTAATTCTTCTATGTAAAGACGAAAAGGGAGTGGAAAAGTAAGCAAGGGAAGGGGGAAAAGGGAAACATACCTCGCGGTTAACCGATCGTATAGTGTGCTAGAGTCCACCCGTAGAACAACCACCAGATCGATCCAGCTCTCCGGGAACATCTCGCACCCGTGCCAGTCTACGATGCAGCCGCCGGCCTTTACGTTTTCCTCCTCCAGCGCATCTAACAACTATGATCCCATTCGATTAGCTTTTGCTCCTTCGGGTTTCGCTCAACTCATTCTCCTTCTCCTTCCTCATCCTGCCCATCCCCATCCACATCATCGCCTCTCCAATGTCCCTTTCTCCTGCCCACGTCTTACGTAGGCCAGGCCTTTCTTACTTCCTCTTATTGCCACGAACCCAAGCCCAAGCCCCTATCTCACTTCTCCCAGAAAAGAGAGCAAACTACGCACTAGGAGGAAAAGCCAGAACTCACCTTATCCTCGTCCACAATCCAACTCAAGTACTCCTCGTCCCAGCCCTCATGGCACTCCCTGTCCTTGACGACTTGGTTGACCAAGATATGCCGTAGGCCCGTCCTCTCCGCGAGCTCCTCGGCGTGCGTCGTCTTGCCCACCCCGGGTGTGCCCGTGATGATGATGTTAGGGCTGGTGCGCATTGCCATTTTTCCCTTTGTCTTTCCCTTTTCCCCTTTTCCTCTTTTGACCCTTCCCTAATTCTTCCCTTTTTGGGGGGGTTTTTTGAGCTTTGACCCTCACACTCGGAAAGAAAAGAAGGAATTAATTTCGGTCGCAGTTTTTGAGAGTAAAAAGTTTGCGAATAGTAAGGGAGAAAAAGAAAAGGGAATTAGAATGTTGAATTGAGTATTTGTCAAAGTCGACTTTTCTCAGGGATTTGCAAAGTTTCTCATGTCCAACCCGAACGGGGGGAATTTCTTATAGTGAAAACCTTCAATTGCCTAGCAGGATTTTTAGGTACGGTCACGTGCAACTCTCCTATCCAATCTATTTCGGACAAACCACCGCCCTCTCTCTACTATTCTTCTCAAGGTGTCAAGACACACGCAATTCATAATACGCTTTTTGAATACAGACGAACAGTCAACAAGGGCATCAGACAATCAACCAAAAGGTCGTGTATGAATCATCTTGTAATTCAGATATCAGGAGTAGAGCGCTACCACCCACTTCCTCTTCCTTTCCTTCCCCTTGCCCCCCCGAAATAATTTCTCTTTCTTTCTCTCCTTTCGCATGTACAATTCAGTCAATCAGTCGGGCCCCGATACACCTAAGCTAGATGCTACAGTATTCGTTCGTGTCGTCTTCCGTTTTTTAATACACATCTTTCTCTTCTTCCCTCCTTCACTGCCCACGCGGAACCCTTATGTAGGTGGTCTAGAAAACAACGACGACGACGACGAACGAGAAAAAGGTAAACGCCCCAGGGTTCCGTTCGGGTCGCATGGGAGCTTTCTAGTACTTCAAATCATGCCTTGATATCCATTAAATGTTGTGCTTCAGCGTCTACCACCCAAGCCTCACAATCACTTCGCGCAGACTTGTATTAGTCCACCTCATCATCACGAAGGCCCGCCGTCGTCAGGGGGAGACGCGCGAGCCGGAAAGGTCTTAAGTTGCCGGTACTGCGGTTCTACGCACTATCGACCTCGACCTCATCGACTTCCGCGAGCTCGCCGTCACCGTCGTAATCGTCTGCCTCCATCTTCTCCTGCTGCGCGATGGCCTGGGCGGATACTATCTCGGCCAGCCTCTTCAGCCGGGGTGTTTGCAACCCTGTAAAAATTAAAAGTCAGCAGGGTTCATTTTTGGGGCAAATAAATAGGTCGCAACTCACACGACGGGGTGTAAGTCTCCAGAGCGGTAATGGCTCGGGGCTCTGCGATTTCGTACGGCCCGCTGTCGTCCATGTCTACAGCTTGCAACAGAAGAACATCGCTCTTTTCCGTTACCCTAGACGCCACAGCTTTCATGATCTCGCCATTGATGGGCTGTTCGTAGTCTGCAACAAGGTATTGGTTCAGTAGCTTCTGAATTTGATTGGGCGAGAGCCTGCGAATTAAAATTAGTCATGTCGAGTCTTGGAAGGCGATTTTGCAGTGTACTCACATCCAGCAGATATCTTGGATGATCTCGATATCATTCAGGGTTGCCTTCTTAAGTTGTAAGAGCTTCGTTGCTTGCTAGAAAATGTGTTAGCTGTGATACAGGACAGTAGAGGTAACATTAACTTACCATAAGATGCTCAAGCTGAAGGGTACCCTCGGGCATATCGTGGCTCTTGCACCACTCCTCAATCCGAGTGATGTTATAGTTGATTTGCAGACCTCGCTTCCATGAGAGGAAATTTCTTCGCATGAGCAGATCGTTGAACGCGGTGACGCCCACCAACCTCAGAAGTTCGGTGACGGTCTGAGTAATGATGCTATCCTCCAGGTAGTAAGCCTTCATCGCCCTGAAGACGTTGTTCAGCAGGCTCAGCAGGTTATCCATGCTGTACGCCGGTTGGGAGTTCGTCGCCAGCAGCTTGCCGAGGAATCTATTACTTTCATTCGTGACGAAGCCAGGCAGTGACTGAGACTCGATGATGGCCGGGATGATCATCTTTTGCAGTTTCTTCTTGAGAATCTTCATCCAGGTGTGGTAGATGTTGAACTCTAGACTTTCGAGGTCATGCTTGACAATCTCCAGCAGCCGGTCGTACTCGTAGTTGTCCGTCTTTTGAGCCTCGTACCAGTCCTCGGCAAGGAATACAAACGAGAGCATCTCATGCACGTTAGAAAGCCAGAAAGCACCGGGATTGATCGCATCGTCCCCGTCGTAATGCATGACCTCTTGCTGGATTGACTGCATAACGTTGGCCAGGAACCTCTCGGACTCCTTGACGAAACCGTTGTTCCACATTTCAGATGTAACAAGGTTAATGAGGTAAGAGGGGAAGAGGACCTCCTTGTCCGAAGGTGGCGGGTTGGTGTTTGGCGATGGTATCTTCAGATTCTTGATCAGACCCATCGTTACCTCCTCGTTCAGGCCATCCTCGTCCGCAAGCAAGTTCTCCAATTCCATTTCGATAGTATCGACACCGGGCATGTAACCAACGCTCCGCTGACCACCAGTGGTAATAGCCATGGATACCGGGCGAGGGTTGTACGCGCCACTGAAGCGGTCCACTCCGCTGGGTTCGGCACCTGCGCTCCTGCGTTTCGGTTTCTTGGATGATACGAGGTTGATTAGGCCGTTGGGGAAAGCAGCGGCGGCGTTGCCGTTGGTAAGCTCTCCATTTATCGGTGCAGATCGCTTGGCTAGCTCGAGTTCCTCGGCCATCTGCGCCAGTTGTTCCCGCAGCGTCATCTTCTCGTTTTCGTGGAGTGTGCTCTCCCGCTTGATGCGGTCCAAGTCGGCGTTTGCAGACCGTAGAGACTCCTTAAGCTCCCGTTCTTCGTCCTGCATCCGCTTGACGCTTGAAGTCGATTCGTCGAAGTTGTGCTGCAGCTTCTTCATCTCCTCCTCCATGGCCTGTAACTTGGCTACTGCAATACCGGCTTGGTTGGCTTCTGCTTGGAGCTCCTTTGTCCTGGTCTCAAGGGCGTTGTGGCGTGTCTTCCACGACTTGATTTGACTCTCATAGTTCTCCACCTGGCTTTGGAGATTCTTGTTCTGGGTCTTCATAGTACCCAGCGACTGCGTGAGTTCGACGACCTTGTTTTCCAGCCTGTAGGAGATCTGCTTCAGATCACGGGCCTCCTCGCGCATCGTCTTGTATCCCTTCCGTGCCTGCTTTCCGCGCCACACGCTCTGGACCAAGACCACCTTCTTGCGGTAGTTTCTCCATGACCGGAGCTGTCTCCTCGATCGCCACACTCGTTGGATGAGAATAACAGCGTTGCCCACACGGGTTTCCATAATCTCCTTCCTTCGCAGATAACCCTTAGCAGCGGCCTGTACAAGCATGACGCTGTTGCGGATTCGCAGGAATTCTTTCCGTTGCTTCTGTCCCTTCCATACCCTCTGGATTGTGGTGGCAGCCTTGACTGTGCGCAGCTCTTGTGCCTTCGCACGAGTAGTGTAGGCCCTGGAGAGAGACTGGAAAGCGATGATCGAATCACGTGCTTCGAGATACTTGCGGCGGTAGTGCTTGGCCTTGAGGTTCTTCTGGATCATGATGGCAGCTTCGCTCATGCGGTTCTGACGTAAATTCTCCAGATGTGCGAGCATACCGGCACGGAAGAAAATCTTGGTCAAACCTAGCTGATAGCTGTCCGTCCCGGTTCCTGTGAGAGACCCGAGCGCCTTGGCGAGGATCTCTTTCACTAGCTGCCTGATCTCCGTCTGCCATCGGCTCGACGGTATTAGCAGATAGTATCGCAAAGCAAATTCCTCGTATGTCCAACGACCTGGGTAACCGGCACAACTTATGCGGATAGTCTCGAGAACACCACAAGCCCTCAACTGGCTGAGGACCATGGGCCCCTCGAACTTCCACGCAGCCTTAGCTTCGTTTGGCTTGATACAACGGATATAGTGGACGTTGGTGTTGCCAATTGTGTTCATTAGTTCGATAAGCGAGGAACGGAAGATACCACCTAGAGTCGGCTTGCGGTTAACAGCAACTCCTATCTTCCTTCCTGCCGTAGGTCTGGCAACGGCCGAGCCGGATGAGGCTACATCCTTCTCGCGAACCGCGGATGCCGCGGCGAGTACCCGGCTAAGGAACTTGTTCGTCGTTGAGCGGAGAATTTCCATGTGTTCATCGGGCACCGTATCCCTGTTCTTCTCGATGAAGCCCTCTGATTCGTATGTGACGTCGACGGCGTAATGACAGACAGTAAAGGAAGACTTGCCGAATCGGGGCTTCTTGTAGAACTTGTTCTTGTCGGCGGCAAAGTTGTGATGAAGCTTGGTCACGAACTGGTCGTCCGTGCCCATGGGTAACCTCGATTCTTCGTCAAGCAGCGATAGGATACCTAGTTTACCTTCAATCAAATCGATGCATGGCTGGTTGTCAGAGAACTCGATGAATTTCCAATCTATCTGCTCCCGGACGTATTCTTCCTGTTCGAGTCTGAAAACGTGCGAGTTGAACTGCTGCTGCAACTTTTCGTTGGCATAGTTAATACAGAACTGCTCGAAGGAGTTCTTAGCAAAGTGCTCGAAACCGTAGATGTCGAGAACACCGATGAAGGAGCCAACACGGCTCAAGACTTCGTCGGTAGCAAGACTCCTGTTAATAACCTCCACTAACCAATCGAAAAGGCTCGAGTAAATGTATTTGGCGACCGAGTCTCGCACGACTGTAGCTTGCTGCTGCGTCAGGTTCGACACGATCTTTTCGCCACGGGTAACGAGCTGCTTTTTCACGATCCACTTGGCAAAGGTTGTGGGATCGATCCCGAGAATAGCACAGGCACGCTCTAAAGACGGTTCTGTGGGAGCCAACACGCTGTCACTCCTGGAGGCACCGATCTTAACGTTACCTAGGTGCAGCAGACCGGCAAGGAGATTAAAGATACCCGACTGTTGAGATTCGTCTACGCCGATTGTTTTGAGAGAGCTCTTGGTAGCTAGGAATTCGGCCTTGTCATCTACTCCATCAATTGTAGGCGAGTTCCCTTGGTTGAGATAGTCGAACTGCTCGACGGGTAACAGGCTGAGTTCCTGTCGTTCCCTGTCCGTTGCTCCGGCCAGGAACTGGTAGAAAATGTGGTAATTCCTTTCTTTCAGGGGTTGAAAGACCAATCTTGATCGTTCGAGGAGGTAAGTTCTGATCCTAGCACCGATAATATTTGTCTTGCCGTCGAACATGATCTCGATATACTTTCCGAATCTTGACGAGTTATCGTTTCTCGTCGTTTTGGCATTTCCAAATGCTTCCATGATAGGGTTGGTCGCCAGAATTTGCTCCTCCGTCTCACTCATCGCTTCAGCGCCCCTCTTAGATCGGCCGCCTGGATTGTCTGGGGATTCTCTCGTCGCAAAGTACCGCATGATATATTTTGCACTGACAGTCTTTCCGGCACCTGACTCTCCCGAGACCACAACAGTTTGATTCCTGCTATCTTTTACCATTTTCCTATAATCACCTGCATTAGATACGTAAAAACTTGGCTACCAAGTATAGGGGTATGTTCACATGAAAGCTTCTTCGGCGATGGCAAACAGATGGGGTGCTTGTGTTTCCCTCTGCTTGCCAGCGTAGACCTGGACCATGCCAGGGACATAGAGAGAGTCGACTCGAGCAAAAGGATTCGTAGCTATCAGCACTATACCGCTGTATGTGTAGATTTCTTTTTGCGCGTATCGTAGGCGGATGGCTTGGAGTACTGCATGCATATAGCGGTCAATAATCAGGACTGAAAATAGACTGGTAGGAGCTGGTAGTATGATGCGTACCGGCAGGCTCGTTTAGATGGGAGAGATTTGTGAGATCGTCGCTGGCTTCAAGCATCGAAGGGTTCATCAGCGGAGGTAACGACGAGTCGTTAGAATTTTGCAGAGCCTCCGCCGAGACCGTTATCGTCTTAGTCTAGGTTGCAGACATAGCGGTCAGTTTTAAGTCAGAGCAGTGTCGACATCGACATCGATTTCGCATACCTCTTCATTCTCGAGCTTGAAGACCAAGGTCACCTTATCACCATCGACGGTCTTCTTGACAACCTCGGATGCCACCCAGCCCTCGGTGGCATCTGGCTGCCAAGCTCTCGTACCAACATCGTAGCTTTGCGACATGAGAGGCTGATGGCAAATCGGTTCGAAGATAGAATATAATTAGGTTCGGTCGCGTCGCGGGAGACGGGAGGCGGCAGGATGTCAGGACAATTATTAGGGGGAAGCGATAGCACGAGGCATCCGTGTCGACGTGGTGGAGTCTCGAGAAGCGGACAAAAACGACAAGCGAGGGAGTATGCACCGAAGCCTTATAACTTCCAGCCTGTAACCTCTAGAACTAAATGAGGCGATCTGGATGGCAGGCCTCTTCTTCAATGGAGATGGTGGTAATACTCACGACTTGAAGGGAAGGAAGGAAAACAAAAGTGGTGATCAAAAGTTGTCATCCGCGTTGTGATATTGCACCGTTGTATGTACAATTACAATGTAATGTAATGCAATCCGGTACTTGGTCATGGTCGCGCTGCCAGCCTTTCAATCGTTGAAATTTAGGGGAGGTAGGGAATAAAGGGGAGCGCGTTGCCTACTCTAGACTAGCGTCAATCCAAGTAAACAGGGGGGCAGGGGGGTAGGGGGTCAGTCAGAAAGGGTCCTCCAGCCATTTTTAATTCTTTCACTTTCACTTTTCTCGATAGGCTTGGCTGGGCTTACCTTGTTCGGGTTTCGAAACTAGCCAGATTGTGTATTCGCTACTTCTTAGACCGTTTATTTCACGTGTTAGATCAGCGTATATTGTACTCATATCTCGTCACGATTTCATTCCTCCCTTTCTCCTGCAGAACGGTGCGTGCACGAACAAAGCGTTGTAGAACCATTTTCGTGTGTGGGCAGCTTAAATTCAGTCAATCAAAGCAAAGAGATGACTGTATGCATCTGTAGGTTTGTGTCACGGATGTATCCAAAGTATGTACCTGCATACATCAGAGTACAATTAGATGTCGGATGAAGTACGATGCCGTAGCTTGTGTTGCAGTCGGATGCTACCTAAGATACTTCATAAATAACCTACATTTTCACCAAGAGAAATTTAATTCCCTATCACTAATCGAACGTTTCTAGATCGCTGACAGTAGAAGGTTGTAAATAAAATTAGGTCTTGGGTGTCTCCCTACTCCTCCCAGCCCTATGCTGCACTTCAAGCATCGGCCGAAATATAGACCCTTGACCGTCTAATAATAAGAACGAAGCCGAGTGGAATAAAAAGGTTTCTCCCGCGGATGTCAAGTTGACCCTATAAATACCTACCTGTCTCCTTATTTATATTCAACGGCATTGACATCCTTTTTCAAGAGTAGCAGTAAAAACTACAACACAACCATGTAGTGGTCATATATGTTTCTGGCTGTGACATGGTACGAAGTAGGTATCGAATCGATCGTTCTGGATATAGAAACCGGTGCGTATCTGCAGGGGGGCCACGGCAGCCCAAACCTGGTGGTGCATAGAAACCCGACTTTTAATGACCAACCCGATCCCCGGATCTCCAATGCCTAGGTTAGCAACGTGGTACACGCTTTACCGCGTCGAACGAGGCCGCTTCCCTACCTGGCCATGCTTAACACGCCGTACTATGGGGAAACGGAGCACTCCGAATGTTTGTTTCACCTCTCCCTAATTTGATTGACACCTTTCTCTTCTCTTACGCAGATCAACACAAACAACAACAAACTAGCAAGTCTTGGAAGAAGATCTACAAATTCCATATGCTATTATACCTACTATAATCCTACCCTAGGTAGGTAGGTTGGTAACTCGTTAAAGTGAAATTGTTGCTACTCCAACCTTTGGCGTTATCTACTGGCATTTCCTATATCTCGCCGATAACATAGAGGTGCGGCAATTAACTCGATGGACCTCTGAGGACAGAGACCCGACATAGCTATAAATTGCACGTTATAGAGGTGTCAAGACAGAATTAAAAAATAAAAACCTATTCTAGTTAATTTCATGCTAACCCACAGCGCCTGGGCTTTTCATGTTGAACCTCATTGCCCCCTTTCTCTACCTAGCCATGCTCATATGCAGTTTTCCTGGGTATCCTTTTGCCGGAAGTTGAATTTTGTTGAATTTTATATACCCATCATGCAACTGTTTTCTTTCCGTTCGGTTGAACGCCCTTCACTCGCTCTTATTCCTTAAGTATATTCACCAAACCCCACCCGCCGCCTTATCTGGGAGGTGATTCTAGTAAAGCACCCGTGTCATGATGCGAGCTGTGCGAAATTTGTTAGTCACGTCGCGACGTTACTAGACTGTCACTTACAGCTCAAAGCCTCGAGCGAATCATGGATCTCCCTGAGGTCGCTTGTCTGGACGTCGCTGACGTCTGCCATTAGGTATGCAAGCTGCGCATGTCAGTATACAAGGACGGGAATCATAGGCGAAGGATCGGAAAACATACATCTCCTCTGCTATCGCTAATCTGCTTGTCAACGTTATGGTTGCCGAGGATCTCATTAACTGTTTAGCTGTAAGTATCTGAACGCGATCATGTGTAGTACTACTTTACTAACCCCTGCGTAGCACGCCCGGAACGTTGTTATGGATGTAGATGACCTGTGACGAATTAGCTACTGCCGTGGTTCTCTGTGCGGCTGAAAGCTTCTTACGCGTGCATGGTTAGGCTCTTCCAGCGTTAACGAGCGCAAGTTGACCTCGGGCATGTTGACGCTGCCCAAAGTGATGCCTTGGTTGATGTATCGAACCAGGGCGTCACCAACTATTCGGGACTTGCGTTAGCTGAACGGATTTGAACAAATCACGTTGGATTCCTCATACCTTCAACGCCAATTGCTCTCTGGGCCTCTTCGGTGCTGCCACCAATGTGAGGAGTGAGAATGATGTTGTTCAGACTGCGAAGGTCTTCTTCCCAGCCGTTCAGGCTGCTATTGAAATAGTCGCCGTTGGCGCGCGGTTCGCCTGGGTAGACGTCCAATGCAGCCCCAGCAATCTTGCCAGTGCGCATCGCGTTGATCAGGGCCGGAATATCAACTACGGTTCCGCGACTGGCGTTGATGAGGTACGCGCCATCCTTCATCTCCTTGAGTTGCGCCGTGGAAATCATATTCTTGGTTTCGGGCAGCTCTGGAACGTGCAGAGTGACGAAGTCGGCTTCCCTCAGGAGATCATCAAGCTTCGGCACTTGTCGAGCAGTACCCAGCGCCATCAAGCTTACGACGTCGTAATAAATGACTGACATCCCCATAGCTTCCGCAAGGACGGACAACTGCGAGCCGATATGTCCATACCCGACGATTCCTTCGATGCGGCCAATATTAGCCCGGGAGTGGGTAAAAGGTAGTGCGACACATACCGAGGGTCTTGCCACGAATCTCCCAGCACTTGTTGCTCACCTTATTCCAGGTGCCTCTGTGCATCTCGTTGGATCTGTCACCTAGCTGGCGGGCTAGGGTGATGATCTCGGCGATGACAAGCTCAGCCACACTACGCGAGTTTGCAAAGGGTGAGTTGAAGACAGCAATGCCATGGTGAGCAGCATATTCCAAATCTACTTGGTTGGTACCAATGCAGAAACAACCAATTACCAGGAGATTCTTGGCCTCGCGGAGAACCTTCTCATTTAATTTCGTCTTTGACCGAATGCCAATGACGTGGACGTCTCTAGGGTCATCCATCAGTCCCCGGCATATTACTCTAGTGAGTCTACTCACCGGATCTTCTCAATTAGCTGGTCTTCGGGCAACGAGCTCTTATGGAATTCGACCTGGTAGCCCTGGCTGGTCAAGATATCTCTCCCGCTCTGATTGACATTCTCGAGCAGGAGAATCTTTATGTCCTGGGTGTTAAAGGGCTTGAGCTGCTTGGGCACTCCTCTGTGGGAGAAAGCCCCGCCGAAGCTGGATAGCGGGGAGTGGAATGTGGCGGTTGGTGATGTCGACACCCCTAAGCGATGGGACATATCGGCTTCAGGTGCCGTTAGAATGTTCTGTGCTTGTGTCATTGTTTACAACTGGCTTCTGTGAGACTCTAGGATATAGACGGAGAAAGGTAAAAGGAATGGTTAGCTACATATAACTAGATGCAGTGCGAGCCTGGGATTGACTCAGAGCTCGGGAAAACTTTTTGTAAGTTCTATCAATTTAATCATTTTGTTAGTTGCACCTCTCTTACCGTATTATATCACAATTCAGGCTAGCGCATTCGTGGTTCGTTATACTAAACCCCATCCGCATCAGCCTATCGCCCTCCCTTATGACCGTCATGAGACCCAACTTTTATTTACGTGCTATGTCAGAGCGGAAAGGGGAAGGGGTAAAAAGATCTTCACAAGTCAGATCCCGTCATCGGACGTCGCTAATACAAACCGTGAGTCACGAGATAGACTGGAATACCTACATATGACATGGCCGTTGCATTATTCTGCAGTACGAAATACTCCAATTCCAACCGAATTGAGTGGCTCGATCATCTATGCAACGGATTAAAACTGTTGGTGAGTTATGGAACGGAACCCCGAGTAATAGGGGTTCTGCGGTTCCTGGATTTCACATTCAAACGTGCATGGCGTAGGATTTCCTATGCAGGGGATAGCAACTCAGGTTCATGTGCAAAGAGCAATGTACATAGATGCAAAGCGCAAGCTTCCGTGAATTTCATATGATTTCTCTGTCCGAATGCATTACTGAAAGCCGGCAACTTTATCCTCCCCCTCCTAATGCCAGCCTGGGTTCTGTCCTTTGGGTCCACCTCCCACTGTTTCGTGTCGTGATATGCTGCCACCTTTCCGGCCAACCAACTACTCCAGACCAGTCGCATGCTGGGGAAAAGGACGAAGAGAACAACCAATCAATACAGAACGAGATTCCGAAAGTAGCCTAGAACCTAATGGGGGTGGCCAGTCTATTTTGCCCCCGAATTCACAGACCATCTGGCACTCTCGTAGACGGGGACAAACTCGCAATATTAAATCTGCCTCGGCGGATAGAACGATAGAAGGGATAGGAAAGGATGAAGCGGCCGAGCCATTACTCAACCTTCCCTCCTCCTTCTGAACAGGATCCATGACTTGTGAATTAGAAAACGTGCGCGAACAAAGACAACGTTTAGCTTTGCTTGCACTCTTGCGTATCCGCCTTCGGCTTCGCGCCATCGTCCTACATCGGGAGTTAGTCCAGTTTCTTCACTGTTTGTAGAATAGGGTTAACAAACATCGTCATCAGATTCCTCCTCATCATCGTCGCGGTCCTCACTCAGATCATCATCTTCATCGTCGTCGTCTTCGTCGAACTCCTGATCCTCGAGGTCCTCAAGTTCCTCAAAGGCCAAGGCTTCACCGGTGAACCAGTCGATAGCGCGAGGAATCAGCTTCTCCTTGATATCCTCACCCAGCTGGTAGTCCAGCTCTAGGCGCTCCTCGATATCCGAGGCTGCGTCATCGTCGTCGTCGGCAGGGGCCTTGGGAGGAGAGAAGAAGTTGAAGAATGATTCAGTCGGAACCGTCTTCTTAACGATACGCGTCTGCTTGGTGTCTATTTTCGTTAGTGGGGAGCGATGGAGGAGATTATTCTTAGCGCTGCTTACTCTTGTTTCTCTGCTTCTTGCTCTCGATGCGGACAGTGAGATCACGGCCCTCCTTCCAGTCGATCTTGTCACCTTCAGCATGGTCGTAGATGAAGTCACCACCATAGCCACTCTCGTTCTGGTAGAAATATGTCTTGGTGATGGTCTTATTGGTGAAGTACTCGTTCTCGGCGAACTCGAAGATCAGGCGGAACCCAGGTTTGTCGAGATATTCCATTCGGATATCAGTCAGGAAACGGAGAGCAGCCTCATCGCGGTCGGTGATCATCTCGGCGAGCGAGATCTGGTTCTTCATGGCAGACAGCCAGAACTCAGGAATACCATTCACAGTCGCGGTGGTCTCGGCATCCGCCTTAGCTTCTTCCTTCTCCGGCTTGGCTTCGCCGTCCTCCTCCTCGTCGTTGTCTTCCTCACCAGCCTTCACTAGCTCATCAGTAGGCTCTTCCTTGCCGTTGATAATCGCGGCACGCTTCTCGTAGAGGGGAGTGAACTTGGCGAAGTACTTCTTCTCCAGCTGGAGAACTTCCTCCTGGAACTCAGCCTCTAGCTTGGAGTGATCCTTCTGAATGCCCTTCAAGCCAGAAACACGACGACGAACGACAGTAGGGAGAGACTCGATGTAACCGGAAGGTCGACCGACCAGAGAGCCAAGTCGGCCCTCAATCATCTGCACTAGCTTAGGATTCTGGGCAAAGATATGCGCGGCAGCAGCGCGATCGAGATCCTCTATAACACAAGAAGGGTTAGCAACATGGGGTTCAAGAAATTATACTTGGATAAAAATATATGGTTAACTTACCCTCCTTGATGCTAGCGACGCCCGGTTGCTGGGCGTGGGAGGAGATCGGGGCATTGCTGGCAGGCGTGTTTTGCGGAGTACTGTGAAGGAGGTTAGGCTTCAATATTCTAGAGAAAAAGATGCGGCTATGATAGAGGTCACATACGGTGCAGTAACCTCTGCGCGACGATTCTTGATCGGTTCCGCCATTGTTGAAGATTTCGTCGCGATAGCTACGAGATATGATGGATTCGGTAACGGACGCGTCGATGTCTGATGGTCGACTTGGAAGTCCTCGGCAAAATCCAGAGACAACGAGGGGAAAGTTATGAAAGATTAGAGTATGAGGTTATGTATGTATGTGGAGTTAGACGATGAAGTCACAGATCGGCAACACGTCAAACTGGCACGTTGTCGATGAGCTTTGACGGGTGGGCGTGTGTGATGATTATGGAAAGGATTGATCGTGAACAAAAAAGATGAACTAAGATCAAGTCCAACTTAGAAGAGGAAAAAGTAAAAGGGAAGTTGTAATGGTGAAGTTAAGGTAGAGTCGGTTCACGGCGATGGGGGAATTTGATGAGGGCGAAAGACTGGACTGGTCTGGTGGGAGAGGCGAAGTGGGGGAAGGCGCAACCCTGTCAGTGTTTCCCCTCCAAAGGTATGGTAGTAGGAGAAAAAAAAAAAGAGAAGTTGTTGGGTGCCGCTGTCCCTCGAATAAATTTTTCTTAAAATTTTTTTAATACTTCTTTGCTTCAGGGCACTTGCACTGCAATCCAGTTTGCTTCTACTTATTGCTTGCAGCCTAAAGCGCAATGATGATACTGAAGCCTGATGTATGTGCAGAGTGAAGTCTAGCAATGTAAATTACCTATTCTTTATCATTGTCTTCGTACAGTACTTAAGATACATAGGTGCCATACTGTCATCAGTTCAGGTACTGTACCAAGTACATACATACGCGCCTAGATACCTAATGTGGATAGGTATCTCCATACCTTAAACTAAGATAAAATGATTGAAAGCGGTGTAGCTCTCTGAAAGAATCGCATGCCCAGGTACTTCATGTTCCAAGCCAATCTACATATGTACTTCTACACCACTTGCAAGGTTAGTTCAAGGTTTTCTGCAAATGTTTAATGAAAATATGCATTGGACGTATTAGACGTCCTCTACACTGCGCCGTAGGTCAAGAGCCACGTCAACTTACGTAGCGTAGTGTATGCTGCATGCACATAATACATATAGTTACTGTAGTACCCTATGGACGTAGGTTTAGACCGAATAGGTATTTCGCCTTACCATTTTGGGTAATACGAAACTTAGATCTTCAGCCCTTGGCGCAAACGTTCTTGTTCTTGTTCCTATTCTCGCTCGGTCTTATCGTTATCGCTATCGCTTATCGCTAGTAACATGTAAGCAGCAAGCTCCAAGCGTAAACCACCTCATTAGATGACTTTCTTTGACTTTACAACGTCATTTTCGCAGACCTAGACAAGCCGACCTCGTGAAGGCCCAAAACTCGAGCCAGTAGAATCAATTACCTGACTGAGCACATCTGAAACCGATATCCTGTCGAAACGTCGTACGCTATCAGTACACGGAGATCTATCCTATTCCACAGACTGTTCAGGATGCGCCTTAATATCCTAACCTTTCCTCGACCAAGTCGATAGTCGATAGTTACAAGGCTACGAGGCTGTTACTCAGACCCCTGATTTTGCTTCCGTTCTCATAAGTCGGATTCAATGGTCTACATATGCCTCGGCGCAACTTTCGGATGAGCAGAGAGATATATATTGGATAGGACGGTTTCTGTTGTAGTTCAAGAGTCTATTGACCATGGAGGAACAAGACGGCGACGCGCAGCCTAGGCGCAGTGGTCCCGCCGCTATGTACGGACTCAGTTCTAACCAGAGCAGCTCGAGCATATTTGAGGATGTAGAAATGGCGCAAGATGAGGTAGGGTAACCCTACTGCCCAGTTCCGCGTTCGTTTAATCTAAACTCTGGCGCCTTCGTAGTTATACTCTGGGCCCATGGCGGAAAGCTTGCCTACGAGCCTCTCCGCTTTCTCCCATCGCCGTCAACGTGCAGACTCGACAACGAGCTTCGCGTACTACAATGAAGACGAGAATGAGCCGGAACCTAGGGTCTTATATGGCGAAGATGGAGCTATGACGTTCGACATAGACGAGACTCCGTTCGATTTCGGAGAGGAAGGGGAAAGGAGCTCGGAAATGGAACTCGAGAATGGCAGTACGTACGAAGATTATGTTATGCGCAGAAGATCCTCGACACAGTCACGAAGTTCCGTTCATGCCAGACTCCTCCGAACGGACAGCGGCGTGACGGATGCCAGCGGCCGTGGTCACGGCCGAGTCAGTCAGAAATTACATATGGCAAACGAGGATCTTACCATTGTGATAGCTGGGTTTCGTACAAGCAAACCTGGCTACGCTGTGTATACCACTCTTTGCGTCGCAACGCTGGGACTCGCATATCTTCTCCTACGATGGCTTCCGCGCTGGCAAGTCAAGTTGATTGGCGAGCCGTGTGCGCTCCACGATTGCGAGTGGGTAGTACTCGAGGTCAGTTCCTTTGTCATGGAACATGTACATTATCTGGTGCGCTGTGTTGACCACGTTATAGAATCAATGGGGCGAAATGGCTATTCTAGATGTGCGTGCTCAACCATACGACCGCCCTCTTTCCACCGTGTTTGGGGCGCCGGAAAAGTTGTATGCGCAATTATTAGATGATGCCGACCCCTTGTTACCTGAGCTCCGAGTCCTTAACTACCGATACGTGCGCTTCTTCTTTCACCCGTTGAAGGGCAAATTCGTCATCTCTAATGGATGGAAGGATCCTGTGTGGACCCGTGTTCGAGCCCTTCGAGCCGGCATTGATGGCGAGGAGAAAGATCATAGAGAACGCGTTTTCGGAGCGAATCTCATTGACATTGAGCAGAAGTCTATTCCGCAGTTGCTTATAGATGAAGTAAGTTGTCGTAGAATGTGTTTTATTGCGTAACTGACCAGCCCTAGGTTTTCCATCCATTCTATGTCTTCCAAATAGCGAGCTTGATACTTTGGTCTGTGGACGAGTACTACTATTATGCCATCTGTATTTTTGTCATGTCGGCAGGCAGCATAATAGCAACATTAGTAGAAACACGTGCTGTGAGTTTTTCCATGTTCTGGCAAGCTGAATGTCACTAACATTGTGTAGACAATGCGACGTCTTCGAGATATATCTCGCTTTGAATGCGATGTGCGAGTCCTTCGCAACGGCTTCTGTAAGTGAAAGTTGACTGTTTTAACAAAGAGTTTATCACTGACTGTTTCGAGGGGCCCACGTCTCATCGAGCGATCTAGTTCCAGGTGATGTGTATGAAGTCAGCGACCCCAGCCTTACACAGTTTCCTAGCGATAGTCTGCTCCTAAGCGGAGATTGCATCGTCAACGAGAGTATGCTCACAGGCGAATCCGTGCCGGTTTCTAAAATCCCCGCCACTGATGAAACACTACAAATCATGAATCTCGATGCCGCTACCATTTCGCCTGACGCTGCGCGCCACTTTCTCTTCTGCGGGACGAAAATTATCAGGGCGAGGCGGCCACAGGAGAATAGAGACGATGAAGCTGTTGCACTCGCCATGGTCGTGAGAACCGGCTTCAACACGACTAAGGGCTCACTCGTCCGCTCGATGCTCTTCCCCAAGCCTTCCGGATTTAAATTCTACCGCGATTCTTTTCGATACATTTCAGTCATGGGGTGTATTGCATTGCTTGGCTTCGTTGTATCCTTTATCAATTTCATTCGCTTAGGACTAGCCTGGCACTTGATAGTTGTTAGAGCTCTGGACCTGATCACTATCGTCGTTCCACCTGCCCTCCCAGCTACGCTTACTATAGGTACAAATTTCGCTCTGAGTCGTCTCAAGGGAAAACAAATATTTTGCATCAGTCCGCAGAGAGTCAATGTTGGTGGGAAGCTCGACGTCATGTGTTTCGATAAGACAGGCACTCTTACGGAAGACGGCCTGGATGTTCTCGGCGTGCGCCTCGTATCTCGGTCAACGAATAGGTTCAATGATGTCGTCTCGAAAGCGTCGGATTTAGTCCCCCACTCGAGTTTGGATGCCGGACCTGGGGATAAACATGATATAAATCGGGCTGCATTATTCACGATGGCTACTTGCCACTCCCTTCGCTCCATTGACGGCGAGCTCATGGGAGATCCATTAGACGTGAAAATGTTTGAGTTTACTAGGTGGACATTCGAAGAGGGCAATCAAGGCAATACCGATCAGGAGGACGACGAGCAAGGAGGTTTCTCTCCTTCAGTCGCCCGGCCCCCTGTAGCACCTCTCTATGATACGAATGAGTATGGGACTGCTCGAGGACGGAATGTAAGTTCGATTACTATAATGTTTTGAACCCGTCTCACATTTATTCAGGCACCAATTGAACTTGGAGTACTGAGGTCCTTCGAGTTCGTCTCACAACTACGGAGAGCTAGTGCGATCGTGCGGGCTTTTGGAAAGCAGAGTGGGAGCATATACGTGAAAGGCGCACCCGAATGCATGCGGGATATATGTCGACCTGAGTCTTGTGAGTCCCCTTAACCCCAATAGTTCCTCATCCTAGCTATTCTAACCTCTACAGTTCCTACTGACTACGACGAGCTACTATCATATTATACTCACAAAGGGTACCGAGTTATCGCGTGCGCTACTAAACACATGAAGAAGCTATCATGGGTGAAATCCCAGAAGATGAAGCGTGATGAAGTTGAATCGGATCTGGACTTCGTCGGCTTTATCATCTTCGAAAACAAGTTGAAGCCAACCACCGCCGCGGTACTAAAAGAGCTTACCGAGTCAAATATCGGCTCGATCATGGTTACAGGTGACAATATATTGACAGCCATTAGCGTGGCGAGAAACTGTGGCCTTGTCGAGAAGGATGCACACTGCTTCGTGCCGCATTTTGCTGAAGGTGAGTCGTTGATGTTGACTTCATTTCCACTACTGACTCGGGGACCATAGGAAATTTTCGTGACCCGAATGCCCGTTTGGAATGGGAAAGTATAGATGACACGGCTTATCAATTGGATTATCGAACTTTACTCGTAAGTCCTGTACAATCAACCCGCCATTATAGCCAAGCTGATTAGTATATTGCAGCCACTTCCAGCTTCCGCAGAGCGCGATGCCTCGTTGCCGTACGATATATCAAATCTGAGGAACTACTCCCTCGCAGTAAGCGGAGATGTCTTCCGATGGATAGTTGACTTTGCCCCAAACGAAGTCATGCAGAGGGTGAGAACCTATATCTTTTCATATCACTACACACTTCATAGATAGCATTTCTAGCTGTGCCTAAAGCGTGTTAATCAAATTCATCATCGCATGAAGTGACTAACGGAGTTCCAGATGCTTGTACGAGGTAGAGTCTTTGCGCGGATGTCTCCGGACGAAAAGCATGAACTCGTCGAAAAGCTTCAAAGCATAGACTATTGCTGTGGATTCTGCGGAGATGGAGCGAACGACTGCGGTGCCCTCAAGGCTGCAGACGTCGGTATCTCGCTCTCCGAAGCAGAAGCGTCTGTCGCAGCCCCATTCACGTCAAGGGTATTCGATATTCGATGTGTGCCTGATGTAATTCGGTATGTTCAAACTAGCAGCTCGAGCCTAACATATGCTGATATCGTTAATTCTATGTTAAGGGAGGGACGAGCTGCTCTCGTGACGAGTTTCAGCTGCTTCAAGTACATGAGCATTTACTCTGCCATACAGTTCACCTCTGTCAGCTTCCTCTATGCTTCAGGTTCGAATCTGGGAGACTTCCAGGTAAGAATGCATAATCACGATGCTTTCTTCCGCTGCTAACTAAATATTTCTAGTTCCTGCTCATTGACGTCCTCTTTATTTTGCCCATTGCTATTTTCAGTAAGCAAAGCCGAAAACATAGCAGAAGTAAGGTTGCTAATCCGTGTAATAGTGGGCTGGTCTGGGCCGTACCCAGTTCTCAGTAGAAAGCGACCAACCGCAAATCTAGTATCGAGAAAGGTCCTTACGCCCTTGTTAGGACAGATGATCATCTGTATTACCATACAGGCTGCCGCATGGCTCATTGTACGGAAGCAAAGCTGGTAGGTCTTGCTCTAATGATGTCATTAAGTCTATGAAGTATGCTTACGAGAGTGTTCTAGGTATATACCACCTCGTGTGAACCCTGAGAAATCCAATGTCAAGAATTCAGAGAACACGGCTCTATTCCTCGTGTCGTGCTTCGAGTACATCTTCATAGGGGTGGTCATGAGCGCCGGCCGACCGTTCCGACAACCCATGACCCAGAACTGTAAGCCATCACACAATGTTCCCCTCTCAACACACTTAAGCACTATACTTATAATCCATGCAGGGCCTTTTATGACCACCATCTTCACGGCGCTAGCACTGACCGCGTATATGGTCTTTGTACCGGCGCACGGCTTCAGGAAGTTCATGCAGCTGACCAACATTAGCCCATCCTTCAAGGTCACGCTCTTGGTGCTCGGCGTGGTGTACCTGGTCGTCGCGTGGGTAGGCGAGAATTACCTCTTCCAGAGGCTTGCGAGAGCATTCGGCCACGCGAAGCTGGCCGTCACTAAGCAGGCGAAGAAGAGGAAGGAGTACAAGGTCATCTTGGAGCGGATGAACGCCTAGACGAAGAAGCAAGTAAGTATCCCATTCTCGGGTTACTGGGATATAATTTAAGAGATGAGAGAAAGAGACAGCTAGGCTGGAGAGTTTGGCTGGGATAGTAGCGTCATTGTTGTGGCGTTTGAAAAGTAATTTGCATCTTTGGGAGTTGTATATATCGATATACCTATAGAAGTCTGTCTTGTCAGACTTAGATATCGTAATGGGATCTTTAATTGCTCTGTAAACCGCCCTTTGATGGTCAGTCTAGGTTCTTGTGGCATTGGTACGCCGTGTTGTGAATCTTTAACTCCTGAAAACTACCCCTTAGGCGACCTGTGTTGGCACGAGCGATACTACTATTGATAAGTCGGTGTTAACAACGAAGTACTTGATGTCCAGGACTATCGTGGATATTGAACCTGGAACGGTAATGAGCGATAGCAAGATATAAGGTCAGATGTACTCGAACATAACCTTGGAAGGTCAAGGTATATATATGTATTGATGCAAGCGAAAGTGGCAACCACTCTCAGTTATTCACCACACGAGTAGGCAGAGTCATATCAAGTGTCAAGATAGGGTATCTATTCATGGGGGGATCTCTCAAGGCTCCCGTATTCTTTACAGATGACTATGTCATTCTACCTCCCCATCAACCGCCCCATTTTCGGGACTCTTCCTCATCCTGGACACCTCGAACACGACGGCGCCGTTCTTGCCGCCCTTGATCTTCTTCCATTTGCCCAGTCGGTGGTCCTTGCCAACCCCGGCCACGACACACAAGCCGTCCTTCCCGCGCTCTCCCCTCTCGAACAGGGCGATATCGTTGACCATGCCCTTGAGTAGCCAAGGGGCTGTCTTGGTCCCGTTCGCGCCGTCGACGTCCATTTCATCGTCGGAATCGTCTGCGGACACGCCGTTGGGTATGAGGTCGACGGCGGAAGACGGGTTCCCGAGGACTCCCACAGGCTCGATCTTCTTCTTGTCGTCGCTTAACCTCCAGACCCTCACGTAACCATCCCAACTACCACTCAGGATGAGATCAGAGTACGGCAACGTCCGAAGGGCGGTGATCCACCTAGGTTGCGGAGGCGGCACAACCTTGGGGTCTGGGGTCTTTTCGGCTGAAGCCTCCGTCGGCAGCAACGGTTCCTCGAGTCCGTGAGCCTGCGCTAAAATGAAGAGCGGCTTCTTCTTTTGTATGCTCCACAAGGCCAGGGACCCGTTGTCGCTCCCCGTGACGAAGAGCTCTTCGTCGATCATGGCGACGCGATCCATGCTGCCCTCGTGGGCCAGGGATCGAGGGTCGACATCCGGCTTCTGCTTCTTGTCGATGGAACCGCCGCGGAAAACCAGCTGCGTCTCCTCGACGACTTTCCATAAGCGTGCGGTCCGGTCTCGGGCGCCTACGCTCACGCAGCGTTCTTGTGCTAGCGCGTCGATGTCGACGACCTGGTCTTGGTGCCCGAAGAGGGTCTCGATGTACGCTAGCTCGTCCAGGCTCCATACCTTCACGGTGCGGTCCTTGGATGCCGAGTAGAGCTGGTTTGTTCCTCGGCGGAATGCTAGGCCTGTTACGGCATCACGGTGGTGTGTGAAGATGCGCAGGGGCTTTAATGATTTGGCATCGTAGACGATCAAGCGTCTGTCCGCGCCGCCGGTGACGACGAATTTGCCGTCCTGCGAGGCTGCTACGCATAAAATGTCTGCCACATGCCCCTTGTAGTCCTTGTCCTTCGCTTTCTTCTGGTTCCCTTTCACCATTGCGACCTTGGTTGGTCGTCGACGCGGAGGGGCGGGAGGCTTCTTCGGCTTCTTTTTTGTAGTCTGGGGGTATTGGTTGGCAGGCAAGTCTTGTAACTTCCACTTGACTAGGCATTGGTCTTTTGTAACGGTATATATATGGGGTGCACATATGGCAACCGACGTAGTTGAGAGTGTATTGCAGCGGAAGAGCGTATGAGATGCTTCGTCGACGGCTAGCTCTGAAGCAATTGTTCTGTATACTTTCCCCTTGGCTTCGGCAACATCCTCCTGTAGGCGTTCCGCTATTATATCGCGGTCGATCTCCTCGGCATCGAAGCCTGCTTCGTCGACCTCTTGTCGAACATTGTCAAGGTACCTCTCGGCAAGCCTCAACCTCTTTTCTGCTGCAGTCTCGCCTTCGTTCTCTGATTCCGAAGCAGATTCGGGGGCTTCATGTTCATCAATTCCAACATTACTTTCAGAATCGCTCCCCGATATGGATTCGTCCCGTTCGACTCGTTTTCTTGGTGCAGGTGTGGCAGGTTTCGACGGGGCCTTGAAAGACTTAGTCGCAACTCGCTTTTTAGGAAAATCAGTAGGAGCAGGTGTTCGTTTTCGTTTTTTCTGGGCTCCGGGTACTGTAAAGAAGGAAGACATAATGGCGAGGTATAAAGGGTCGAGCGATCAATGTGGTTGTGTATTGATCAGCGCGAAGCCTTAGAAAATTTCTATACTTAAAAAAGTTCCCTTCTGTTGCTAAAGGAAGAAAAAAAGTTCAACTGCCTGCGGGACACCGACAGGGGTCTATTGTTGGTGCGAATGTAGTCCACCGTGCCATTGGCTCCAGGTCCATGCTTTAGGTGGAACGCGGCTGAAATACTGTGGCTAGTACCTCCGACCTCCGACCTGAATCCCGGGCAGTTTGGAGCTTTAGACTGGCTACTACCAGGCTGTAGCTACCTTGCGCGTCTACATAATACACACTTCAATACATACGACGGTTCCGCAACGACAGCTCCTTCAACCTTCTCAGTCAACACCCTCCAAAGTTCATTACCATCATATCTGATATTTCACCATGTACGTCTCCTGATATCTATGATCATGTTTAATTAAATAAGCTAACAGTCGCCAAACTAGGGAGGTGTTGCTAGGAATTACCGGCAAGGACTTCACATTAATCGCAGCTTCTAAAGCTGCGATGCGAGGAGCTACCATTCTCAAGGCCTCCGATGACAAGACGAGACAGCTGAACAAGCACACTCTGGTTGCGTTTTCCGGCGAGGCTGGAGACACAAGTGCGCTAGTCCCCAAAGACCGGCGCGACGTTTGAAATCTAACCTTCACCAGTCCAATTCTCCGAGTACATCCAAGCCAACGCCCAGCTCTATTCGATGCGGAATGAGTCCGACTTATCACCTACGGCCCTAGCATACTATGTTCGCGGTGAGCTTGCGTCGAGCTTAAGATCCAGGAAGCCGTACAATGTCAACCTGCTACTTGGTGGCGTCGACCCCATCACCCACAAGCCGAGCTTGTTCTGGCTGGACTACCTAGCAGCTCTGGCATCTGTCCCCTATGCCGCCCACGGCTACGCACAATATTACTGTCTGTCGATCCTGGACAAGCACCACCACCCGGATATGACCCTTGTCCAGGGTATCAAGGTGCTCGAGATGTGCACGGACGAGCTGAAGCGACGTTTACCTATCGATTTCAAGGGCATGATAGTTAAGGCGGTTACGAAGGATGGTGTTCGGGAGATTGAGTTCAACGATGATAAGGTTGTCAAGTGCGCGTAAAGGGAATATTTTCTTCTTCGGCTGGCGATCGCACGTGTAACATTAGGATCCTAGGCTGGGTGACAAACCATACAGCAGCCTACATATGAAGGAATGAGAGTCATAGGCCAGCCTATTGCGTCTATCGTAAATGCGACCTTCTTATCCACATTTTCCAGAGACTGCGAGATATTCCGAATTACCTAGTTGCTATTTACATGTAGGTATGGAGTCTTTTCCAGAGACAAGTGCCGTAGCTGAGAGGTATCATGAAGAGCTGGGGCTGATAGAAGATATATCATATTGCCATAATCGACTCATCGGTATGATGACTACGTGCCTACATATATTGACAATTTAGGTGCATACCTACCTAAGTCCGACCTGTTCGCTCTACTCTTGCGTTATCTTTATATTTTGTAATTTCTCAATGAGCAGCTACTGGTTGCACCGAGGTACTCACAAGAACCCGACGAAAGATCTATCGCCTACCATAAAGCATGCTTCAGGCGGTGTACCATCTTTTGGGCGGTGAGACTTCTGCACGATGCTACACCTGTTCACCATGCAGGCAGGCTTCCTATTGGAACACCATAGCCTTGTTGCAGCAGAGTTACATCCGCCTTCTCCTACTCATGTACTGTAGAGTTTTGAAATATTTCATCAGTCCACCTACACAGATTCTACAGCGACCTACACGGGCTTTGACTACTGGAATACGCATCTTGAACGTTTACTATTACGTGTGCATAGTAGCATGTTGAAGAGAGACGGCAACCTGAAGTGGATAAGGAGGTCCTTTTATGGGTTGATTAGTTACCAATTCTGTAGACCCAGGACTTTGGTGGCGATCAAATCAGGCACACGCATATACATCATGGGGTTGCCTAACAAATGAGAATGCGCGTTTGGTCCTACACCCGCCGACTATGTAGGCTGGGAGAGAAGCTTGGGCTAAAGATGACTGAAGAAAAGATGCAACCTGTTATTCCCCAACCGGACTATTAGCAAGAATCGGATAGTTACAAACGATGTTTACTCCATCCAGTCATAAAAACACCTAGGCACAAATTTGCCACCAGGATACTACTAGAATGTAATAGTACTATGTACATATAACATACAAAGCGGAGTCATTTTGAGATATCGATATCTTCTGTTCAATGATAGCCGAGATGACATCTGGGGAATCCGAGACAGCTTTACGAGACATGAGTCTTCGAGTGGCGGGAAGGTTGGGCATTTCTAGGTTGTAATCATGAAGTTTTCTCCTACATATGTAACCTTTGAGTTAGAAAGGTCGTAGTATGTACCCGTGGACAGCACTGAGTAGACTGAATAAATATCTAGGTACATACCTAGCTGATTTGGGTAAAGTTGAACCACTTGTAACCCCCAGAGTTTTCGGTACAGGAGAGGCGAAGAAAAAAATTGTCGCAGTTACCCAAACTAGGAAGGGATACGAAGTAGATTGCATTAATAAACGCAATAGCAAGAGTACATCCTGAAGCTTGGGGCAAATCGGTACCAGGAAGTTCCTGCAACATTACAACAACGTTATTAGTAGACATTCCACCTTCCGTGATACGATTTACATCGTAATTGCATAGAACTGCTAGCAATACGGCATCCCCTGCTTCGATAAGTCGATATCGATAGTGATAATTGCCCCCCATTCCCCATACCTACCTTTACCAGGTAGTACCTCCCCTAACGTTCCTTCCAAGGTTGTACATTCGAACTGCCAATTGGTAGCCGCCCTGCTGTTACTGCAGCGAAAGCGTGCCTAGCGCCTACCTGGTTTGGTGTAGGTAGGTACCTTAGTCACGGACCCAACGCTAACGCGTTCTCGATTTTCGACACAACTTCAAAACTTCCTGAATTTTTTTCATCTGATCCGTTCTTCTCTTCCCCCCACAATCTCTTTGCCATACCCAAACCTCAAACACACGGCATCATCCTCACATCCCTCTCCCCCCTGGAGAAGCATATTCTGCCTTTTCGTTCGGGGTCTTCTCTTTCCTTTGAAAAAGATTTGGTTTTTACTTTATTTTCTCAAGGGATCTTGAAGGCATCATCCATTCTATTAGACGTGTGCTCTGTGATCTAGAGAATCACACGGCATCATCTCGCAACAACTTGCTGCACTCAAGTCTCTGGTAATCCCGAGAGAAGGTGCATCTGAGTCGTCGCTACCTGCCCAACATCTAATATCATTTCGTTGGTTTCTTACGTCGACTTCCGAGAAATCTTTTCTCTAGGTCTTACAATCTCTCCACCTTACCTTTTCATTCTCTTCAACTGAACTCGTTCGTTCTTTCGAGAGAGAATTAATCGGCTGGGTTCCGTACGAGAAAATTTTCTTCCCATCTAAGCACATAAAACAACTTGCAATACCAACTCGATCTTCCATCTCTACGTCACGTCAACATGGCTGATCAGTTGAACATGGGTGGCTTGAGCCTGGGCGACCAGCAGCAGACTCAACGTTCTTACATCCCCCCTCATATGCGAGGCAAGGTTGGTGCCGCTAACACCGCGCCTCCTCCGCCTCCCCCTCCCATGGGCGCTGGCGGTCCTCCTCCTAACATGAATGGTCTTAACAGTAGCGCCTGGGCTGGGTAAGTAAATTCCTCAATGACTATTTGTGTTTACACTTGAACCTGAGAAATTCTCAGACTCTTATTCCATCTACCACCTCATTGAACGAGAGGAAGTTTAGAATGTTCGCTGACATAGCATTTCCTACAGTAACAACAACTTCGACGCTCGGGCTGCTGGAGGATGGGCAGGCGCTCCCGAATTCCCTCCTCAGCAGCGCCAAGGTCCTGGAGGCTGGAATAACAATCGACCCTCCTTCGACCGCAACGCTTACGGCAACCCTAATGCCGGAGGTAACAGCGGTGGTGGTGGCGGCGGCGGCAGCGGCGGTTATGCTAGAGGCTCTGGCGACGGACAGTGGCGCGACGGAAAGCATATTCCTGGCCCCCCGAACCCTCGTATGGAGCGTGACCTGTTTGGCACTCCTGACGACCCGTCCAAGCAGCACACGGGCATCAACTTCGAGAAGTACGACGACATCCCCGTCGAAGCCTCCGGACACGATGTTCCCGAACCCGTTCTCACTTTCAGCAACCCTCCCCTAGACGACCACCTCATCCGCAACATTGAGCTCGCTCATTACAAGGTCCCGACTCCCGTCCAGAAGTACTCGATCCCCATTGTGATGGGTGGCCGAGATCTCATGGCTTGCGCCCAGACTGGTTCCGGAAAGACTGGTGGTTTCCTCTTCCCCATCCTTTCTCAGGCATTCCTTACTGGCCCGTCCGTTGTGCCTGTCGGCGCACCTGGTGGTGGCTATGGTCGTCAGCGGAAGGCCTACCCCACATCGCTAATCCTTGCCCCTACTCGTGAGTTGGTCTCACAAATTTATGACGAGTCTCGCAAGTTTGCCTACCGATCCTGGGTCCGACCTTGCGTGGTGTACGGTGGTGCCGACATTGGTTCTCAACTTCGCCAGATCGAGCGCGGTTGTGATCTCCTCGTTGCTACCCCTGGACGTCTTGTCGATCTCATAGAGCGAGGTCGCATCTCCCTCCAGAACATCAAGTACCTGGTACTTGACGAGGCAGACCGCATGTTGGATATGGGTTTCGAGCCCCAAATTCGCCGTATTGTCGAAGGCGAAGATATGCCCGGAGTCCAGAGCCGACAGACGCTCATGTTCTCGGCTACCTTCCCCCGAGATATTCAGATGCTTGCTCGTGATTTCCTCAAGGACTACGTTTTCCTTTCTGTTGGCCGCGTAGGCTCAACCTCGGAGAACATCACTCAGAAGGTCGAATACGTTGAGGACGTTGATAAGCGTTCTGTTCTTCTAGACATCTTGCACACGCACGGCGCCGGTCTTACTCTGATCTTCGTCGAGACGAAGCGCATGGCGGACTCACTCTCCGATTTCTTGATCAATCAGAACTTCCCGGCAACGTCGATTCATGGCGATCGCACGCAGCGCGAGCGTGAACGCGCCCTGGAGATGTTCCGAAATGGACGATGCCCCATTCTCGTTGCTACTGCCGTTGCTGCCCGTGGTCTCGATATTCCCAATGTCACTCACGTCGTCAACTATGACCTCCCTACAGACATTGATGACTACGTCCACCGAATTGGTCGTACTGGCCGTGCGGGTAACACGGGTCACTCGACCGCATTCTTCAACCGAGGCAACCGCGGTGTTGTCCGTGATCTCATTGAGCTTCTGAAAGAAGCTAACCAGGAAGTGCCAGCCTTCCTCGAGACAATTGCTAGAGAGAGCTCCTTTGGAGGCGGTGGCCGTGGTGGTCGAGGTGGCGGCCGTGGTCGTGGCCAGGGCGCAAACCGAGACTTCCGAAAGTACAACGGTGGTGGCGGCGGCGGCGGCGGCGGTCCCGGCTTCGGTGGTGGCTTCAACGGCCCTCAGCAGTCTGGTGGCTACGGCGGCGGCGGCGGCGGCGGCTTCAACGGTCCTCCCCCCAGCCAGGGTTATGGCGGAGGCTATGGCGGCGGCAGCGGTGGCGGCGGTGCTCCGGCCTATGGTGGTAGTGGTGGCGGCAGCTATGGCAACCCCGGTGGACCGGGTGGACCGAGTGGCCAGGCTTCCTGGTGGTAATCTTGACGCCAGCAAGGCGGCCCAACGACTCCTTTTCTTCCGCAAACCGCATGCGTGGAACGGGATGGGCACATTTGCAATGCGGCACATAGATTTCACGGTCTCGTATTCTGCTTTTCGCATTCGCAAATGAATTACGCGAAGTCTTATTTCTTTTCTCTCAGCATTTCTTCGACACTTCTGCCTCGACATACTCCTTTTCTACGGCACACCCGACTTCCAGCCTCCAACCTGGATCGGCAGATTCGAGTTCTATGAGTTAGAGCTCCGGCATACGATAGACGGCATTTGTCTTTTGATTCGGCTACACCCCTCACAACTTGATACCCATAGAAGACTGCGAGGGGGCATATGCGAGTAGCCGCATGAGACGTTTGGAGGTCAAACAACGTACCTTGACCAAGAAAACTCCGGGGATGCTCATCACTTAGAGAAGTGCTGCACCACAGCTGGTGCTAGCACCTTACCTTACGACGATGACGATCTCCCGCTTCGATGTACCCCGTATTTGCCCTTTTGGAAGCCGGCCGAGATTATTCTCGTTCTCCCATAGAATGGGGTAATGCATCTCCGCATGGCCGTGGATTTGTGTTGATAAGCATTAATCATAGACAAAAGTGGATTTCTCGGTTCTCATGGTTGGCAGGACTCTTAATTCAATTCGAGAAGTCCCGCCATAGTGAGGGAACCACATAGAAGGGCAGTGAACATAGAATGGTAATTTTCGGTGGATCGAGAAAACAAAATCGGCGTCTCGGCGAGCAGGCATAGGCTCCGGACCTCTCCATAGCAAGGAGGGCAGGTCTGGGATCCGCTCCGACGATGAGGGCATAGGGAATCACTTTTAGATTCCCCATCTGCCACCAATGGCAGTGCTTTTGCGGCACATTGGCTGAGACGCTTTCAGGCCCTTTGAGGTTCTTCGCGCTGTGGTGGACTTAGAGAATCTACCTACGACGGACTGAGAACTTCCAAATAAAAAAAAGTTCACGCTTTGCTTTAGGAAGCAACCTATGATGCATTATATTTTTCTTTTACCTTGCTGATTGTGATATGTACACGGTGCTTCCATCTACTATTTTTACTAGCTTGCAAAGGCTGTAAGGAACATCGTAATTGAGTTACCAGCGATTTCTCTATCGTAGATTTGTCGTATGAGGCTTATCATCCCAACTCCTTATTACCTATCGAATTTTAAATTCTCCAGCGTTTGCTTACATGGAATGTGTGCGAAATGGCGTTAAGACAAGATAAGCCCCGGTCAAAATCAGACCGTAGTGAGAGACTTCAATTTCCAGAACAATCTCATCCCATCTCACTTGATTGAAATTCCCTAAAAGTTGACTTGGGAAATCTGGCTCCTGAATTATCCTTTAAAAAGGTGAAAATTTCGTAAGCTTTAGGAGAAGTACCGACAGTACATATGAAAATAGTCCTTGTGGGCCTGCGACTGCTCCAGCCCTTTGTGGCTCTAAATTGTGGCTAGAACCTATTAAACCCCTGACGCGGCGACCCCAGCAATTAATTAGCTAGGAAAGTACCTAACCTACAGCCCTTGGAAGGTTGACGCGACGTGAGTACAAACGTGAGCACTTTCGGTTCAGCAGTTTGATTCCAAAAATTTAATCCGACCACCTTTCTATCTTCCTTTGTCTTCTTCCTCTCCAACCTTCAACAATGCACCAATGTCAGCATCACATTCACTACATCCATCCATAGCCTTGATATAGTTAGCTTTTTCCTTCTTTATTTCGTCACTTGGGGGCTTTGCGACAACATCGCCATCGCCGATGCCAACTCACTAAATCCTACCAATACGACATCCTCCCAACCTATTCGCCAGTAAACATCAACCTACGAATTCAACACAACATCGGAACCCTAACCACAGTGTTAGCGACCTGGGGACGATGGCATCGGCATCAAGAGAAAGTACGCCTGAGCCGAGGCAATGGTCGCGCGCATCTAGTGCCGCACCAAGGGATAGCACGCCAGGTGACAACTTCGAGGCTAGCGTTGTCAGGTCCGAATCTGGCCATGGAAGCAAGCGACCGAAGAGCAAGTCTGCCGCCGCCGCCGCCGCAGCAGCAGCCGCAGCCGCAGCTTCATTTCCCACGGTGGGGAAGATTAGGCACCTGAAGAAAGAGGACGGAGAACCGTTATGGAGAAGGGATATACAATACGACTTCCTTAGGGCCGTCTTCGATGACGACACCAAGGTCTTCACCAACAGCTACGAACCTATCGGAGACAGCAAGGAGAAGCAGAGTTTCGCGGACTTGTACATCGATACCATGGCTAGAAGCAGCAAGACGAGCAAGGTTCTAAGAGACAAATTACTCAGCGATCGAGAAGCAGCAAAGAGCATGGCTATGGTCTGCTTGCTGGTCAACGTGGGCCGGATGAACACGACTTTAAACTGTACGATTCCTTCTGTTGACTTGGTTGTGTGACTATTTGCTAACGATTATGTCAGTCTTCCCTGAGATGCGAGCTCAACTCCGAACGTACCACGCCATCCCGTCGCTACAGGCTCACCAGGATGCATCCGCCTACAAGCAGCTACAGGACGCGCCGAGACTGAAGTCTATCCTCAAAGGTGCGGCTGAGGACCGGACGGAACCACACGATCTGGGTGCATTTAAGGGAAAGGACCCTCCACGTTCCAACCCGGTTAACCTCATTTTCCTTATCTGCCAGCAAGCGTCTTATATCGCAGAGCTACACTTTCCTCCTAGCGGCGAGTTCCACGACCTCATCATGAAGACAAACTATACCAGCAAATCCCGTGCCAGAGCCTTTTTGTGGCTAATGTGGTTTTACCTCGAGTCCGACTTTACCGAAGAAGGCTGCGAGGAGAACCCTTTTGGACAAGGCGTCGATTACGGTACTGAGGTAGCGAATCAAGGAGTCCCCCGGATGGAAGAGATGACGCCGGAAGAGGAAGATCGTGAAAACATAGACCCGCAAGAGGAGATTGATTTCGGCCGCGAGAAGCAAAGCCACAGGGCCAAGATCATTGCAGCCGACCAGGCTTATCTAGCGGACCATCAGAGCAAGCGAGGGTCTCGGGGAAGAGTGATGGCCGAGGAAGGACCCACGGCTGCCATCCTCCCCCGTATACGGCCATCCAAGCACGAATCAGATCTAGACAGCACACGATCTACTCCGCCGCCGAGAGCCTTGTCCCGCATTGGTGCCAACAGCACCGGGCGGCGAGGTGGCGCGCCGGTGAAGCACCTGACCTTTAACGATTCTTCCCCGGCAGGACCAAGTTCGCACGTTATTGAGGGCATAGTTCCACGCAAGCCGCGTCCTCCTACCGCGCACCAACTCGCGGTGGAGCGGAACCGGAATCAACGAGTTGAGCACATTCTCGGTCGGGGATTGCGAAGACAGCACCATCGCGCGCGAAAGATACGGCGACAAGAGGGCGCCATCATGCGTGCAAAACGTCGTCTGGCGGCTATGAAGGACGCGCTCTTAGACAGCGACGAAGAAGAATACATGATGTCCCACCGAGAACAGAAGCACCCATTTATAGACCGAGGCTTCGGCGGCCTCTGCCAACTCAATATGGAAGAGGACGATTTCGGTGAGGAATTCGCATCGTACGCCGCCTCACTTAGGAGGGCAGACCGGCGACTCCGACGTTGGGCTGGTCAACCAGAATTGGGAGTTATGTCGGCGGCTAAGAGGCGCACACGTCTGCTATCGGACTACGGCACGCCCGATCTACAGGCCGAACACGGCGGCAACGGTAGCCCAGACAAGATGGACGCAGCCAGAACCAGGGCAAATGGCGACACTAACGGTGACATGATTATGGAAGATGCGGATGACCTGGATCCTGTGGAGAAGGAACTTCTGGGCATCGGCAGCGGAGGGGAGGAAGGTGAAGGTGAAGGTGACGGTGAAGGCGACGGTGACGGTGACGGTGACGGTGATGGTGATGGTGATGGTGATGGTGAGGGTTCGGGTGAAGGTAGAGACGACTCCGATGATATCGACATTATCGGCAAGGAGTTGTTAGGTCTCGCCGGTTCAGACGCGACGGATAGCTCGTAGTCAGGACGGACAGGAGTATGAAGACGGTTCTGCTTATGTCGCGCGCGACTGGCGATGCTTTACTATTTATTTTGCGTCTCCGGTGGGCTTGGTATGGCTAGAGAGACGGTGTATGGCTACGGATATGAAAAGCAACGCTTGTTAGACGGAGAGGCAACAGTGCATTTCATTCTTGTGTGTCTACTGCGATTGATGACTTAGCCCACGACTTGAATTAAGTGGGTATATTTCGATATGTGATGCGGAATGACAGTAATAACTTATGGAAATGCTAGTATACTCAGCACTTAATGCTTTATACAATAGTCATCCTCTTATATTTTTGCGGACTGTTTCTTTTTCGATAGAACGACTATACCTAGGGCTACGAAATCCTACTTGCTAGACAATAAAAGAATATTGACATTGCTGTTCATGATGTTAAAAACGACCTCCTATACAACAACCAAGCTCTACCAATTAGAATCAACTTACTTAATCACGTTCTACGATCATCCTCTGTTGTCATTCCCGGCGGTTCTCGCAACAGGGGTATAGCATAACTATACGCTTTGGTTACGGCGTGGTTGCCTGCCTACCTACCTACCTACCTACCCCTAGGTAAGACGCGTAGACTGACGGAAAGCAGGCCGTATTACAAATCCAACGACCCGACCCGCTCTCCTAGAAGCCTGGAACGTTACCCTTACCTTACCTAACCTTGTGAGGTAAGTCGGAGGTCGGTGGTCGGTACATATATGTAGGAAAGAAGAAAAGTAGTTAAACTCCGCAATACTCCGAGCCAAGCCAAATTTTCGGTACAAGGTCTTTGTGCTGTTTGTTTGCGCTGCTTCGGGACCGGGCGCGGGTATAGGCTGCTTGCCTAGGCTTAGGCTTAAGACTTAAGGGCGTCCTCCGAACGTTTTAGGGCGGGTCCTACAAAAGCTTAACTTTTTTCACTTCCCCAGACACTACGTCTGTATCTCATGGTACAGCATATGGTTAGGTAGTATCAGATAGATAAGTAAGGTGTCTATCGCCATTCGGAATAAACGCATTGATAATTGTCTAATGCAAAGACACGGCAGCTCGCTAATAGACTCCGATGTTGTTTGGATCTTTGGATGTGCCGAATGCGAAACCCGGAATTCGGAGTGGTACGGCTACGGGATTGAATGACATGTTCTGTCTAGATAAGGTTAGGGTTACCTTAGTTATGTGCGTTTGTATACTGTAATCCATGTGTTGGGGTCGGCGGCCCCGGTTCCTGACTGGATGGTCGACATCACGTGATTGGATCGCCAGCCTCCCGTCTGAAGGTCACCGATTCCGAACCTCGCTGTACCTCACGGCATATCCGTGTGTCTCTAATCCTTTAAATGTACTTGATGAAGCGGCGCCGAGCCCACGCATTGCATTAACTGCGCCCCTCTCATCTCCTGCTATCATAAGCGAACCAATAGCGTGAATGCCGATCAACTCGCTCTGCCGCCTCCGCGACGCGAAGCCGTTGACTCGATAATTCCTCCTCGCTCACAGTGTCAATCGCTCCTGTCGACCCGTCACGACTTATTCCCCATGAGACAGTCCAGTCCCCTCAGGTTCGTCCTAGTCAATGCTTCGCGACTCACCCTCTGCAGACCAGGGAGCTCCATCGACACATCGCTTCCAAGCATCCTACCCTTCTAAGAAGCAATGAGCAATGGTCCCTTCGCCTGCTCAGCAGGGGCTTCGTCGCGGGAAGGCAAGTCGGCCTGCCAAGAGAGATCCCAGCCGCGCAATCGCCTTATCAGGCAGCCATTGGGACTTTGTGATCACCTTGGCTCCCACAAGAGGCACGGGAAGCTGGGATTGGGCTGTGGATGGTCAGGAGGTGATACTTAAGTGCGCGGCTCGGGCGCTGATTGGCCGACTTTACCTGACGGTAAATGGCTAGCTAGTATCGTTAGCATGAACGCCATACATAGCGAAAACGCGACCAACGACTGTCCGCGTACAATATCCACGCTTCGTGCTCGAACCGTGCTCTCAATCCACTCCTTCTCAACAAGAAGGTGACGTCTCTCCCACGGGTCATCCGCAGTTTCCTCTGGCCAAGCGGGTCAAAATCATCGTGACTTCCGGTCCAGCTCCGGCGCTACGCTTTCCCACCTGACCGACTTTCTAGGAAAACGAGAAGTGACCTCGAACTTGACGCCTGGACCTCCTAGGGATGGATATCCTTCCGAGTGTTGGTATGGGCTGCTGAGCCTGGCCCACCCGCAGAGCCTTGGAAGAGCTCAGCCAACAGACCAGCCTTGCCCAGCACACCACAAAAACTGTCGCTGCCCATGGGGCTTACAGCCGATACTTTGGGTCAACGAAATTGTGAACACCAGAGCCTACTTTGATGACACGCCCAGATCCAGGCAACTTTACCACCGCTCTTGAATTTGGCGGCACCTTGACTTGCAGATGAAATCCTGCGCTGTTCTTCACTTCCCAGCTTACCTCTGCCACGCCCGGCACTCAAGCATTCCCAAATGGCTTTACGTGGGAACGGCGGCACCACAGGCACTGGCCGCGCCATCTGTCTCGGCTTCCTCAAGCAGGGCGCCCATGTCGTAGTCAACCATCTCGGCCTCCTCAAGGACCAACCCCACCTCGACTCCCTCTTCGCCGAAGCCGAGACTCTGCATAAACAAGACCCCGGGAACGTCGGTCGCTTAGCTCACGAGCAAGGCGACGTTCGTGATCCGGAGACAGCCACGGGCCTCGTCGCGAGAGTCGTCCAGCACCATGCCTCAGCACTAGGTGAAGGCAAGCAATGCCGTCTGGATATCTGTGTCTCCAACGCTGGTATCTGCGCTTTCGCCGACTTCCTCATTTTAGCTCCCGACCTCCTCAACACCACCATCCGTACCAACCTAGACGGTGCCTTCTATATCACCCAGGCTGCCGCCCGGCAAATGGCCCTCCACCAAACGCCTTCAGGTGGAAGCATAATCGGTGTCTCATCCATCTCTGCACTTGTCGGCGGTGGTCTACAAACCCACTACACCCCTACGAAAGCTGGCATCACGAGTCTGATGCAGCGCACAGCTGTAGCATTAGGGAAGCATGGAATCGGGTGCAATGCTTTGCTGCCGATTACTATTCGTACGCAGCTCAACGAGGAGGACTTGAAGAACGATGAGAAGAGGACGTACATGGAGGGAAGAATACCATTGGGCAGGACTGGGGACCCGAGTGACATGGCTGGTCCGGCTGTGTTCCTTGCCTGTGATGAGCTCAGTGGCTATGTGACTGGTGCCCAGCTGCTTGTAGACGGGGCCTCTTCGTGAACCTGCAATAATAGCCTGGTCTGGCATATATATAGAGAAAACAGCGCTGGATTTGTGTATCGCTGGCTTGAGATAAAGCCTCTGATCTTTCTCTGCCTCTACGCAGACGGATGCAGTCGTCTCCATCTTTTCTATTTTACATATCGCCCAAACGCTTGAACTGCATACAAATCCATATTGTCCTGGTCACTTCGACTTCTGCTCTTGGCCACGTCCAATTGCGCCGCCCGGCCATGCTTGATCGCCTTATTCGCAGGCTTACTACGAGCTGAGCGAGCGCTCTTGTAAATACCCTGCGCTGGATAGCCAAGTAATCCGAACATGGCTTGTTACAAGTCAGCAATCCATTCAACATAACTCTGTTCAACAGAAAGGGAAACTTACCACTGCCAGGCTTTGCAATGAGCCCAACTGTTCCCTGTCCCATGCCCTTGAGCATTCCTACAGTGCCGTCCTTCTTGGCTCCATCAATCGGCTTCTTCACGAACCCGACCACACCATCATAGAATCCATATCCAAAGTTCTGCACGAAATGTCAGTATCCATAGAGAGGAGGGAAGACGAGAGTTGGCTGTCAACTACCTTCGCCGCGACCGTCCCACCACTCTTCCAATCCTTCACCGGTCCATGGTCCCGAACCTCATCCCCAACCAGAGCCGGAGCCTGTCGCAGTCCTTCCGTTAAGGCCAGCGGGATATCCACGAATGCGCCTTTGGTGACGGCGGTTGTCATGCCCCCCATTCCTTTGCCAACGCTCACTGCCGCCGCGCGGGTAGCTGAGCCACCCTGGCCGCCTGCCGCCCTCACACGCTTCACCTCCTTGTACGGATCGATGAACATTCCGCCGAAGGCCGAGGTGAAGTCCGTGATGGTGCCTAATACTGAGGATGCTCCGGCTGTTAAGGGATCCCATCGCTTGTTCTCAACGTGGTATTCAAATGACCAGATCCTAGAATAGAGTTAGGACCAGAGGACCCAGGCGATCAGACCATGGAATAGAAACAGAGGAACATACGGTTCAAGAATCAGATGCACTAAGCTTCTTTGCTCGAATCAATGCTTGGAGCGCCTCATCCGACAGTCTAATGGTGTTTGCTTTCGAGCTTTTAGGAGAGATTTGATATGTCCATCTCGCCGTAAATTGAGGCAAGATATCACACACCAGCGTATCCCAAGGCAGATGCCGGTAGAAAGACTTGGTAGCAGTTTGAACACCGTCTTCACGACGCATTTGAGCGGCAACTCTCTGTGCGGCCTCCTTGACAGAAGGCTGCAGACAGAACTGAAGAGCTTCAGTGAGTGTTTCGGTTGTGAGACTCTTGAGGGGGACTGGAGATGGTCCTGCTCCATTAGAAGCTACAACGGTGCCCCAGAATGGTTGACTATTGAACCGGGTTGTCAATAGATTTCTTCAAAGGCCAAGTTCGAGCATCTGAGCTACTCTCCGAAGAATGGAACAATGGTTGTCGGTCTTCCGTTGATCAATCCGCAAGCTGTTGTGCCTGCTCCTCCGTGGTGAACAACAGCTGCAACACGCTTGAATAGCCATTCTGCAAGGGACACAGTTAGCTTCGAGTTTACTACGAGACAGATCAGCATGATTTGCTTACCGTGAGGACAATCCCCTAGGTAGAAGATCTCATCAGTGTTCGGGTCAGAACCTCCAAGCTTGCTCCATCCACGCGACACAATCGCCCGTACCCCAAGACGCTGGCGAGACTCTTGGATCAAGCGAGTGACGCGCTCAGGGTTGCCGAGCACAATGCTACCGAAGCCAATGTACACCGGCTCTGGTCCCTTCTGGAGGAAGTCGGCGAGGTCTTGTGGTGGAGTGTAACGAGGCTCTTCGCGCATGAAGAAGCCACAGACGTCTTCGCTATAGGATTAGCACATGTCTTGGAGCAATGCCTGCATAATTGAACGAAATCGGGCGTTAATAGGCTTCACGTAGCAAAATTGTCTGGCCAGTCAATGGGCTTGGGGGCCAAAGCTGGGGACCAGCAGTAGGTATAGGGGACCTTCAAAATGCTGACAATGTCTGGCCCGACTGTTGCCGCTAATGGCTCCAAGTCCAGGCAACTCACCCGCCAGTCATTGATCACGTCTCCAAGCCTGAAGACCAAGAAAGAAAGCGACATGTTAGCGAATCACCATCTCTGCTCGGACGTCGAGGCGGGTAGATCTCACCCTTGCCAAGTCATGAGATCAACCACTCCGTAACTCAAGTAGTTCGAGGCCTTGGGGTCCATGTTATTCGACTTGACCTGCGCAAGCGGATGTGGGAACGATCGAGTAGCAGACCACGGCATCGTGAACATCATATGCAGCGGCACAGACAGTCTCTCAGCGCAATGGACGTGAGCGAAGCTTGGGGGGTTAGCGATGATTGCATCAGCCACGAATGGCTGCTTCGAGATGGGATCCGGTTCAATGCAGGATGCCCAGCAGCCTCGAAGGATGTCGTGGATCATTGTTCGTTTGCGTCCGATGTCACCACCACGCAGACTCTCCATCGAAGGAATAAGACCTGGGTTCTTCACCATATACTTCATCCAGGCCGGTTAGTCGCCGCGGCTTCAAACAAAACATGGAGCGAGCATAGCTTACCGCCATGAGATCCTCCGGGTCGCCACCAATGGGGAAGAATTCAACGCCAGCATCACGGACGAAGCTTGCAAACACATCATGGGTAGCCAAACGGATTCGATGGCCCTGTTTCTGAAGCACAGCACCAAGTGCTAGGAAAGGCTGAATGTCGCCTACAGACTGTCAATTGGCGACGCAAGAGGAGTCCAATGCTGGGTCTGTACCTCTGCTTCCAACAACCTGGATCACGATGTTCAATGAGGGAACCGTCTGAGGAATATCCTCCTGTGGCTGCTGTTTTGGCGATGGCGCAGGAGGCAGTAATCGATCGAGTACCTCAGGTTCCTGTGTGTTGAACTCGATGTTGACGCTTCCGAACTCTGGTGTTGAATCACGTCAGTCAGGATCCTGAATTCATTACCAACAAGCCTATGATCAACCACAAGCTTCAGTGAATTGCGCCCCCTACCATTGATAGCTGCTGAGCTCGAGAGAACCTCTCCCTCCGAGTGCAGCTTGTAGGGAGGTGGAGCATCCCAATGACCAGCAGAGGGCTCTCCAGTATTGTCGTCGCCCTTCTTCGAGTCTGCCTGTTTCGAATAGTCCGTCATCTTCGAATATGCTTCTTCGCGACAAGTCTGGTAGACGAAATAATGACAAAATCACAATTCAGCAGCGACTGGGTTCATGACGTACGACAACAAAAAAGACGGCCACGGGCTTTTAAAGCCAACACCGCCATGGCGCTTATTGTACGCGCAACTGCAGCGCGAACCACGCTACGTAAACTATGCTACACCGTGTGCATGACTTTTTCTTGCCCTAAACCACCTGAGACTTGCGTCGAAGGTTTTCCTCTAAGTTGTTTTCCGCCAAGCACTGGCCCATCAGTTCTGCTAACAGTGCGGAACGAGGTGCACAGGTTTGGCCGAGGAGCGGCAGTGCAAAGCCACAGACGGTCAAGAGTGGTGCTGCATTAGAAGCTGATCAGTGCGCAACGAGGAAGACCCTTATGTTTTATTGATGTTCAGGATCCTTGGACCGAGGCGGGAACGAGGCTAAACGAGGTGGTTCCAGGTTGGCTGACACCTCCGGCCGCCTATGTTTCTACGATCAGACCTACACTGAACATGTGTCATTTCCATGTCGCAGACGTACGGAGAAGTCCGAGAAACCTTTATTTCCACTAAATTCAAGGGTCGATGATCCGCGATGGTCCAGGTTCAGCAATGCCGCTTTCGCTCAGACATGCTTCGTCGTGATGCTCCGAGTGTAGTTTGATTACCTCAACCGACGCTTTCGGGCAATGCACATGAGTTGGTTCGTTCACGAGACACACGACCACCCCCTTGATTACTTGGTCTCAGCTTCAAAACATTGTCGCCTATACACCAGGTGCTCGGCTGATGGGTACTTTGTTCAAGAATGCGCATTTTCTTGGATGTGGATTATAGATCCTCGAGGCCATCGAGAGGCTCATGCTTGATGAGTACGACAGGAACAGTCCTTGTCGCACTGAACAAGCTACGACTCATCAACTCAAAACTGGTTCTTACGAGGACCTAGATCATGTAAGATCCGATCTCACTGCATGCATCTCCCAGGCCCAGGCCCCCATAGGATCTGCGAGGATCGTACATATGCATGAAAGCAAGCATCGCTAGCCGCCTTGGGCGAAACCGCCACTATAGGCAGTGATGTAATCAGGTACATCGTACTTTCGGGGTCAGTTCGGTCCTTGTAGTGCATATGAATCATCCTCTAGGACTCGATAGCCTTACTCGATAGCCTGTCGAGACTCTCTTACCGCGGGGCAGCATATGAGCAGCCGCTTGCCACGCTGATACCCTCAGCCGCGGCGCAGCACGTTCAAGATGTTTCCAATGCATAATTGGTGCTGTAGCCTGTCTAAAGCGCAGTGGTGGTGCTAATGCTGGCTGGTATTCAGGATTACCTCACCTGGCATTGGTGAGAACGGCCGTCCTCCTCTGCTGCTTGCTTAGGGAAGTCGAAATGCAAAAGGGCTGGAGGAACCTCCTCGTTCAAATTGGATGACAGTTGAGCTTGAGCTTGAGCTTGCGCCTTGAAAACATGTCACTGCCCCGGGAATTCAGTGTTTATACAGCAGCCACCCGCCGTGAGCCATGCATGTACACCGGAAGGGCCTGGGCTAGGGTGCTGTGTCTTGCTGGACTCCCGGTCGCAAACATCCTGAAGCCTTCAATGCGACGATGGGACAGCACTCTCGTCTCCAAGTGATATCATTCAGCTCACCGTGGCACGACAGGGACCTGTCCTGAGTCGTAGTATAGAGACACAAGAGTTCGTGAGGGTTGTGTAAGGTCGTCCTTGAGTTTATAAATAGTCCACAAACCGCCATCATAACTATTGATTCACAGATCAATCAGTTCATCAATCAGTTCATCAACCTTGTCGGCCTCTCTTTGTCACATCGACCAGCTAACAAGCTCTCATTGATACGGAGTTCACAGACATGCTGACCTCGTTTTGATATACAACGACAATGTTCACAAGGCTTGCACCTGAATGAACAGTGAAATCGTGCTGACCAGCGGGGATTGTGCATTCTTCACGGATGAACATGGTACCATGGAACACGGGTGTAAGATTCCACTCCGATGCAAGAAAATCAGCTGACTGATAGGTAATCCGCTCACTCAGACTGCAAAGAAGAAAATGGCGGGGTTTGGTGCTCATTCGGTTGCCCCGCCCCCTTCTCTCCTTGCCAGTACACGCATGATGACGGGTTCTGCGCTATAGGCTTCGTCGGTTGTCTTGAGAAGATGGGATGCAGTGGTGGCCCAACAGGAGCAGATTGCATTGGTCTTCCGCTTGGTGCGTGTTCTTGAAAGCCTTGTATATGAGTCGATCAAAGCTAACGGTCAAGTGCTAGGTTGTGGAACGGCTTGGGGCTGGGACTAAGTCAGGCGCATCATCTGGATGGAGGCAAAGCGTACGTTATGGACAACACTGTAGCGATTGTTGATAGGATGTATATGGGTATATAAGAAAGGACTCGACTTTTACACAATGTTGCGGCTGCTCTCCTCAGTGCCAAGTTAGTCCAATCGAGACCTGCAATCAATCTCGCATGACTACCTTATAGTTAGCCTTAGAGTTCCAAGAGTACCGTATACCCATGTTTCTGTTCGTTATCCTGAATTGTTCCTTTGTTCATACTACCTCTTCCTCCATTGGTTCTGCAGGCTCCAGCAAGTCGATTAGCGAATTGTTTACCTGAGGTGGCGTAAGGCAACGCCGAAAGCTGAGGCAGCGTGCAGTGGACCTGGAAGGGCAATGCGCGGCCGTCAGTTGCTAACCTTGCCTCTAATTATATCTGATCCTGTCAAGACAGGCGCCCTTGAACTGCCTTATGGAGGTGGCTGCTGTTGAAGGCGTTGACCATGATACACAACGACCGTTGAAGCGCCGGAAAGGTAACATAAGGTTTGATCCGGCCGCCCTGCAAACGCTACGTCAGTGGCTATGTCAGCCATCAATTGTCTGATGGCTGATTCTTTGCTCTCCTCATTGGAATGTGATACTGACCTTGGCGCCAAAGTCCAGGGCTGGAATCTGGTCCAGGCTGGAGGACATGTCTCTTGACATGTCTTTCCAGCAGTCTCGGTACACTACCTCACCTATCTCGCTCGTCACTCACCCTAAGATCCCCTTCCCCTCCGCACCGGGACAGATTAGCCTGGCGGACGTCCACCGCGTACAGCACCTGATTGGTCGCCTGCCCCGGAGGAACTTCCTTGTTGCCGCCAACATCAGCGGTGCCAGTGCTATCGTGCGCGCGTTTCAGGCTGCCTTTGCAGAGTTTGGCTACCCGTACTCTTGTATGATAGCGCAGGGTATAGAAGAGGATGAGGATATAATGTTCAGCACGCAGGGTGAAATCACCATAGATGGCTTAGCGGAGGCTATGGAGGCGCAGTTTACATCTTGGACGGGACGGCGGGCACCCAGCTCGGTGTTCCGAACAGTGTTACGAGGCTAGTAGAATAATTAGGTAAGCTCTGGCTTGCCCTCAATAGGAGGGTGTCGAGGACAATGCTTGAGTAGTATAAAAGTCCAATAAGTAACATGCCCTATACCACATCGACTGCATCTCTAATAGCAGTAAAAGTCGGTGTTGAAACAAGACAAAGTTACATAAGCTCTCGCGTTCTGTCTCCTCTCGGTGCCCCCAAGTCTGCCCTATGCACACGCAAACAGATGAGGCTTACGTCGTTGACAGGTCACAATAACCCGAAAACCAAACCTGACATTAAGACTGCCATATGCCATATGCCTCGTATATACTCATCATTCTATAGACGTTGCCAACGGTAGTCTATGATGTTTACTCATCTTGAAAGCACCCATTCATCTTATTGTCAACGTCTTAATCTTTACCCTACACTTAATCTCTTGCTCCCCCGACAGAGAAGAGACTCACAGGTGAGTCGAAATCTCATGAAAGCTGAGGTTCTAACCCGCTCTTCAACCATCTGCTCCTGGGCAAGCCAAAAAAATGTGAGAAAGACGAACCACTGATTCTCAGATCCACTCTTATCTCTACTAAATGTGATCATCCCACCCTTCACTTTTCCTGCGCCTCGCAAAATAGAGCAGCTACGAGCTTTCAGGTGTTGATATCCCCTATTGCGGTTGTCGCAATATTCTAGTCGCTAGAAACACCGTTTGTGCAGCCCACCAAACGTACTACAGCCTTGAGGTTGTCCAGGTTCTCCCGCCGTTCGTTGTTCGTGTTATCGTTGATGAGAAAGTTCACACTGTCGCCCATGTGTCCGAGTGCTTTCACGGTTGCCTAAAGGGAGCGACCGCTCTTGCGTACCTTTGCTACCTTTCTTATTGCCGGTTTCTGTTTCTCTTCAGTGGCTGTATCCTTTACAGAAGCGCACCGAGGATCGGCCAACCCAAGTTCGACGCAGCCCAACGCGTCCAACACACAGAGAACCCGATGATTCAGGACCAAAAACACAGTCACAGCTGCAGGAATAACTCGGAGTCACTCCTGAAAGCTTTACGCGATTGTATCTGGACGAGCAATGATGCATACGAAATTAGGATCAAGGGGGGTCATGTTATATTGAACATCGACAGCCTCTACTCTTTCCGGTACCGGGTGGTCCATGAAAAAGGTAACCGCGCCGCAAAGGAATACCACGAGCGGCATACCAGTCAGATGCTGCTGGATGTAGGTATACATTAATGCCATCCAGGACACTATGCTTTGACGCTGGATCTAGAACGACAGTTTGCAAAGGTCTCATGGGTCTTCGGGACGCCATCTCCCACATGTTCCGGTAAAACCGATAAGTCTTCGTTTGTGATCGATAAATCGTGGTGACTCGATGGCTATCCTTGTGATAGAGGGACTTTGCATCATTGAGTAAGTTCTTGATTGGTTCTAGTCTTGATATCAACCATCAAGTCCTGGCTTTGCTTATCACCCTAGGCGCTCTTACCCGCAGAATTTCGCAGGCAGGAAATCTTACATACTCCTGATCCTTCGAGGCGGAGAACCCAGCTGTGTTTGTAAAGGACTCCTTCTGCCGGATGATGCGGAAGAGAATACCATTGTGCCAAAGATGGAATGATCCTATCGCTGGGATAAACCGTGGACTCTGGAGACCGAGTTAGAACCACTGGTTTGCCATCTTCGAAGGAGAAGAACTTACGGTTCGTGCAGCCTGGTCAGAGAAGTTCAGGTACTGGGGATTATCCTTGCCGTCTCTCATCCATGAGGAGGGACCGTCGGACTCTTCCTCCCAAGCATCCGGCTGTCTAATCTTCGCCATCAAGTGCCGGTTGCTTTTGATGGACGGGTGCTCTGACAACCATAGCATGACGTGATCATACATTTCGTCACCCTCGCAAACGGTGATCGAGCATCGGTACTTGTCGAGGATCGTCATGTAAAGCCGAGTGAAGATCTTGACAGCTCCCCATGTCAGACCGCAGATAGTCAGCAGAAGAGAAGGATCAAATCCGAAATTTTTCCCAAGAAGACGGTAGACAAGAAGAACTATTTGCATCAGTGGTGAGGTTCGGCCAGCAGTCTTAAGGAATAGGCCCAATAGGTTGGTGTTATTGCCAGTGCTATTGGATAGTCCTTCACCCTCCAGCAGTGAAGGAATATCGCCAGTGAAGACGTTCATTGTGTTCGTGAGCCGCTGATAACGTGCGAAATTGTTCAGCAACGGGCTCTTCGTAGAGTACTTTTCAAGTATAATCAGGCCCAGAAGGTCAGACTGACCAAAGGCGTGCCCTCGAAGCTATATATAGCAAGGCCATGCCCCCAAGGTGCTGCAGAGCCGCATGAAAAGCGAGAAGAATTTCAGTCGCGCTTTTTGTTCATCCTAGGCAAGACGAGCCACACAGCCAGCAACACAACCATCAACGCCAGGATAACCGGCTGCAGGACCTGAACACCCACTCCCTCAGCAAGAAGCCCCGTTAAGAAAGGGAGAACAGCAGCGCCGCACCCGCCAAATGCAGCAGCGAAGCCGATGACGACAACGTGTTGGTGGCGTGGTAGAAGTTTGCTTGCAACGAGCACGATACTTGGGTAGAGTGGGCCAAGAAAGAAACCTTGTAGGGCGACGGCGAGGACGGAGACGTAGAATTCGGGCACAAGCCAGAAGATAAGCTGCAAGCCGATTGCTGCGCATATGTAGCTCTTAAAACCCCCTACATTAGGCTTGTTTCACGCGTGAATAGTATGAAGGATTTCATACCGAAGTCATGGTCTTGATACCGAATCGAACCGTTACGAAGCCTAAAACAGCCCGACCAACAGTGATGCCTAGCCAGAAACCCATCGCAGACATACCACTGGCGAAAGCTTCTCCGTTTCGGACTTCGATCATGAACAGAACGATCCATCCGCCTAGGGCAACTTCAATGCCGGCATATCCGAGAAGAAATGCGGCACAGGTCCAAGCGACACGGGCGGCAGGCATCCGGCACAGGGCACCTGTCAAATTGGCCTCTCGCTCCACCTCGTTGACGCGATGCAGTTCCTTGTACACAACTGATGTCTCGGACCAAAAGGCGAAAACGAGGGTTGCCACTTCGACACTTGCAAGACCGATCTGCATGCAATCCATTGTCAGCCCTGAAAGATTACACAAAGACGAACAAGGCAACTTCACCATCACGTAGTAGAATTTGTACCAAGGTAGATGAAGCTGGGTTATAAACGCAGTTGCGATCGGGGGTGAACTAACACCACCCAGCCCATAGAATGAATGCATGAAGCCCAGCAGCTCACTAGCATTGGCAAGACTGCCCATCCATGAGTTCCATGCGGCATTCGCGAGGCCATTGGCAAAACCTGCAAGGATGAAGGCCGCCACAAGAACGAAAAAGGGAGGGTGCTGCGAAATGATGATGTAGGCAACCAGGTGGCAGGACGAACACAGGATAGCAATGCCACGTTGGCCTGCACGAAGATGGGTCCAGTTGTTGAGAACAGCGGAACCGACATAGCCGATGAAAGGGGAGAGGAAGATGAGCGAAACAATCGTATGCGTGACATCGTAGAATCGCATGAGCTGTTGAGTGTCAGAAAATCTGGCGCCCCAATTTTGAGTTTGTGCACGGGCGACTGACATATGGGAGGAGGGGCTAGAACATTACGTCAATGTGATATGAGCACCAAGTCTTGGGATTAGAACAGAACTTACCCCATAAGCGGCATCGTTCGCACCCATAATCAGGAAGCACAAGAAGATTGCGAGTGTCTTGGCTAAGTTAGCTGACGAACCATTCCATGTCTGTAACGCCTCTGATCTTGATGCAAAGTCTCGTTCCGTCCCACCTGTCTCCCCCAATACTCGTTGTCCATCGTGGAGCCCAGCGGAGTATCTCAAGGAGGAGCTATAGACATCAGCTTCGGTCGAACTGACGTTTGTTGGCGCTGGTCGGACGGGATCCTGTTGGAGCTCGATGCTGCGAGTCGAGCTCTGAGCCATACCGCAATCGATCGACCTAATTAATGTTGTCAGATAGTCATCAAAACATCAGAATGTTGAGCTGTCGCTTTTTTACAGCTGTTGCAAAGCACGTCGTTGAGAAAGCTTCAGCATCGAAATACGTTTGCGGTGACGGATAACCTATATATAGGGAATACCGCGCCCAAAGAAATGCAGTTCACCTTCCTTTGTCATCATACTTTCTTGGCACGCTGCTGTTAAGAAAGTAGCCTTATCCTACATACATTTGCCTAACAATTGCACCACGAAACGACCAATCCGCACTCCGCGCAGCGTCTGGCCGCGGCGATGGCAGCTGCCACGCCCGGCTCTGAAGCATTCCCAAATGGTCTCACGTGGGAAGTTATCACACCCCAAAGGGCGCGTGCAGCCCTACTACGTAGAAGCGTTCCTGCGGTCGAGCGGCCAATCACTGCTCTACCGAGGCGACAGCCACAGCCGGCTCAAACACCATCATCACCCACCAACCGGATCACCGCTGCCGTTGTCACGGAGGGACCGCAGCACGCTACCTTTAATGCTCTTCCGAATCAGGCGCCACCAGGAGAGGGCCAACCAATAAGCATTGCGGATTCGGCCAACCGGCTTGCCCAAGTACACACCGAAGCCTACAACACCAAGCTTACCGTCTTCAGGGCCTTCTGTGCAGCCTTTGAGGAGACAGCGAAACAATTCACGTCCAAGCAGGAACGGGACTTTGCTCAGCGCTTTTCAGCCAACTTTCTAGACTACTGGAACCAGGTCCTGAACACGACTACACCATCGCTAATACCGACATACAGCAGCATCGTCGCCGGCTCGTCAACTGGCACTCTCCCAGCTGTAACCCCTGAAGTCCGCCCCCACCATCAACACCAGAAACAGAACCTCCCACATCCCCATGGACCTACTCCATTCGTGCGCCCCGCTGAAGATCTCCGGGTCTTCGTGCGACTTGAGCCCGAAGCACAGGCTAGAACACAAACCAGCTTCGCAATCTGAACGCATGTTGCGCAAAAGACAGGCATAAACCCTCAACTAATTCATGCCATCCCGGTTGCTTCCGGCTGGGCGATTCGCGCAGCTGACGCAGCAACCCGTGACAAATTACTCCAACAGAAAGAAGACTGGTCCCGTGAACTGGGCGCGATCAATGTTGAGGCTAGCCAGAAGTGGTACAAATATATTGTGCCCAACTGCCCTCGTCGACTGACAGACTTACAAGGCAATGAAGTGAACTACGACACAGCCACCTTAGACGAAATCAAATGCCAGACAGGCCTCGAGCCTGTAAGTGTCAAACCATCCCGTCACGACTCCAACGAACTCCCATCCAAGACCCTCATTGTGTCTTTCACGGAACCGACGAAACGTCCCTGGACCCTATTTGGAACGAGCTCTCACGCTATACTCATCAACAAACCACAACCGCCAAGACAATGCACTGTCTGCTGGGGCTACCACGGCCCGCGAGGTTGCAAACGACTACCGATCTGCAAGACCTGCGGCAAGCCTGCCCATGGGACAGAAAATTGCAGCACGCCGACCCAGTGCATAAACTGCCTCGCACCGCATGAAGCCGATGACACCACCAACTGCCTCGCACGGCCCAAGAGAGTGCATGGAATGCTACGATACCTGACCAGGGAACAGAAAGACGCGATCCGAAAGATCGGCAGAGAACTATTCTATCAGAAGAATCCTGAGTCACGGGGCAATCGTGGGCAAGCCCTGCCTGATGGCGGGGACACCCAGCCGCGGATCGATCAAGAAGCAGTGCCTGGCCAGACCACTCGGCCCGCAAGCCCTGTCGATGAGATGACGGTCTCCTCGCCGTCATGTATCGTAGTGGCAACCACCATAGAGCCCGAGGCAACAGAGCCTGAGGCAATAGCCTCTCGTCTCAAGAGACGCCGACAACATGAACCCGCGCCGAGCTTATGACGAGACGGCCGCGCATGAATAGAGGTGGACGAGGAAGCCTCAGGATCTTCCAAGCAAACGTCGGCAAGAGCCCACCCGCGCACGACTGTGCCCTCGCCCTTGCCGACACCGAACAATACGACATCGTTCTTCTCCAAGAGCCTTGGACAGCAATCATAAGGGATCAATGTCTCACCAAGACGCATCCTTCCTACGATACCTTTTCCCCTGTTGATCACTGGATCAACACAGACACTCGACCCAGGGTCATGACATATGTCAGGAGACGGCCCAGCCTCCTGGCAGATCAAGTCCGCCCAGCAATGTCAAGAGACATACTCTGGCTCAAAGTGAACGACATTACACTAGTCAACTTTTACCGGCAACCAGGCTACGACGCCGCTCTTGAGACCCTACTACAATGGCCCGTCCCCCCAAAATGCTTGGTGGCAGGCGACTTCAACGCAAAGCATCCCACTTGGCAGACAGGTCACCCGCAACACCGAGGCGAGGCAATCGCCTCCTGGGCATCACACAGCGGTCTGGCTCTGCTGAACGAGATCGACGTGCCTACCAACCCACGGGGCAACACGATAGACTTGGCTTTCAGCAATATCGATCTAGCCGAGGCCACCATTGAGGACCACCTGGCTACCAGCTCCGACCACTTCACACTAAGCGTGCTCCTCCCCGAGCTGCGCTTTCCATCAGCACAAACTAATCGAGTCCGGCTCTCCTCTGATGAGGAGGTAAAGCGTTTCGTGGAGATTGTCGAAGCTACAGTCAGAAATGTGCCGATCAATACATCTACCCACGAAGAGCTCGACACATTGGCATCTGACCTTGTGACGATCCTCCAAAAGGCTGTCAAGGCTGCGGGACGACCAGCACACAAGAAAGGCAGAAGCGCACCCTGGTGGACAGGGGAATGCGCCTCCGCTGCGGCCAAATACCGAGCGATCAGGAGGGCCTACCCGCTGGGCTTCTGCAAAGATGCCCAGATGGCCAGAAGGGATTTCCAACGCGTTGTTCGAAAAGAAAAGAGAAGGTACTGGCGCGAGCTCATCGACAATCTCTCTGACAGCTCCTCCGTCTTCAAGGTGACAAGGTGGCTCAAATCACCTGGTCCTTTTCAGCCCCCACCACTACAAGTCGGCGACAAGGTATACGAATCGCAACAGGAGAAGGCCGAGGCACTGAGACGCGCCACCTTGGAGCGACGTACCTCTGAGAACGATATACTGGACCCCTGGGAGTCCATTGACCCGCCCAGGAAAGTTCCCTTCTCTACAGAAGTGACACCTGAAGAAGTGAAGGACGCCATTCTGCGAGCCGGGAACACATCACCAGGAGCAGACAACATCACGGTCAAGCTACTACGTGCGTCCTGGCACGCCATCGCGGAACACGTCTGCACCCTCTTTCGGGGATGCCTATCGGCGGGCTATCACCCAAAAGCATTTCGCGAAGCTGAAGTCGTTATGATCCCGAAACCAGGGCGACGGGATCTCACCTCCCCACGCTCCTGGAGACCTATTTCCCTGCTCTCATGCCTCGGGAAAGGCCTGGAACGCCTCATCGCTGGGAGGCTAGCCTGGGCATCTATACACCACGGCGTCCTGCATCCGCAACAATGCGGAGCCTTGCCTAAGCGGTCAGCGGTCGACCTTGTCGCTGCCCTCGTACACGACATAGAAGAAGCTTTCGCCAGAGATCAGGTCGTGACGCTTGTCACGATGGATATTCAGGGCGCTTTCGACACTGATGCGAAACCGCCTTACAGCAAGACTCCGGGAACAAGGCTGGCCGGAGCACCTCGCACGGTGGGTTCACTCGTTCATGAGCGACCGGTCAGCCCGCATCAGATACCAAGATATAACGACACCCTCAACACCTCTGCAATGCGGCCTGCCGCAGGGGTCCCCTACGTCCCCGATCCTCTTCCTGCTCTACACTGAGCCGATTTATCGTTTGGGCAATGCGCAAGGCCGCTTCGGGTATGCCGACGACACGGCGATCCTGTGCGTCGGCGACTCACTCGAGGCAACGGCTGCTGAAGCAGCTCAGAGAATCAATGAACTGGCCAGTTGGGGCGCTGCGAACGGCGTCTCCTTCGACCCCGACAAAACGGAAGTCATGCACTTCTCCAGGAAGCCCATAAAAAGGGAACCCCCTCCGGTGAGGCACGGCGAGATGGTAAAGCGGCCCGAAGCCGCGATGCGGTGGCTCGGGATCTGGCTCGACAGGACACTATCCTTCAAGACACACGTTGAGAAGTGGACGGCCAAGGCGCAAAATGTGGCACGCCATCTGCGTGGCCTCACAAACACAAAACATGGACCTCGCCCGTCACTCGTGAGACAGGCCGTGCGGGCATGCGTCGAGCCAGTCCTCCTCTTCGGGGCTGAAGCGTGGTACCCAGGCATGACGCGCCCCTCGTGGTCGCAGCCATCGAGAGGCGTATCAACCAGAGTAAAGTCCCTGATCAAGAAGATGAACAAATGCCTCAAGCAATTTATGAGAGCTGTCCTACCGGTATGGAGAACAACACCGATACCCGCCTTGCATCGGGAGAGTGGCATTCCACCAGTAGTACAACTACTGGAAGCATCGCGCTTGCGATTTGCAGCTCGCCTCAAGGGGCTCGACGCGGCACACCCGCTCGCCTCGCGCACTCGCACGGTCATCCCGCCAGCGATCAACAGGTGGATCAAGCGAAAGTATCAACAAACACCTGCAGCCCCTCGGACACGCCTTCGCAGGACCAATGAGCTTCTGCCGAGTTGCAAGAGACCGGCGCTGCTACAGTACTGCCCAAGCAAACAAGAACCTCTACAGACAGCATCTAAAGAGGACACAGCCGCAGATTTCCGGGACTGGCTCCAAGACCTACCATCACTCACCTTGGTCGTATATTCCGACGGCTCGAAGACAAACGAAGGTGCCGCTGGCTATGGATTCGCTGTGCACCAGGACGGACAACAAATCGCCCGCGGCTGCGGCCGTCTCGGCCTGGCTGAGGTCTTCGACGCCGAGGCCACCGGCGCCCTTGAAGGGTTCAAAGCAGCCCTCGAACATCAAGGAAGTTCCGCTCCGACACCAATCATCGTATGTCTCGACAACATTGCGGCGGCCAGGTGCCTACGCGGCAAACCCTCAGACTCCTCACAAGACATCTTCATCAAGTTCCGAGACCTCGCTGCCGCACACGGTGCCACAACAGTTCGCTGGGTCCCGGGCCATACCGGGATTCCTGGTAACGATGAAGCTGACGCCTTGGCAAAGGCTGGATGCCTCGAGCCAAGCCCGACAGACGCTCTCCCGACCCTGGCATACCTGCGTCGAGCCGCCAAACAGCGATCGAAGGACGCCTTCCAGGCCTGGTGGGAAGAATCCGCGCCAGAAAACTACAGAGCCCTCAAGCTCCCAGCCACGACACGATGCCCACCGGAGCTGAACCTCCCGCGAGGTACTCTGCACCACCTCCTTGCTGCTAGATCACAACATGGCGATTCTGCGGATTACCACGAGCGGTTTGAACATGCAAACGCGCAGCTTTTCTGTTCATGCGGACGACACAAAGCACCGAGCCACATCTTCTATTGCCGGAAAGTACCGCCGCGATGTCGGATGAGGCTGTCTCCCTCACCGACTGCAGCGGTCAACCGCGCAATAGGCAAGAGCTTTAATAAGTTAGTCAAGGTAGCGAGGAGCAGCGCCTTCTTCGAGAGGGTCTGCTTCCGTTACTAGGGACGGAGCTCAACGACGCATACCTGTGTACAATCTTCAAGTTTCCATTCTCCTCTTCCAGGCTCAGCCAGCCGCAGGGTGCTGGAACACCCTACGGCTAACTGGGACCACTCAAGGCCGCTTGCGCAGCCGACGACGAGGGTCTCTGCCGGTCCCCAAACAAAGACCAATGCACGCAGTACGCAACACGCTGCACCTAGATGACCCGCTGACGGGCAGTAGGTACGGAAGCATGCGCCATAGAGCCGACGCCATGCTGGATGGTGGTCTATGTTTACGCCCAGAACTGGATCAACAAGGGTGGTCAAACTTTGCCAATTTGATGACTAATCTAAGATCCACTTTCTATATGTAGACATAGCTAGTAGCCCAGCACGTCCCCGTACCCTATAGGGGCTTTGAGAGGCCGTCTGGCCGCTGGACGGAAAATACACTTAACTTAACTTAAATCTACCGAGTAAGACCTGGTTGTTACAGTGTCATATGAGACCAACTCTCGGTTGCTTGGATCATATGTATACGAAGCAATCAGCGCAGGATCCAACTCCTCAGTTGCTCCAGGTCGCGGCAGAGCCCTGTAATCCCATACACCGGCTTCCCATGAGGCTCCGCCGACTCCACTGAACGGTTTGCCGATGCCTTCGGTGTTTTCAAACGCTCTTCCATACAGGGGCATCCCCAGAATGATCTTGGACGGGTGAACACCGGCGGCAATGTAGTCCTGGACGGCTGCAGAGGTAGAGAATGCGGAAGACTCACCAGGGAACACGTTTGACTGATGCCCACTGACAGTATCCCAGGAGCCGGCATAATCATATGCCATGAGATTCAACGAGTCGACAGTCTCTGAGAGTGATTTTAGATCAAGCTTGTTATAGTGAGTCGGTCCGGCCGGCGAGGCAATGGAAAGCAGAAAGTGATAGTCAGGCGCGTGTCGTTCAGCGTAGGAGTCGAGCTCTTCCCGCACAGCTTGAAGCAGGAGAACGAAATTCGAGGCCTCAAGATCGTCTGAAGGATATTCCCAGTCTACATCGATGCCATCGAATCCCCAGTCGCCCATAATTCTAACGGCTGACTTTGCAAACCTCTCTCTAGCATCTGGGGTTGCTGCCGCAGAAGGAAAGTGCGCCGACCAGGTCCAACCTCCAATGCTGAGAAGAACCTTTAGCGAACGGTTTTGCTTCTTAAGGTGGAAGAGTTGTTTCACACAGCCATATGCATTGCTCCCTTCTTCATTCCATGAGTCGGTGGGATAGTGTTTCTCAAGGTCAGCGTACGTATCGCCGGAGTACACCTCACCATCAGCCTTCACATTCAAGAAAGCGTACAAAACTTGCGTGAGTTCCTTGACTGGTAAGTCCTGGGGCTGATAATCGCGCGCATAGATGCCCCTAGCCGTGTTAGTTACTGGTTGGAGGTGATCACAGGTGACGTACCAATTCACGAAATAGGCTATATTCTGGTGCGGTACGGAGTTCACCGTCTCTGCAACAGTGTAGCCGAGGGTGGCAAACCAAAAGAATGGCAAGGTAAAAATCATATTGTTGATCTTGTTTATCAAATTGTAGTCGCCCATCGCGCCGCAGTGTTTATTTTCATTTAAAGAGATATTGGTTGTAGCGAGAACCGAACTTTGGTGGCCTTGCACGGGTATGCCCGGCCCCTGGCCGTGGTTAATTGCGACCCGGGCGCTGGTGACCACCAGCGGAGAGGCATACCAGTCCCGGAGACAGGAAGTGGGAAATAGCCTGCAGACGCCCGCAAATGTAAAGCCTTATAAAAGGTAAGTTCTATCTTCACAAAGATAGCTCCTTAGAATTGACTAAAGCATCATCCATTCATTCCCTACTCCAGTCTTATGCCCAATATGACGACGACTCCCACCATCATGCCACCCACGTCTCCTTTTTGGAGCTTTCCTTCTCCATCTACTCCAAGTACGACCACTTCACACGGCCACTTGAACCGAAGTCCGAATCACATGGCCACAGCAAGAGCTCAAACAGCGGGAACCTGGAAAATTGCAAATGCCACTGCAAATGTCACGGCCATGTTAGGAGTTGTGTCAGTGTTTATGTTCATGGGAAGGGCCACAACGCCGGCGGCGATACTGATGCATTGTGTCATGCCTGCTGCCACTGTTGAGACATAGAAGCCTGTTGTAACAGCTTTCACCTACGTGCCCTTCTCTCGAGTGTATAGCGCCTTGGCTTGCCGGGGGAATTACCTGCCGACAGAATCAATTCGTTTTCCCGCACTCGGACGCGTAACAGAACAGCACAAACCCCGTCTCTGAGCACGGACGTGACCGCGCCCTATTCCGATGCGGGAGGCTCTAAAAATACTAGTAGTAATGCTACTCACAGTACGAAAGACGACCACAAGTTGAGCAGAGTGCGAGTTGAGGACGCTCGAAATGAAAATGCTCGCACTAGGGTACGCAAGCTTCGAGGACGGCCACCACGACCTTGGTCAACGGATGACGAAACCCGCCTCTTGGAGTATCTGTCTAAGGATATGGACTGGTCGGACATCGCCACAGCGCTAAAGCGGAGCGAGTCTGGTGTGCGGCAACACGCTCGGATGATGGAACAGGAAAGGACAGCTTGGCCAACACTTGACGACCGCCGTCTGAGAGCATATATGATAGAGGGTACGGGGTGGTCAGAGATCGCCAAAAGGCTCAAGCGACCTGAGGATGCTGTCGTTATGCGTTGGCGTACAATAGTGCATGAATAGAGGTGGGGTCACGTAAGCGTAAACTCCTTCATGATAATGCTACTCCTCAAATATGTCCGGATATCCTTCGAAGTGCCAACAGTCATCCATCACGAAGAGCAAATAGTCGGTGTTAGCCTCATTGCGAGTCGCAGCGAGAGTGGGGCCATGGCAGAAGCGTGGTCTACCATGTGCGAGCAGATGCGAGATCGAACCGTTGCTCAAGTTGTGAACATCTACACAGGCCCAGCTTCGTGATCACAGTTCAGATGGATAGGAGACTTCGGGAACAATCATTGTGAATAGTAGTAATCTATAAAGTAGATCTTACTTCCGTCGAGAGTACCCCACGCCTACATAATGCAAGACCATGAGACGCTGAGAGGTTGGATTGTTTCCCGAAGGGTCTGGCGCGTTGATCACGTCCCAGATGATCATGCCCTCGACCCTCAAGTTGCCATACGTGCGCACAAACTCATCTGCCTGCCAGCCGTGGTCATCCGTCATGATGAGAGATTGAACCATGTTCCAGATGTCGGCCTTGAAGTCGTCCTTCTCTTTTTCAGGAAGATCCGATCCTTGAACAATGCGGTTTTCGACATACCAGCGAACGTTGTCCGATTGTTCCACGGGGAAGCTGACAAACCCATCTTTTCCGATGACCTCGCTTTTTCGGTCCCAACGTTCAGGACGGGTTTGATTCCTCTGGTACGGGTACGAGAACTCGTCGAAAAAGCGCGTCTTGTTGTACTCGTACAGACGCTCGCGCAAGACCTGGGCATCCTTGTCATTGTTTCCAGTAGGCTGCCATATATTTAGTGTATGTCTGAGCAGAGAGAAGTCGCTTCTATACGTACCTTATAAGGCGGCCCATGGAGTCCATTGAGGTTTTCGAGCATGCTAGCGACGACGCCGCTTTTGCTGATGGCCTCGGAAGTAGCGCCGGCGCCTCCCATAGTGACGGTTGTGTGCAATAGTATAAGGAAGGAGTAGTAGTAAGAACTCTCGGGATGTAGTTTGCGGAAGAGGATGAGATTCAGAAGACAGCAGAAGGGACGCGATAGTCGAATATACATATACCTTTTAGCACTCCGTATAATGTCTCGGATTTGCGACTGCTGACTGGAGCGGTGCCTCACTCCGTCTTGCCCGCTGCACTCTGACGTCTTGCATAGTCCTATTTGCGTCACGTTGACATCAATTCGGGCATTCCTTTTCTGGGGGCTCCATTCCAGAGCTTGTCCGGGGAGTAATCCGGTGTGGGTGGAAACGGCTGCGCGTGGGATCGCGATGTAGTAACGTGTGTCGATCACAGGCGGCGTTTTGACAGCTGCCCGCACGATCGCCTCCGTTTAAGTAACGTGTCAAATCACGGACCGGGTCTGGCAAGTGTTGAATTACCTTTTAAGTGATAAGTGATTGCCCTTGCCTCATGCTTGCTGGGCGGCTCCTGTGACGGCCGCCAATTCTGCTCTTGATCACTGGGAACCTGGCCTCTGGTGCCTAGGGATCGGGCAATCGATTCCTGAACATCGCGAAGTGAGGCATAGGGTAGGCCAGAGGGCTATTCATGTACGTGGACAAGGGTCGAGAACGAAGCTTTTCATTGTGATGCCAATGACTATTCCTGTGTGACTACCTAACGTTTATCAACTCTTGTGGTGTTTCTAAAAACCAAATCGTATTTGTTAGCGCTGTAAGACCTCATGCAGCTTCTCTCTTGTTCAGAGTGCGGGATACGAGAACGATCCTTGGGCGCGGCGGACACGGCCGACTCTCTCTTGACGTGATGAGATGCACCCTGCGTTTCAGAGGTGCATTCGTGCGGCAGTCCGAATCCAGGTTCTGGCGCTTCGAGGTGACAATCTTTATTCTCCGGAATGTGGAGCCATGCAGGCGAGCAGCATGAGCCTTGAATTTGGTGACGTCCTCCAACACCACCCCCTTTGACTGACATTCCGGCCGAGGGCAGTGTATTGGAGCTCCGCGGGCGTGCACCAGGTGCTTCTCTATATGGTCCCAAAGTTTTGCCTGGCGCGCGTAGCGCTTGCCACAAAATAGGCACGCGGCTGTCTTGCCAGGCGCTGCGAGCTCTTCATCTTTAATCTGAGCAGCATTGCCCTGAATGGTTTGCAGGGGACCATGATCACCGCCGGGCTGAGACGGGTCTGGCAAGCCGCATCCCCCATTCCCTGACTGCACAGTTCCAGGGGGCTTCGGGAGGAGAGGAATAATTGGCTGTTGAACGAAACCTGCCGGGGAGGAAACTGGAAGTTTGAATGGCACAGCATGCACTTTGGCTGACTCACGAGGTGACAAAGCATCCTGCAGAGCTGGGTCCGATTTGTTCGCGGCAACGGCCGACTTCGTCTTTCTCGGCCTTTTCTTCGGCTGGTTGCGCTGGACCGGCTCGCACACAAACGCGTAAGCAACCCAGGCATTGATCGCGTCGACTTTTCGCTGCACAATATCGTCCTCAGATAGCACGTCGTCCATATCGCTGAGGATGTCCGCCACTCGAGCGCGCTGTTGCACGGTATGCTGGAAATCTCGCTTGAACTCGGGTTCCCGGATCCCCTGTAGCTGCTTCTGCAGTTCTTCTTCGTCCTTTGCGTGGAAATAGTCTTTGTAAATCATCTTGAATACCTTTCTGCGGTGTTTCTGTCTTGCTGTCCGTAGCTCACCACGCTTGCGCGTGTATATTGCTTGCTCTTCCGCCGGCGCTGCCGATACACGGCCGTACTTCTCTTCGAGGCTGGTTTTGATGCTCTCTATCTCTCCTTCGAGACGCCGCACGTCTCTGTTAGGGCCGATGGCACCCATCAAATCGTCCGAGACCACGTTCGGTGCCCTCTCATCTCGACGCAGACCCATGTGGTTGAAGATGGCGAGGTAGGGAGTCTTCGTTCCTCGACCGAGGAAGGCGTCCTGGATGACAGCATTGCAATTGGCGTTATGGTAAGCCTCCTGGTAGATTGTGCTGTTTGGGCGGTGACGTAGGCCTTGGTCACGAACGGATTGACGATAGTTCTCTAGTGCGGCATTAGAAGGTGCCGCGCCGTGGGTATGAATGATGATGGAGCTTACCGTCAACACAATTAGCGAAACCTCGCCGGTATGCATACTCTGTCAAGTTTTCCTCCAAACCCAGAGCGACCCCAAGACGGTTTGAGCGACTATCGAATATCGCAGCGGTCAACGGTTCATCAGACTTCGTGCCAAGGTCATCGTGAGTTTTCCGGAAGACTGGACGATGCAGCCACTCTCGCTTCCATCTGATTTTGATGGAGGGCTGGTTGAGTTTGGTGCTGAAGAACGGCTCCGGCCTCGTCTGGTAACCTGGCGCGTCAATGACGCCTTCGGCCAGCGCCTTGGCAAGGATGTGAGATACAGGACAAAGAGCAGGAATAGGCTCCTCAATGAAGGTAAACCATGTCGGCACTATGTGCTTATTTTCGCCTTTGTGCCAACGAAGCAGGATCTGCATAGCCAACCGATCACGGCCGCCATTTCCCTCGGGATCGCGAATGATCCAGAAATCGATGTCCTCCCAACAGAGCACTTTGAGCTTGGGATTATCCCAACGCTCATCGACTCCACCACACACCCAGCACTCCTTCGGGCGTCGCCGCACGCAGTCGTCCTCGTCTTTTTCCACATCAGTGTACGCATCTGTGTCTTCTGCGGCCGCCTTCAAAAGTCTATCGAGATTCGGAGGTTTGGCGTACACCAGCTCGTGTTTTCGGCAGCCTGTATACATGGCGATGTGGCGGACAGTAGCGTCGTCGAGTCGGTCGAGTCCGATGTGGAAATGTGAAGTATCCTGAACCCAAAGGTAATGGATATGATAGATGAAGAAATCAGGACCCATGGTCGGCTTGGCTTTTGGCTCTCGTCTTAACTTCCATTTTGGCGTGATGAAGATTTTGGCATATTGACGAAGATGGTCCCGGAGGTTGTTGTCCCACGGCTGAGCAGTGTACTTCTTGTAGAGCCCTCCAAGTGTCCTCGTGTACACTCGAATTGAGTTCTGAGTTGATTGTGCCCTTGCTCCGACGAAGGTCAGAGTCTCGCATGAGATATCGTATGAAAGACTCGCCAAGGCCTTTGTTGTCAAATGTCAGAGTCTTGAGTATGGCTTTCCACCCCCCCCGCCTGCCCATCTTGTCGCAGAAGCCTTGCCATCGTTGTTGCAAGCGAAAGAGGCTGATCTTGTGGTTGTCCGAGTGGTTAGGGGGCAATGGTCGTCGAGCGTTTCCGCGCGCCCACCGGTTTTCGAGTTCCTTGGGTTGCCACGGCTCAGGTTCTGGGGTCTCATCGTCGCGAAGTTGGCGCTGGTACTGTTCAATCCTGGCTTGATCAAACTCCATAGTATCTTTCCACAGTGCGTGTTTGGGAAAATACTGTGGTGCGCTACGCGATCGAGGTGAATGGTTGTGTAAAGAGGCGAACACAACTTGGGGGGTTTTTTTTTTAATTCAATCGGCATGACAGCACTCTGCTGGTATGGCTGACTTTAAATGCTGCGGTCGGTTCATTCTTGGCTGTATTTTCTGGTGACTCGGGTTTCTGGCTATCATAATGCAGTAGCCAGGGCGCGGGCGCAGCATGAGGTTGTCCTGAAGTCCACAGTACTGTGCGAAGTACAAATGGTCTCCATTGTAGGTACCTCCAACGGGGGTTCTGCGGGTCTGAAAACGGGGCCGACCTAGACCCGAAAAGGGGTCTGCAAACCCCGACACATGGATTAAAGCTGTAATGTATTGAATGTGTAGGTACATAGGTATGGATGGCGCAAAGGGAGGTAGGTAAGGTACTTTCGGTATAATACCTGCGGAATTAGGAAATACCAGGCAACTGCTGACGACTTCTTGCACGATTGCTTTCCTTTCTTCCAACATTGCAAAGTGGTAATCCTATGTCTTTACCGACTTTTTGACTAATACTCGGTGTAACTGTAAATGAATGTTATGTTTTGTAATAGACAGAAGTAAGTGAGTACTCTACATTCTTCAATCCTCAACATTGTCTCATTCGTGATATTCCTCATACATATGTATTTACCAAATGGGAAGTATAATGCTATCGTGATCTTCTCAAGCCTATTCGTATCGTGAAGAATGTGATTGGTTGCCACATGACTCCAACTAGGTGGCTAGCGAGCTCGTACTCAAAACCCCAGAAAAGAATTGTCTGGCTGCATACTGACTCAAGCCGAACTTGCAGTAAAGTCGTATGTAGTCCTACATAGGTACCTTACCTGGTTATATATGATGTACGTACTCAGTATTATAGGCTAGTTCTCTTCGAGTGGAGTCATGTCCGGATAGCGGGGCCGATAGATCAAAGCATCATACTAAAGGCCAAAGGTCCTTCCTAATCTTGCATTGCCGTGTCGTTTTTTGTTTTAACAATAGCTAGATCCCGATATATTTTGCAATCCCTTCCCTTCTATACCTACATCACCTTACCTAACTCTGGTCCGAACGGTTATGTAAATACCTAAAAGTTAGGCGAAGTTATCCGTAGCCGGCCTTATAGCTCCTAATAGACGGGGGACAACTCCGTTTCCGTTTGCCGCTTATATCACCACTCTCCTACCTTGGCTCACCGCAATCGCTTCCTCTTGCTTTGTTCTTATTAATAAACACAAGCAATTGCTTGAGCTTTTCCCGTGGCTAGATATAATTTGAGCTTTAGGATAATTGTAAAGGGCCCACTTACACCCGATACACATTCCTACCTCACCATATCGCCTTGCAAGTGCCAGCCTCCTCTTCTGGCCGTACTATGGCAAATGAGAATGTGGAAAAGGAGTCCAAGCCGGCCGATCCACTGACTGAAGTCGACAACACCGCCGACTCTGAGCCATCTTCGCCCGTGTCCGTCTATGACGATCCTGAGGAGGAGATACGGAGACATGAGGAGTCCGATGAGAAGCGGGTCGACCGCGAGGAGTTGAAGCGCACACAGAGCTATGCCACAGACGCGAGTGCCATCACCCGCACCACGTCGAGAGCCTCCGCGCCTCCGCCTAAGAAGCCATGGTATAAGACTCCTAACCCCTTAAGATGGGGCCCAATACCGCCTGTCCCCAAAGAGCGCCAAGTCTCGAGGGAGTATAAGGCTAGCTTCTTGAGCAAGCTGACCTTCCAGTGGATGGCTCCTCTGATGAATGTATGTTTTCGCGCTGAAATGTCTGCCTCGCTCGCATTGTTTTAACCCATGTCTAGGTCGGCTATAAGCGACCCCTGGAGCAAGATGACCTCTGGCTGGTAAACCCCGACCGCACAGCCGGCAAGATGACTGTCAAGACGAGGGAGTCGTTTGAGAGGCGAATCAAGAAAGGTGAAAAGTACCCGCTGCTTTGGGCACTCCACGAGACTTTCTTCTGGGAGTTCTGGTTCGGTGGTTTCTGTCAACTCTGCTCGTCCATCTTCCAGGTCATGTCTCCTTTCACGCTCCGCTACCTCATCCAGTTCGCCCAAGAAGCCTGGGATGCTTCTCAGAATGGGCAACCCCCGCCCGAGATCGGCGCAGGGGTCGGCCTGGTTATTGGTGTCACCGCCATGCAGATTCTTCAGAGCTTGGGAGTCAACCACTTCATCTATCATGGTATGATGATCGGTGGGCAGGTGCGTGCCGTGCTCATCAGTCTAATATTTGAGAAGTCTATGGTGCTTTCCGGCCGAGCAAGGGCTGGCGGCAATAAAGAGATTGCTGATGGCCCAGCAGGAAACGGCCAGGGGGAGAAAGGAAAGGAGAATGCTAGCAAGACAGAGAAGCCAGGAAACCCCAAGAAAGACGCCAAGCCAGGTAAGGCGGGCGTTTCTGGTGACGGCACCGGCTGGAGCAATGGAAAGATTGTGAACTTGATGAGCGTTGACACCTACCGTGTGGATCAAGCCAGCGCCTTGTTCCACATGAATTGGACTTCGCCCATTGCCTGCATCATAACTCTTGTCGTCCTTCTCATCAACTTGACGTACAGCGCCCTTGCAGGTTTCGGGCTTCTAGTGATAGGCATTCCGGCGTTGACAAGAGCAATTCGGGCGCTCTTCAGACGCCGAGCCGCCATCAACAAGGTAACCGATCAGCGTGTGAGCTTGACGCAGGAGATTCTCCAGTCAGTTCGTTTTGTCAAGTACTTTGGGTGGGAAGGAGCTTTCCTGGAACGTCTCAAGGATATCCGAAATCGAGAGATCCACGCTATTCAGGTCCTCTTGACAATTCGAAACGCTATCAACGCCGTTAGCATGTCCCTTCCCATCTACGCCTCGATGTTGTCGTTCATAACGTACTCGCTCACCGACCACGGACTCCCCGCTGCGCAAATCTTTTCCTCTCTTGCCCTCTTCAACGGCCTGCGAATGCCTTTGAACTTGCTGCCGCTCGTGATAGGACAAACAGTCGACGCCTGGTCATCACTTAAGCGCATCCAGGAGTTTCTGCTATCCGAGGAGCAAGAGGAAGACGTCATCTTAGAGCCCGAGGGCAAGAATGCGGTCGAGATGCATGACGCTAGTTTCACTTGGGAGAGGACGCCGACGCAGGAAACTGAAGGGCCCGGGCCTGCGAACGGGGAAAAGAAGGGCAAACATGTACCTCCGCAGAAGAATGCTGCGCCGGCTTCTAAGGGGGTTAATAACGGTGGACCATTAGAAGAGAGCTCCGAAGATTCAGCGAGTACCCTCGTAGAGGAGCGCGAGCCTTTCAAACTCCAGGACCTGAACGTCGAGATCGGTAGAAACGAGTTAGTTGCCGTTATCGGAACTGTCGGAAGTGGGAAGAGTTCCCTGCTTGCTGCCCTCGCCGGCGACATGCGTAAGACGTCAGGCGAAGTCGTGTTAGGTGCCTCTCGAGCCTTTTGCCCACAGTACGCTTGGATTCAGAACGCAAGTGTCCGCAACAACATTCTTTTTGGAAAGGACATGGACCGTAACTGGTATAAGGAAGTTGTGAGGGCGTAAGTAGACATCCCAGAGCGAGGAAAATCTGGCATATACTAATCGTCGTGACTAGCTGCGCTTTGCAACCGGACTTGGATATGCTTCCCAATGGAGATTCTACCGAAATAGGCGAACGAGGAATCACCATCTCAGGTGGACAGAAACAACGACTCAACATTGCCCGAGCCATCTACTTCGACGCTGACATTGTGCTCATGGACGACCCGCTCAGCGCAGTGGATGCTCACGTCGGCCGACACATCATGGATAACGCTATTCTGGGCCTGTTGAAAGACAAGTGTCGCATTCTCGCGACGCATCAGCTGTGGGTTCTTAACCGCTGTGACAGGATCATCTGGATGGACGGTGGTAAGATTCAAGCGATCGATACCTTCGACAACCTAATGGCAAACCACTCGGGCTTCAGGCAGTTGATGGAGACGACAGCGGTCGAGGAAACAAAGGAAGAGCCGCCAGCCGTTGAGGATAAGACAGCGGAAGGCGACAAGAACAAGAAGAAAAAGAAACGAGGCCAGGGATTGATGCAAGCGGAGGAGCGAGCTGTGGCGAGCGTTCCCTGGTCCGTCTATGCCGCCTACATCCGAGCTTCGGGAAGTATTCTCAACGCTCCGCTCACGATCGGGGTGCTGCTGCTCTCTCAGGGCGCCAACATCATGACAAGTTTGTGGCTGTCTTATTGGACTTCGGACCACTTTGGACTCACCACAGGAGTATACATCGGCGTCTACGCCGCTCTGGGCACGTTGCAAGCTGCGTTGATGTTCATCTTCTCGATCCTGCTGACTATATTCGGCACAAAAGCTAGTAAGACGCTCCTGAGACAAGCGGTGACGAGAACTCTTAGAGCACCAATGTCCTTCTTCGACACGACGCCGCTGGGTCGAATCACAAACCGGTTCTCGAGAGACGTTGACGTGATGGATAATAACTTGTCCGACGCGATGAGGATGTACCTTCTCACTCTGGCGATGATAATATCCATATTCGCGCTGATCATCGCCTTCTTCCACTACTTCGCGATTGCGCTAGTCCCGCTATCAATCCTGTTCGTGCTGGCAGCATCGTACTACCGGGCTTCTGCCCGAGAAGTGAAGCGTTTCGAATCAGTGCTCCGATCCGTCGTGTTCGCCAAGTTCGGCGAAGGCCTCAGCGGCGTTGCGTCTATCCGCGCCTATGGGCTGAGAGATCGATTTATCAAAGATCTGCGAGACTCCATCGACGAGATGAACGCAGCCTACTACCTGACCTTTTCGAATCAGCGCTGGTTGTCAATTCGCTTAGACACCATCGGAAACGCGCTCGTATTTACCACGGGCATTCTTGTTGTGACGTCTCGATTCAGCGTTCCACCATCGATCGGCGGCTTGGTGCTCTCGTACATCCTCGCTATCGTGCAGATGCTGCAGTTCACGGTGCGACAACTAGCCGAGGTGGAGAACGGCATGAACGCCGTGGAACGTCTGCAGTACTACGGGACACAGCTCGAGGAGGAGGCTCCCGAGCACACGATTGAAGTTCGTCCCACGTGGCCCGAGAGCGGCGAGATCGTATTCGATAAGGTCGAGATGCGGTACCGCGCGAACCTACCTCTAGTGCTCAAGGGGCTGTCCATGCACGTCCGCGGCGGTGAGCGCATAGGCATTGTGGGACGCACGGGAGCAGGCAAGAGCTCCATCATGTCGACTCTGTTCCGGCTGGTCGAGATCTCGGGCGGCCACATCTACATCGACGGCCTCGACATCTCGACGGTTGGGCTGCATGACCTGCGCTCGCGGCTCGCCATCATCCCGCAGGACCCGACACTTTTCCGCGGCACTGTGCGCAGCAACCTGGATCCTTTCGGTGAGCACGCGGACCTGGACCTATGGCATGCTCTACGCAAGGCGGACCTCGTGCCTGCGGACGCGGCTATCGATGATAAGGACCCGTCAAGAATTCATTTAGATTCTGTGGTGGAGGAAGATGGGCTGAACTTTAGTCTGGGGCAAAGGCAGCTGATGGCGCTGGCGAGAGCGTTAGTAAGGGGCTCACAGATCATCGTGTGTGATGAGGCGACATCGAGCGTGGATATGGAGACAGATGACAAGATTCAGAGAACTATGGCCGTCGGGTTCCGCGGCAAGACGCTGCTGTGTATCGCCCATAGGTTGAGGACGATTATTGGGTATGATCGGATATGTGTTATGGATGCGGGACAAATCGCTGAGTTGGATAACCCCCTAACGCTTTGGGAGCAGGGAGGTATTTTCAGGAGTATGTGTGATAGAAGCGGTATCAGGATCGAGGATATAAAGGGGGCTTTGGCTGGGCTGAATGAGGGTGCTGACGATGAAAAGGATGAGGCAGAGGGATCGGGTGGGAAGAGCGAGAAAGACGATGAGCTATAGTGGGATAGATGAGAATAGGACGGCGCTTTGGGTTTGGGTTGGATAGATAAAGATGAGTTGCATAGCGATTTTCGATACGCAAGATACACGAGACTCTGAATTATGAAACGACAATGTTCTACATGTGGGGATATATGTCCTGTTGGTGAATGTTCAATGTGTAGACGTGGTATACTAAGAGGCTGTTGTATGAATTGTGGTTGAAGGAGGAGAATAATAGAAGAGCTAGGCTCGAAACTTCTATTTGTGTCTGTGAGAAGGTATGAGTCGAGGCTGGCTTAAACTTTGATACATGTGTAACCTATGGTACGTACGTACGTGTGGAGATCTAAGGTGTAACCACGAGAAGTATTTATATGAATTTCATACACATGCAGAGTGAAGATATTGAGAGTAGAAAGACTAGACGAGGTGATGTTGAAGTTGAAGTTGAGGACTCGGTGCGGCTGAAGGCTATGTGTAAGCAACTATCTACAACCTACTATTAATACACAATAGGACGAGATAGGAGGGATCAGCAACAGAACGGGTTAGGTTGGTTTGCTTGCTCACTCATCACTCTCACTGGTCCTTTCTACTACTATAATTCCTTACGTATTGTTGTCTTTGATTTGTACAGTGGCCTATATGAGGTGTTATCGAAAAGCATTAAAGTATGAAGGCTTTTCGATATGCTTAAATGCCTACATCCAATGAAGTTATACCTACATAGTACTACGTGCTCATTGGACCATGCAACCTCCACGCAAGAATCATGTAAGTACCCGTCCGCATCTCTATTCGCAGATAGATTACACGTCTTCACGTAGCACCTATGCACGCCATAGATTAGATAGCCTTCCCGCCGTTGTACTCATCCACGCATGAGACTAGATGATCAATGGTTGGTTAATGACTCGTTGGAATAAAAAATTATTGGATAACGAAAATACTATGTTATGTGCTACCATCTGGTGACAGATATGTGACGTAGTAGCGGTGTGCTCTTTTCAAAAGCCCGCGAGCCAGTCCCCGATGCCCATAAACTCCCACTCTAATGCCCAATACACAATGTTGTTTTTACAGAAGTGATTGCTCCATGAGTAGCAACCGATCAATCTCTGACCGTTGAGGATACGCCAATATCAGACTCTACTGGTCCTCCTCTCACTACTACAGTAGGATTGGTTCGCCCGACCCTATCTAGACCATGCCTTCGGCTAATGCTTTTGTTGACGATAGTTTCCGCTGAAGAATGTAAATGCCTTGAACACCATAGCCCTCCATTTCCGGACTCCGAAACAGAAAGGAAACCCCGTCAGATCTCTAAAATCTGGGTTGAGATTGACTTATGGTGTGGTGATGGCCTGGAGGAGGGAATGGGTTCTGCGGATCATCTAGAAGATCTTCTAGGAAGGCGCTTGGTGCTCGTCCGCTTGGTGGCCGGTTGAGGTTTAACGAACTTGCACTCATGTTTCGCCTTGCCATGTCCGTACGGGGTGCCAGACTAGGAGATTCAGGCGGGGTGTGTCCGAGAGGTCGTCCGTGACCGCGCGAATCCGGCCGCAAGTTTGTCAGACTGATAGAGTGACCATGACTTTGCTGTGGAGAACCTTGGCCCGCGGCATAAAAGCCGGAGGGCAAGAAACGAGATTCGCGATTACCACCGCCGTTGGATCCCGCTGGAGCAGTGGGAGAAAAGAAGAGATTGGACTGGCTCGGAGTTGCTGAAGGAATCGGTCCACGCGTTGTCCTTCGCACGCCACGGCCTGACATAGCGTTGCCAAGCGAGGCGGAGGACGCATGATCGCTGTACTTGTAAAAGGGAGCCGGGGGTGGCGGAAACGTTGCTTTGTCGTTAGCATTTTGTTGAGCCATCGCGGCCTTCTTGACCGAACGATGCAATAGACACGCGACAACAGCCCGCCAGATCAAGACGGCAGCCCCGAAAGCGCCCAAGATGGCCCCGACGGCAATGAAGACAGTACCTTCCGGCACGCTTGACGGTTGCATGAAGGGAGCATTATTCGTAGGAGGCACGGAAGGGGCAGGGTAACTGTATTGGCCAGGAAGAGTTGGAAGCGGATCGTCATCGTCATCGGATGTGGAGGTAGTGATAGGTGGAACAGAGTCGGTTGACGTGGGAGCATCGGTTGTAGTGCTGGTGGCCTCGCTTGTTTGATCACTGGTTTGATCAGTAGTACTGGAGGCCTCTGAAGTAGAAGCAGCTGTAGAGGGAGTGTCGGTGTCAGTATTAGTATCTGCCGCAGGTGTCGATGTAGGCGTCGTTTGCGCATCAGTTGTGCTCACATCCCCTCCTGTAGTGCTCGAATCATCGTCGTTGCCTTGAGCGATGACGTTGGAAGCGAGCAGAGCGACAACAGCGAAGAGAATTGGTTGTGGCCGCATGATGGGCGAGCTAGTGGGTTATAATGATATAATACGTGGGAGGAATATTCAAGCGAGAGAAATTCCCGATGTTCGCGTTCGATGCGCGGTCGAAGTCGCAAACACTCGGGATGTATTTTGGATGAGGATTGTTTTGGATTCTGTCGGAATACGTGGACAATTATGCTCTGTACTGTGGCTGAGTGGGAGAAACAGGATGGTCTGGAAGCTTCGTATTCGGCCTTAACTCAATCACGAAAGGAAAAGGCCACCCCCGGAACAAGGGCAATAAGATAGATAGAAATAGATCAGCGAAAGAATGTCGCTGACGACGGACAAGAATGATATGCGCGGATAATTAGAATCGAGGTTTATAATTGTTGCATATTGTTGTTATTGTTTTCTTTTTTTCCTTGACCTCCCACCTCTTTGTTGCTGCTGGTGGTGTAGGTGTGTAAGTGTGCAGGTGAGATGGAGGGGAGTGAGACCAACAGGAAAAAGGAGACCAGAGGCTAAAATAGAGCGTAAGCAGAAACAGGCGTTCCTGCCTACAGTAGTAGAAAAAGCAAATTGAGGATAGACGAGACGAGGAAGGCTCGCGCTGATGACTACCGTACTAGTACCTATTAGATTAATGCTAATGTATTAAGGGTCTATGTACATAGTACAGTACATTCAGACATTGCAGAACACGGCGTCGGCGATTATGGCTGGCCGCAGCAACGTTGTACCACCTCGTAGCACGGCGCACAGCAGCTAGCCACATACTGTCCTGCATAGATTCACTGTATCTAGCCTTGCATTTCGATGATGGGCTGCAGTATATCTTGTCTCAGGTAGTGAAGAAGATAATTCGAAATAAATTCCAAGCAGTGGTCTGCGCATGTGTTATGAGACTACCTATGAGACCATGAGACTATGAGACATGCACACCTTTCTTGATAAAGTTGGACAAGAACGCAATCACTGACGTCGCTGCGTCTGTTCTAGAAGTATGGATACATACTAAAAATTTGCGCATTGACCAAGTTTGTGCACCACGCTAATCTAAACTAATAATAGACCCTTGCACGCGGTTAATCTGATATTCCCCTTCCAGGGCGGTCAAGATTTTCAAAAGTGGCAGATTGTCTAAACCATCTCAACAGCCACACCCCAATTGCTATCTCGATTCATACAGACGACCACCATTCCTAGATATCTCCGGCGTCCATTCTCGAGAAAGTCTTCAATACACCGACCAGCGATTTGAGACAACCGAAAGTCCATCATGGGTGTCGCAAAGAAGACGCGCAAATTCGCCCAGGTCCGCCTCCCTCCCCTCCCCAATTTCCCATTCCCAGCCCTCTTATCGATAAGCCCAAACTTGCGAATAACCTCAACCAGCTAACCTCCCCTCCACCATAGGTGAAGCGCATAATCTCCCGTCGAGACGCCCGCCTAAAAGAAAACCAAGCCAAAGCCGCCGAAACCGCTGCCACCCAAAAGCCCAAAACCCAAACCAGCGACGTCGCGCGCCGCGAGGTGCCCCAACTCCCCTCGCAGCTCTTCTTCCAGCACAACGAGGCGCTGGTGCCGCCGTACAGCGTGCTCGTCGACACCAACTTCCTCAGCCACACGGTGCAGCGCAAGCTGCCGCTGCTGGAGAGCATGATGGACTGCCTGTACGCCAAGTGCACGCCTATCGTCACCAGCTGCGTCATGGCCGAGCTGGAGAAGCTGGGCCCCAAGTACCGCATCGCCCTGCGCATCGCGCGCGACGAGCGCTGGGAGCGTCTGCAGTGCGACCACAAGGGTGTCTATGCCGATGACTGCATCGTGGATCGTATCATGTGAGTCGAGTCCTAGGCTGTTGGGATTACGGGTAATAGTACAAAAGAAGGAAGGCTAACTCTTGATGAAATATAGGAAACACCGCGTCTACATCGTCGCCACCAACGACAAGGACCTCTGCAGGCGCATACGCAAGATCCCCGGTGTCCCCATCATGAACGTGGCTCGGGGAAAGTACGTGATCGAGCGGTTACCCGGCGCTCCGCAGTAGCCTACTCAGGGACTTCCCTCCCTCTGAAGCAGGTATCTACGTAGAAACGATGGCATCATATGGCGTTTGGGCAGAGGGTTTTCGTTGGACTTCACGGCATCATACCACGTGTACGGAGTTTGGAGGCAAAAAAAGGAGATCTATATATATCGATTCTTAAAAGGGGCTCTCCTAGAAGGCTTGATGCTCGGGCAATACCTGAATGATTCGTGTTGAAGACGTGTGCAATCACAATTATTATCCCCCAGCGAGACTAGTCGCCGAGTTGAGGCCGCCTGGTATGGATTTATGTACAAGGTCAGCCCTGATCTTGTTGAAGGGTCTCTCTCCTACCCAACAGCCTCCTCGCCAACAAACCACAGCTACCTCATGAGTATACGTAGCGACCAAGTTGCCTAGGTTCTACCACCCCCCTTCGTCACCGCCACACCTATGCTCTCGAAACCCCTTTCCCGTTTCGATCCGAACCCCTAAAGCTAAGGCTAGAAGGTCGTGGAACAAAAGAACGCCGTAGCCCGCATCCCCGCTGAAGAAGCAAAATCGACTACTGTACACCGTAATTTTTGGGCCCTTCGTTGAGCCGAACCCTCAGCATGCATATATATCGGGCTTAATCTAAGAGGCGCGCCATGAAATGAAGAGGATCGGATGCAGCAAACCACCCACTCCAGACCGATGAATTAAGGAACCGAAACGCAACTCCGGATTTAAGCAGCAGAATGATGGTAGCGGGATTAGTTGAGGAAGCCCTTGCACGCAGCAGTTCCGCAGAGGCAAGGGATACGATCCGTGCTCCCTATTTCTCGCTCGAACTTGTAGTCATATGTCAACTCTTCGTCTGCGGGGATACTTGTTAGTACTATAGCTAAATTGGAGCGAGGGTGGTTGGCTGGGACATAAACTTACTCTGAGCAATGTCTCGTAAAGCATAGATGACAATCCTCTTGCTCCCTTCTACCTTGATGATCTTCGCCGTGCAGTTTGGCATACAGCTATGATTAATGAAACGAGCAATGCCGCCCTTCTTCGTAGCATCGATGACCGTACTGTCGTCGATACGGAACAGGTAGCTGCTGCCGATGCCGCTCTTGAGGTATCTGTTCTCCCGAATTTCGGAGATGGATTGTCGAACTTCCTCGCCGACGTACTCGATAATCATGTCATCTTTGTTGATGTTCTCCATCGCATACAGACCCCAGTTGTGAATGGCAGACCGAGCAAATTTGACAGGCTTCTTCCGTTTCTTGAGCTGGTTGAATCTTAGAACCTCAGAGTCCTGGCCTAAGGTCCTTTTCTGATCGTTCAAGTCGGCTACGAAGCGACGATTGTTGACACGATTCGCCCTCGAGTTACCCTTGGCAAGCAACTTCTCGGCCGCGAGTTTCGCTGCTTCGGCTGCCGCCGCCGCAGTATCCTTGCCATCCTTCTTCGCTGCACGGAGCTGCCGCTCTTCTCTAGCTTTCTGCACCTTAAGATGATGAGGAAGGTACTTGGACTTCTCCGAGTTGAGGATCTTCTTGACACCTTCAGTACGGGCAGAGCCAGTGGGATTCGGCACGTAGTAGCCTTCGATGGTAATCGACTCCAAAGTCGATCCTGGCTCAGAGTTGAGTTCCCGCACGCGATTGTGCCGCCACACCCAGAGTCTAGGGTCACCAACGTCGGTCGGCCTGAACTTCTTCTTAAGTTTGTTAAGATCAGGGCGATCTTTCGGCTGGAGTTCGAGGGTTCCCATAGACTGCACCGACAAGGTAAATGATTCCGGCAAAACCATCGCCGGAACGACCACATCGGAAAAGCGCTCATCCCTGGGGACTACCTCGTCCACCACTTCTTCAATGGCAGGCTTTTGCGGTTGTTCCTCAATCTCTAGTGTCTCCTCTTTTTGTGTTTGTCCCAAGGCTTCCTCGACGTATGCTTCCTGCTGTTTCTTCTTCATAGCCTCGCGCTCCTCGAAGAGTTGCTTCTTAGTCTTTTTCTTGGGCTTTGCAACGGCGACCTTCTTCCTACCCTTGGTAGTCTTCTCGGACGGCGTCAAGAGATCCGTTGCCTCGGTGATCTTGTCGGTCTCAGCGTCTGGCATGGTGATATCTTCCGTTGGACTAGGGAACTCGTTCTCAAGCGTATCGATAGTAACACCAAAGAGCTCCTCATCGGACTTCTTTTGTCGTTTGATGGCTGCCTCGATGTGAAGGTCAAGCTTCCGCTTCTTTGTCTTAGCGATCCCATCGTTCACCGGGAAACTAGCATCTGTCATGGAGTCTTCGTCAGGGAAACCATCCTCGAAGGCATCATCTTCTGTGCTCATGCGACTGCGAGGACGTGAATCCGCCTCTTCAACATCGCGCGCAATAGAGTCACGATTCTCGGTTTCATCTTCGGAGGCCTCATCGTCGCTGTCCGGAGGTTGCAGGCGATGATGAAGAGAGCGGAAGGCATTGTGGACTACGGAAGACCGCTTTCGCGCAAAGGGGTCTGTAAAACCATAGTTTCGAGCCCCCTGACCCTTTGCTTTCCTTATCCGAGGTAGCGCGGTAATATCGAGACGGCCGGTACGACGTTCGATAGGATCGGCTCGTGAGTTGGGCGTGCTAATCGGCGTGATCTCTCGGTCTTCGAAGCTGATCACGGGTCGTGATGGTCTGGACGGGTCTTCGAGGTTCAATCTACGCCTTTTGGCTACATGATTGGCGGGGTCTAGGAAAGTGAACAAAGCAGGCACGGCAACTTTTGTCCTGATATGCCTAATTAAATGCTCCTTCATCTCGCGACGGACAGACTCGATAGCCTCGAGGACAGGGTCGAAATTCTTGGCTCGTTGTTTTTTCTCCTCTTCAAAGACGACCTCTTCGTCCCGACGCCGCTCGTCGCGGGGCCTATACAGATGTTCATCTCTATGACGCGCGTCCGTGACTCTCCTTTCTGGCTCGCTTCGTCGCAGTTGGCCGATGGCATTCGAAGACCCCGAGGGTGCAACACCATGGAGCTTCATGGCCATAGTATAGGTGAAGAAGGCGCTACCATCGGCAGATCTAAAGCATCTGAAGGCTTCATCACGGCCAAACGTATTGTTCGGGAAGGTGATATAGTACCCAGTCCGGTCGGCTCGTATGTCCTCGAATTGGTACGACTTTAAACGCTTCTTCATATGAGGTATAGTCGTAACCATGACCGGGACGCTAGTATCAGGAATGAAGATGTATGGTTCAACCTTGAGATTGGTCGAGATGGGTAGGGTATCGATCGCCGTAGACAAAGCCCTCGGGTTCGTCGGCAGCGCCCAGCTCGGCTCCGTTGGCACTACGGGTCGCCCTCGTTCGGCAGCGGGTCCTCGAGGAGCAGAAGGGGGTGCTCGACCGACAATCTCGGGTGGCTTCAACCTTGGTCCCGTAGGTACTGGCGGAGTAGCGGTTGCGCGCGCAGCTTCTTCATGATCCTTTTTCAGAACAGTCTCAAGCATGAGCCTGCTTTTGTTGCCATCTCGGTCGAACTCTACTCTGACATGGTTCGCGTCGATCCGCTTCCCGTTCATTGTCCTAGCGGCTCGTCTCGCGGCTTCAATAGCAGTGACGGGAGGCCGTCGTGACTGTTTCATATCGCGGTATCGAAAAGTTGCAAAACCTAAGTAGCTCCCCGTTTCGGGATGCATCTTGTTACTGCTTTCGGCAATGTCACCAAACGTGCCGAATGTATTCACAAGCTTGGAAAAGGCGATCAATGGGTTGAAGCCGCTGACAACGATCTGGGTTGGCGGCCCAGGCCCGATAGAAGTAGCAGCATCGTACGGGTATGGCTTGAGATTATAAGGCGTCTGGCGTAACCTCGCCTTTGGCAGATGGAAGTCGACATTTATATAATCGAGCCAGCTGCCTTTGGACAGGCGAGGATCTTTGGGGGGGACGTCATCTTCCTATTCAACGAATTAGCCAGAGATCGCGTGCAAGTCAGATGACGTCCCCCCTCCACCCCCAGATATTATATTGTATACGTACCAAACCGATATTTTTATACTTGGGTTTCATTGTTTTCCTTTCGCTCGAGGACAAGCTCTTGTCGATGGAAGGATCGTGTATGCACTTGGTGCCTTTTATAGTACGGTTAGGATCTCGAGCTGGGGGGCGCCCAGTGACACCGGGAAGACTTGACAACGGCCCCGTGGCCATTGGAGGATTCGTGGTATTAGATTTGCTGGAGGTATTGCGAATAGCGGAGGTGCGCTGCTTTGCGGGCTGTATATGTGAAGAATTTGTGGGCGAGCCCACGTTGGTGAGAGGAGTTAGGTTACTGTTGGAAGCGCGCGATGAGGCATTCAGAGCAGCGGAGGAATTGAAAGTGGTGAAGACAGAGGAGGCGGTACTCGCGTGGGAGCTCGCAGAACCCACACCATTCAAGATATCTCCTTGCAGGGACTCGGTATCATCTGTCGGGAGATGTGCGGCATCAGATAACGACGAATCGTACTTGGCGCCATCGCGATGAGTAGGTGTTGCTATCTTAGGATCATTGTCGGCCGCCTCTGGTGCTCTTGAGGACCTCTCGCGTTCCCGTTCATTAGCCCTGTCTCTGGCGGCGCGAGGAGCGTTGGGGAAGAACTCCTTATAACCAGCGCTAGGAGCCATGACAGGGATGGCTGGGAGAGTCGAAGTCTGCGGCTTCGACTATCCACCGACCATCATCTCTCAGATCGACCAGAATCAACAACACCATTCATGTAGCGGACAGAAATGCAAGCGATTGATGTATTGTAGGGTAGTTGGGGGAGTGGATGTGGCAGGAGGACACGCGAAACTCCTGCGTCCACGCGACAGGTCGGAGATCTGACGTGTGGGACTTGTCAAAGAGACAAGGAAATCTCCAGGGTGGTGCAGACGTCGAAGGAAGCACCCTAGAGAATTAAAAATTGGTTCAGTATGGTCGCGAATAGATGCAAAAGAAATGCCCGGGGTTTCTGTGGCCTCGAATGCAAAACTATGCCTTGGCAGAGGGAGGTGGGCGGGAGATGTAAATGGAGAGGCGGATTGTCGAAAAGTTGAATTGACGGTCGATGAGCAAGCCAGATTCTGATTTCAGGGATGGGGCCAAGTCCGGGGACAGGGAGCCACAAAAGCATGCGCCACTATGGATAGTTTCTGTTTTTGTTTTTCACTTGTACCCAGGTGTGTATATGTGGCTTATCGTGGCTACTAACTGCAGATGAAGGAAGGACCATGTGTGCAAAAGGTACATGTACTTACCTCCTATCACAAGCCAAACCAGCTCGTACCTTTCTAATGCACTACAACGTCACCGCTTAGCCCGCTCCTGTTATTCGCTATTTTCCGTTTGAAAGTGTCAATAATAACGAGCTGACAGCGAATCGAATCGGGCTTACCGGTCAGATCTAGAATTTGATGCACCTCCTTTTTAGTCAGGTACCTACCTACCTACGATGCTATTCCAGTACGGGTGTATCATTACATTCAGGGGCTAAAAGGCGTGCATAGTCCGGGTTGTTACAGAAAGCCCCTATCCAACGGTACTCGATGACAACACACTAAAATTATCTTTGGCAATATTTTCATTGTCTGTGAATAGCCGGCAGACGAAACCGGTCCCAAAGCTTCTTCGAGTACAAATGGCGCAAACTCCGCTAGGATCTTACGTTGCATTAAGTACAATACAAAGCAGACTCCAAGTGTAAGCATACATAATGCAGCCGATATGTTTGGCACCAAGTCAACAAGACACTTGTTTGAAAAAAAGATTGCTATTTTCTATCAGTCATTATGTCTCCACGTAAGAGACTGATAGAGTAGAGTATCTTTGCTGTCATTCACACAGTTGACGGAAACTGACGTGTGGCCCAGCTACTTGTCAGGCCTCCAAACGGGAACACCGGCTGCCTAGAAAACTCATCTGGAGGCCTGACATGTATTAACACAAACCTGCATTTGTCATGTAGCACGGCTATTCGATGTAGTAAAACCAACAAAATTTCATACAATTCACTGTTGCAATACAGTTCGGAAGAGTATACTCTAAGAAACGTCATAAACTACCTAGGTACCTAGTAACTCAGCTGTGTTTATAATGTTCTTATACTAAAGGTGACTGACTTAGTTAAGAACGGCATGCTTAACCAGCGCTAAGTTTTTCTCTAAAAGCAGAATATTAGAGCTTCTTTGGTGAATTACGAATAGAAGCTGTAATCCCTAGAAGGGTGTTGTTTTCCGAATATAGTCAAATCCGACAACACACATTAAGATAACGCCAACTCCGTCTAACCAAACTTAGCATTAACGCCGATTACCACTCACATAAGACGACACACTTAGTCGAGAAGCTTGAACTCGAACTCTTCATCGTCGTCCACGCCTGGGCACTTATGCATACCGCCTGCTAGGAGGTCATACTCATCATCGTCCTCCTCCTCAGGGTTAAAGATAGAGAGAAATGGGACTCTCTCCCTCCATGCCTCGTCTTCGGCAGCAGCTGAAGCCTGTTTGTGGGCAAATAGGGTGGGAGTAATAGTCTTGTCAGAACCATTAGACAAGGTGGTATCAGATCGAGTGAACCCAGTTTTCGACGCAGGCCTCTTAGGCTTCGTGGTCCCCTGGGCGAGCATCGACGCGGTAGATCTACCCTTGGTGTAACCAATCGTGGTTCGTGAGTTGGCCTCGATCTCTATAGATGGCTTTCTAGGGATAGTCTGGGCCTGTGTTTTGGGCTGTCGCTTGAAGCTCGGCAGCGGAAGAGACGTGATCTTCTTGCTCGGAATGTCCTTAACTTCCGTGGATCTAGCTGCCTTCCGCTGCATTGACTTCGTCGTCTCGTCCATCGACAGAGCATCCGCAGCGTTCCTAGATCTGATGGTGGATGGGGCTCTGCCAATGGTAGGTCTCTTCGCATTGGTGTCTAAACTAGCTGAAGTGGAAGTCTTCTTGTTCGATTCCAGTTCACCTTGAATGCTCCACTCAAAGTTGTCCATATCTTCCTTGATTCGCCTATCGCACTCCTCCCTAGCTTTCTTGTTCCTCGCCTCCAGCTCTCTGTCGGCTAGAGAAACGCCATGCTCATCGACGGGGTTGTAGTAGTAATCATAGTAGCCCTTGAATAAGTTCTCGGGCTTCAAGCCGTCAAATGTGAGAACACCGTCGGGGAAGACATCTGACTTGTACGGAAGATCCTTGGGCTTTGGAGGGCAGTACTCAACCTCCTCTTCGCTTAGCGGATCCTTTCCTTCGGTATGGACCTGCAGTTTCTGTAGCTCAGGTTGCGCGTGTCTCTGCTTGGGTCGAGTGGTCGGTGTCTTCGCCCGAGACTTCTCGATTTCGCGCACAGCGCTCTTGACATTGACTGTCTGCGTACCCCTAGCTTTTGCGTTCGTTGTCTTGTTACCTAGAGGTGCTCTGCTACGTGTTTCTGCCACCACTCGTCAGTCTCGTTTCCCTTGGACAATCTTAAAGGTACATCAACAAAGCACATACCCGATGGTGTGACGAGAGTAGATTTGTTCAACCCCTTGCCTTTGGACAGAGTATTCTCATTGCCTCTAGTCCGGCCACCAAGGACGCTTTTGGCGCCGCCAGCTGCGTTCTCATCATTCAGAGGAACCTTGAGGGGCGTGTTCGCGAATCTTGCTCCTGGAGTCTTCGGCAGAGGTTGACGCTTGGCTTGGCCCTGTTGCTGCTTGATGGCAGCGCCATTTTGATGGGCGAAAGCCAAGTTTTCTTGGTCTCGAGCGGCCAGCATTATGCACAGGTGCAGCTATAAAATGTTGTTGTGTCGAGGGAATTCGATACAGTGTCGCAATTGCTGATGTTTACGTCCGAGTTGTCGAGGAGGGATGTCTCCCCACCGGCATTAGACGTCTATTCCAGCAACACAGAAATTGTATGCGGATGTATTGATTGAATAATCCGAAGTCAGGCAGCGAGTGATATTGGAAGCGGGCAATTATTGATGAAAAGAACCAATGTTTGCCTCGCCCTAGTTTTTCGAGAGAATGGTTGTTTGAATGTTGTTCTAACTCTTTTGGGGCGTGCGGCAGTTGCCCAAGCAACTGGATGAGTGACTTGGGTACATTAGCCCCTCGATTGTTGTAAAAGTTACCGACAGTGCATAAGGTTCTAACTATATACGGTACGCACTTTACCAAAAGTTGCAAATGCTCCTTACTAGAGCCCCTTGTAACAGACCTGCCCGCACTGTGCGTCCAAAACAAATCATGAGACGGGTCCTTCTATCCCCTATCGGGTCCCTCTCCAGGGCAATGAGGGAAGGCGGGGCAATCTGGTAACAACCCACGCTCACCATATGAAATTCCACGCCTACCTTAATACATCCAGTTAGTCGATCAACCATCCAACACGTCCCTTTCCTTCTTTATTCTCTTCACACCTCCAGCTTCCTTTCGTTGCCTACATAATCCAGCACACATCATCTGCTTCACCGGGCACTCGATCAACCTTTTTGTCTTTCCCTCCCTTGTTCCTATTACAAGCAACAGTCCAAGATGGCGGACCGTATTAGAGAGGTGAGTCGATAGCATCTCAAGTTTCCCCTTTACCCCACCATCAGCAGCAACTGCGCGATCTTATGGACTCAGGGGTCTACTCGAACGTCTACCGACGCCAGCGCTATACAATATCTATAATAAGCCATATTTAGACGATGATTTACATGATATTAACTTGGATATATTCTCTAGAAAATGAACCAGCTCCGCCTGGAGGCTGACGAATCCTCTGCCAAAGTAGAAGAGTTGCAGGCTAAGGTCAAGGCTCTTGAGCAGGAGAATCTCGCCAAGGAGCAGGAAATCACCTCCCTCTCCCACAAGAACGGCCTTCTGGAAGCCGATAACGAGAAGATGGACACCACCATCAAGGACCTGAAGAAGGCTGCTGACGAGGGCCTGCAACACGGTACGCACAACGAGACCCTTCAACGAAGACTTCAGCTGCTCGAGGAAGAGGCAGAGGAGGCGGACAAGACTCTCCGCGAGACAAATGAGAAGTAAGTCGCGAACCCGCTTCAAAGACATAGGGCAGAATAGATATCTAACAGTCACTACCTACAGGCTTCGCCAGACTGACGTAAAAGCCGGCCACTTTGAGCGCAAGGTGCAGGCGTTGGAGAACGAGCGGGACCAGTGGGAGTCCAAGTACGAGGAGATGGCGAAAAAGTACCAGGGTCTCCAGAAGGAGTTCGAGGACCTCCAGAACGAGATGGCCAACATCTGATTCGATACTACGTTCGTCGATCCCGGTGTCGCGACACCACGAATGTTATGCTTAGGAGGAGGGCTAAAGATTTCCTTTTCACCAACACTTGGTACCATGTCAACCTCCACGGGGGGCATAGTTGATCGATCGATTCCACTCTCTATCACGATGGAGACAAAATGCCGCGGGTGGTAGTCGAGGAGGACTCGAGTGGTAGGGCATGTTTATTCTATGGTGGACGTATATGTGGTATTTTGCAACGGCAAAGCCAAGCTTGGGAGACGCATAGAGAGAATGCACTAATCAACCACGTGGTTTCCTTCTATTCTTGGCTGCTTTCTCTTTCCTCCGATTCAGCTGCCTCTCCGACTTGGTCTCGTATCTGAACTTGTGTTTCTTCGTCTTGGGCGGTCTGGTCTTCTCGTTCCCTGGTGGAGCGGGTTGGGAACCATCCTTCGCCGCCGTTTCTTGATCGTCTTCGCTCGAGTCTTCGTCCGGTCTAGAACTTGACAATCCATCCCTTGATACGTTTACCGACTCTACTGTCACTATAGTATACCGCTCTTCGTCGATGTATTCTTCCTCATGATCCACGGGCTCCAGCGCGGGTGTTTCCTGAATCCCTCCCCATTCTTCGTTTTCGTTGTCTGACGTTTCTTCTCCGCCTACGTATCCAGCTTCTTGTGCTTGCTTTAGGAGCGTCTTGACGGTTTGGACGTGCTCTTCGACTTCTCTCTTTCGATCTTCGCGTACCTATAGGCGGGTTCTGTTAGCAGGCTAAGGATACATATTTCGCATGATCAGTAAGTAGACTTGCCTGCTTCCTGAGCTCGATCTTCTCCTGCCTAGCCCTCTTTGCAGCCTGCTCCTGCGCATTCTTGACCCTTTGTAGTTTGCGCTTGTGGAAGCCTGTCAAGTAATCGGAGCGGGCGTCGTTGTCGAACTTGATCTCCTCGATCGAATGTTGAACTTTTCGCCTCTTGGGCGGCGGAGGGAGCGCGCTCTTCTTGGCTCGCGGGCGGGCGAACATTGTTGTGGTAGTATTAATGAGATAGGAAGAGGTCTAATCGAGCGTGAAAAACTAGTAGATGCCTCCAATCATTAATGCCTATGACAGGTATTCCAGTTTGCAAAAGTTGATGTTAAAACCAACGAGATTATAACAAGGTGCTAAATTTGAGTAACTGGATGTGGTAGTGATTGATAACTAAAATTTAGCATTCTTGGATGGCACTCTACTGGTATGGGCTAGGTACCAGACAGCCCCACCCTTCAGCGCATTAAGAGATCCTACAGTGCCTACGGTTCGTACAAGCCCCTAGCTGCACCAATTTATAGGCCGGAACAAGCCGCGTGCTTCCCTGTTCGACGAGTCAAACGTCAACTCCATACCGGTACGAAATAGCTTCAGCCTTCCAAGCTCAATCCTACCTCGTCATCACCAAACAAGCGACTCTTCATAAGAGACTCAACAACACGATGCGTCTCTTTCAGGTTACCGCGACGTTAGCAGCTTGCTGCGCTTCGGCACAAGCATTTTCAGATTCTTCCCCTTTTATTCTCTTCTCGACGGCTGGGTAAGCACCTCGACTTCATTATTCGTCCAACTATGTAAGATATAGCTAATCGCAGACATCAACGCAGATTGAAACTACCAACGAGCCGGGAACAACTACAGTCAAATGGAGAGGTCCAGTCGTCTATCGAGCAGGTCCTGGCAGACTGCCCGACCGAACGGTACCTCGTCGTCTCGCAGCCAAATCTCAACGCCGACGACCTAAATATGAAGGACACGGGGCTGCACCTTCGGAGCTCTCTGGAGAATGCCCAGACTCGGTACACCGTGGCCGAGGTGGTCGGACAGCTAAACATGAAAGACGTATCAGCGTACATCCGAAAGACTTGCGAGGGAGCCTTCATCGACGAGCTCGAACTTGCTCCCTTGCCATCGACGAACGGCGCCCGGACGCTAAAGGAAAATGGTAACTACTTCTGTTCCCCTCCACTGGAGGATATCTAGGGTGTATGTGTGAAACTGACGGGATGCAGACGAGGAACTAGGCATGATCCTCGAGCAGTACGAGAGAGAGGGCTCGTACACAGTCGTCTACGCCGGCGGCCCGCGGAAGGAAACGCCCAAGACCTACGTCTCCGAGTTCCAGGGCGCCGTGCACACGGAGCTGAAGAGGCAGCTGCAGCTTGTTCGACAGCGGGCGGATAACAGTACCCGCAACCTGCCTCTGTTCGAGAAGTACCAGTACTTCACCCCAGGTCAGTTTCAAGTCGTCTTTATAGATGGACTTATTTATGTATTAACGAATATGTAGGAATCTTCATGGGTCTAATCGCTTTGACCGTCCTCTTGTCGATTCTATACGCTGGTGTCTCTGCCGTTGCTAGTCTTCAGGTCCCCTACGGCGCGTTCGACAAGGAGATGGGCCCTGCCGCGCAGAAGAAGTAGTAGTAGTTGGCGGAACATACCAACTTACTGAAGTAGTTCAATTCAGTCACAGGGTATATCAGGGCTGTATCAAAGCTGTAATTCGAGTGCCTGTACGTGTACGATCTTGGGTCTCTGGAGTCCAGGCAACGGGTAGCATAGAAGCTAAATGAGTTGAGGCTTCGTCACATTGGATGGCATCATTTGTCGAATGGAAGGAGAATGTAGACATACGCAGCTAGAATCAACCACGGCCTTTTCCTTCCATCCCAAACTCTCTATCTCATTGTTATGCGTAGAAATGAAACACAACGTCTGTTTTCCGTGCCTTGGCTCAACGCCCGAACGCCCTCCCTAGGTCTAGAGAGATTGATAGGTCCCTCACGACCCATCATCACCATTTCTGATCCCATCCTCATCCTCGCTCCCGCAGATTTACCCTCTAAAGCTTTACTTTCGTCCTCACGATGAAGATCAAAGGAAGAGTGAACAGTTCCATCCCATCATACTAAGTGGCTTGGCAGCAGGAAGTTAGCGATCCCCTCGCGGACGGCGTACTCGTGGCCGCAGTTGGCACAGACGAGCTTGCCCTCCATGATCTGCGTCTCCATGAGCAGATTGTGTAAGTCCTTGAGCGTCTTCTCGTCGCTGCGCAGGTCCTCCTCTGACGGGGGCTGCGGCGGCAGAGACGGGAAGCCGAGCTAGAGAATTTTCTTAGTCTCACACCTTTTTCATCACTCCATATATACAGTTATAGAATCTGAAAATTTATAGTAGGCAATGAGATGCTTTCGTCTTATATACATTTTATATATGAAATATGTGAGAGAATACGTACCTCAGTAGCGGTGGTGGACAACGCTGTCCAGTCGATGCGGGGCAGCAGATTGATCAGGAGTTGGGCGTTCACCTCGAGGTCGTCCTGCACCAGCTCTGCGTCTTTGGGGTGCAGCGGGTACGAGTTCGACGAACTCTTGCACGCCTTGACGGCGCAGGTCAAGAAGTTAAGGCTTAGAACCTTCATCTTGGGTTGTGGTTGAAGTGCGCGCGGGTTGACGAGAATTTTTGAAGTTTCGCGAGACCCAAAATTTTATTATAAGTTTGGCTGATGAAAATTTATAGCCTTTTTATAAGTCACACGTGATGGAGACAACAGCAACAATGTGAGCACAACGAACGCACATATATAATAAGCGGAAGATAAATAGATCAGATGCAATCATGTACTTCATTTTTGAAACTATAAATCCAAGATTCTACACCATCGTCTTCTCATAAGCAGCGTCTTCCCGCTCCGTCCTTCGCTTTGACAGACGGAGGTAGAATGCAATCGCAGCGAGGATAACACCGAAGAGGAGAGCCTTTTGGAAGACGGACCACCCAGCAGACGGGGCAGCAGCCGTCTCAGCAAATGGGTTCACCTCTTCGTTCGAATATCCTGCAGCCCATTCAGAGTTGCCGTTTAAACCTGGAAAGGCGTGGTAGACGTATCAGTAAGAAAACGACGGAGGCAAGGCTGTGTTTATAGCTCAACGTGGATACCTTCAGGCGGCACCTCGAGCTCGCCGCTCTTGGCGATCTTGATCGTCTGCTCCGGCTTATCACCAGGTCGGGTCTTGGCGTTCTCAATCTTCTTGACAATGTCCATGCCCTCAAGCACTTCGCCAAATACGACGTGCTTGCCATCGAGCCACCTAATTCTTGATATCAGCCCCAATTCAATTGTCTCTTAGTTATTACGGTCGAGGGAGTCTTACGAGGTGATGACGGTAGTGATGAAGAACTGAGAGCCATTGGTATCCTTGCCAGCGTTCGCCATAGACAAGAGACCCTCCTTGGAGTGCTTTAGCTTGAAGTTCTCGTCAGCGAACTTCTCGCCGTAGACTATCAAGGCAACCGATTAGCACTTTGCCACACAATGCTAGAGGATAGCGGTGATACTCACTGGACTTGCCACCAGTGCCGTCGCCCTTGGTAAAGTCACCACCCTGGATCATGAAGGACTTGATGACTCGGTGGAAGGTAGAGCCCTCGTAGCCAAAGCCCTTCTCGCCAGTGGCCAGAGCTCTGAAGTTCTCAGCAGTCTTGGGAACAGTCCCGCCGTATAGACCCATGACAATACGACCGAGGGGCTCATCACCGTGTGTGATATCGAAGTAAACCTTGTGGGTGATCTTGGGTCCCTTGGTAGCCTCTACTGTCTGGGAGAAGCAGATGACGCTTACACCCACCAGCAGCAGGACGCCGACGAAAAGTCGGCGGAGGTTCAACATGATGAATGGAGGTTCTACCAGGACAATTCAGGCAATTGGGGATAGATGTAAGTGTAGCGATGGTGAATAGGTACCTGGAGGAATTGACCCTATTTCAAAGACGAAGGATGAAAATGGGAAGGGGGACTGGAAAGGACACAGAAGCTCAATTAAAGCGACGTTTCAATGTTGGGGAGCTGTCGCAAAGTTCCAGACCCCTGAACCACTCAAAACGCCGTCACAGCCTGCGGCAGCGGTTGAATGCGGGGTCCACTTGACTAACGCTTACAAGCCTATCAGTTTATCTGCAATATCTTGCAAGGGTTATATACAACTTCAGCCGAAGTACGGTACAAAAGACCGAACCAATTGGCCAGTGCGCGCCAGCGACTAGACCAATTAAGGTACAATTCATAGAAGCCTTCCTTCCATCGTCGCAAACCTCAAGAGAATATTCACGACGACGTCTAAGCAGTGGCCTCGTGCTAATATTGCCCAAGATGGTGAGTTCTCTAGAGTTATTAGTACTCGCAAGAATAGAAATTCTAACTCTATACAGGTGTTTATAATGGGGGTCAACTTCCACGAGAAGAAGCTCGTCAAGGTAATTTTCTAGTCGCCATAGTACACCAGCAACCCGACCTCTAACAACAAGGAAAAATATAGAAAGCCTTGGAGACCTTCTACGGCCTCGGACCGCAGCTATCGGCGCGAATTATGGCAAAATATACGATACATCCGCACGCCAGGCTTGGCACAATTCCACCGAAGACAATCACATCTCTGACGACCGAATTGTCCACCATGACGATAGAAAACGACGCGAGGCGGATAGTCCAGGACAACATCAAGCGGTTGAGAGACATGGGAAATTATAGGGGAAGGAGACACGCTATGGGTCTACCCGTGCGCGGCCAGCGGACGAGGACGCAGATCGAGACGGCTAAGAAGCTCAACACCCTCGAGAGAGGAGGAACGCACTCTAAGATTTAGAGAAAGGCGTTTGTTATTATCATGACGACGGCGAGGGAAGAATGGTTCCTTTAAGCTGTTTGTCCTATTGGAGTCATTAGGAAAAAGCGTTCAATAGATATTTGCGACGCATCTTAGGTCACCATCCAGAGCGACAGCCGGAGGGTAGGCATGTTTGCTGTATGTATATCAGTTAAGGGACACTACTCCCTTGTACAACTAAACATAAAAACTGCATTCTAAAGGAACAAACTTTCAATAATTCCCGGAAGCATTTCATACAAGTGAAGAACTTTGAATATATCTCACAATTCGATATACCACCTAAATTATGAGACCAGATTTTTGATCCATCAACCTCTTGTCAAGTCATTATACACTTACTACGCCCAGATCCTATCACCTCGTTCACTCTATTACGCTACGGTAAAATGCCTCTGCCTCAAAGATACTCTTGAGGTCATCTTCCAAAATGGGCTCTCCCTCGGCTTGCAACTTCGCAGCCACCTTTTCAACGTCTCCCCAGACACGCAATATGTTACCGCCAGCAAGCTTAGCGGCATCCTCGTCCGAGACGCCTCGCCGTAGGACTTCCGCGATTAATTCCGGGTATTGGGACACGTCTGCCAGACCCTCGGGCGTGGAAGGTATGCCGTCGAAATCACTACCCAAGCCAACATGGTCATACCCAATCAGGTCTCCAATGTAGGTGATATGGTCAACGACCTGGGAAAGCGTGTTGTTCTCGGGGAAGAACTCGGGCACGCCGTTCTTGGCGCCCTTGTCCACGCAGCTGATGAAATCGGGCGAGAAGTTTACTGTGAACAATTAGCACGAGCATAAGTATGAGACCAGATTGAAGGAATCCTATGAACGTACCCATGACAATCGAGTTCTTCTCCTTCACAAGCTGGAGCACGTCATCGGGCACGTTGCGAGGGTGCGGGCAGATCGCGTAGGCAGAGCTGTGGCTGAACATGACGGGAGCCTTGCTTCCCGCCCACTCCTCGCCGCCGCCTAGGACGTCCCTCATCGTGTCCGCGCTCGTATGGGACAGATCGACCAGCATGCCGATACGGTTCATCTCGTTGATGAGCTGTCTGCCCTTGGGCGAGACGCCGTTCCACACGGGGGGAGCCACGCCGAAGGGGTTTTCCCAGAGAGCCGCGTCGGCGAACATGTTCCCGCAGTTGTGGGTTAGCGTAGCATAGCGGACGCCCAGGGCGTAGTAGCGCCGCAAGTTGGCGATCGAATTGCCGATCTGATGGAGGCCCTCGATTCCCAGCGGCGAGACGAACTTGCCTTGCTTGAAGGCCGCTACGGCTGCCTCGGAGTCTACGGGAATTCCGGAGAAGTCATCTGGATAAGCACTCTGGAGCCGGGTCATGAGATCGATCTGCTGCAGAGTGAGTTGAACGCCTGTTTCACCGCTATTAGTTAACACGGCAAATGGCCCTTAGTTAGACTTGGTGACTGACTAGGAGCATAGTTCTCGTCTGAGTAATCAGTTCCATTTTCCGGGCAGGGAGTGAAGACGCTCCAGAAAGCACCTCCGTTCTGGCCCTTTCTCAACCGGGGTAGGTCAACGTGCATTGCCAGCCCGCCCTCTTCGAATGGCTCTGTGAACTTCTTGTCATAGATGTGGTTATTGTACATAGCCCGGATGAAGATAGCGAAGTCATTGTGCCCGTCTTGAAGGCTATCAGTTGTTGTTTACATATGCAACTGGGAGTTGGGTTAAATCTACCTATCAATGGAGTTTCCGAAAGGATCTTCTTGACTCTCTCTTCAACAGAGCTTGGGCGGAAGTGAGAATACGCCTTTGATAGTGGGTGATGGCATCGCGATGCCGGGTGTAGTAGCGTGCCTAGGACTAATAGAGACGTTATGACTACGAGTGCGGTTTTGGCGAATGAAGGTCGAGGCCGGGCGGTACCGACACGAAGAGCAACTTTCTCATCCATCTTGTGACTTAGAAGATACTACGCGTGTATCAACTGATTGGTTGTCTTAGTCAACGAGCATGTGATAGAAAGTAGATTGATCAGAGTTGAGACATTCGATGTTGATAATGAACATATGAGGTCGGCGGCTTACAAATGAGAGCTACCGTATCTTCCATCTACTGTGGTCGGAGCTATCTACCTATGTCCCTTGTCAATCTACGGTACCATCGGAGTTGGAGCTGGACCTCGTCAACTCAGCACGACTTTTAAGATCTTGCTACTTACCTACATAGTGATTTCGATCCGTTAATTTACACAAGTATACCTAGTATTGTGCCTGACCGCCTAACTCGGTGACGTGTATCCAAGCATATCTAATTACAGAGTACGAAGTGGTTAATTATATTGATAGCAGAGAGGCCTCTCGTGACTTGGCTGCTTACGGTCCTTCCAAGTGCTCGACAGGGCCGATGCCTAAAAAGATGGGATGAAACCAACTTGTCCAGGGCTATTTTACTCGTTTAAATGGCGTCAACTAGCCCGATGGGGCATTAGAATACCTACCCTACGTAATTGTTTCGGGTTGAGGTATACCCCAGCAGCCCTAGATACAAGATGTCCACTATACCTAGTACCTAAGGTAGTACGAAGCCCCTGCCCAAGCGCTCCAGATGTCCCCGTATAGGATGTACCTAGCACAAAGAAAGGAAACCCCAAACCCAAACCCCCCTGGAGTCTGCAGGTCCAAGGCTGGACCAATGACTTTTCAGCTTCAGGTGCTTTTCGCAGTCCAAGCTCCTCCTAAATGCTTTATTGGCGTAAAAGTGAACGAGACAGAAGCACATGGAGACGTTGTCGTTTTATCGTCTATTCTTTCGCATCTGGCCATTCTCGCTTTGTAGCACGGCATTCGGCAGTGACTTCATCTAATCAAACAAGATAACCCATTCTCATTCTTCGAGTTCCCCTGTGACACGGCCACTCTATTCGTGATACCCGTCCATTTTGAACCTTCTTCTTCCTACTCCGGGCGCCTTTGATTATTTACAAGCTTCTCTCTTACTATCGGATCTGCCATCGCATAGCGATCCAGCTCTGTATTCGCGCCTTGTAACCAATATCTACCCTTGATTCAGAGACAAAACCACTTCCCGAATCAAACCTTTCTAGAGAAACCGACGCGGACGGGTATCAACTGGTGGTTCTAGAAGACTGCGTCATCACTATGCCGGGGTTCGCAGATTCTTTCTGGTCGACAGACTATGCTGCAGGTGAGCGCGAAACAAATCGCTACCCGATTTAAACTAGATATACTAATACTAACACTTCTAAAGGGCTGGGCGTCCTGTTCAGCAAGCTCCAACAAGGAGTCCAGGAGGACCGACAAGTCTTGACGATCGCTCGGATGCGAGCCGAAGCCGAGGAAGTCTACGGACAACGACTTGGAGAAATTGCGCCGGCAGCCGACAAGATTTCCGGTGGCTTCTCGCGTGATGATGGCGCAAGTGTGCGAAAAGTACGATTCGCATTATTCTCGAAACCTCTATCATAGGAATATCCTAACTAACATTCGTTCTTCTGTCTGTAGGCATACGATGGCGTCCGAACCGAGATGGAAGATGCTGCAAAAACCCACAAGAAGATAGCGCAGAGCATCAGGGACCTAGTCGTAAACCCGTTTGCGCGGTGGTGCGACGCCCATGAATCCCGCATTCAAGAGTCGCAAGATGAGCTGCAGACCCGTATCAAGGCCCACGATCGCCAAGCCGAAGTAGTGAAGAAGCTGCGAAGCAACTACTTCAACAAATGTCGCCTAGTCGAGGACCTCGAAGAGGAGAATAAGCTAGCTTTCCAAGATCCCGAGATGAGTCCCAAGCCGAACCAGAACATACCCGAGATCAAGGTGGTGCCCAACAAAGAGGAGGAAGAGGACGATGACGAGATATACGAGATTGGCGACGAGACATACCAGACTGAGCAAGTCAAGAAGATATTGATTCACATGCTGAACACCATCAAAATGGGCGAGACCAAAGTACCTATCTTGGGTACATATCTCAACACCTCCTCAGGTTCCGATATAGTTGAATACCTGCAACGGCACATGGGCTCAACTAGCATCAGTTACGCCGAACGAATCGGCCAGGATCTCGTGTCGAACGGGTTTCTCCGCTTGGTTGGTAACGTTGGAAATAACTTTGCAAACAGCTCGAAACTCTTCTACCAATGGCGACCGAAGGCGTTCCAACTAGCAGGAGTACCAGAGAAGAAGGCACCCTTTGCTAGGACGTTTTCTTTGCCTACAGCTCCAGAGAGCGGGAGCGACTCCCCTGTTGTGGGCGCCGTTAGCGAGTACCTGGCTGGTTGGAACGTCCTCAACAACCAGCACCCGAACGAGACTCCACCGGAACGCCTACGGCGTGAGGCGAGGGAGTCTGATGAGAAGTACAAGGCTAGTGTTCGTAAGCTTGACGAGATGCGCTGCGAGCTGGAAGAGGCTATTATTGTACATCTAAGATTCTTGGAGCGTTGTGAGTTGGATAGGCTGAAGGCTATCAAGACCGTCATTCTCGATTTCTCGGGTACCATTGGAAATGTCATCCCAAGCTTGCAATCAACGGTGGATCGTATGATTCTATATCAGGAGACAGTTCAGCCTATGGGCGATCTGCGATACCTCTTGGAGAATTACAGGACTGGCCACTTTGCTCCTAAGGTAGTTACGTACGAGAACTACTACAACAAAGTTGACGAGGAGACGTTCGGTGTGGATCTAGAGGCGAGGGCTCGAGCGGATAAGAAGCGCGTCCCTATTATCATCACCACGATTCTAACGTATCTGGATAATCACTACCCGGACCTGGAAGGCGACGAAGCAAGGCGGGGAGTATGGCTCGCAGAAGTTCAGCTCCCCCAAGTTCATAAGCTACGATCAAAGATCAATAATGGCAAGGCTATCTCCCAAGAGGTGTTTGCGGAATTTGATGTCTCCACCGTCGCTCATTTACTCAAACTATACCTTCTAGAACTTCCTGGTACGTTTCCCCCTAATCCAAGCGAAGTCACTACGGATGCTTACCGAAAATCTAGACTCACTGGTGTCTTCTCATGTGTACGAGATCATCAGGACCATCTATACTACCCCGACATCGGATACTACGGATGAGGCACGCATCGCTGTTCTACAGCAGACCCTCTCACAATTACGACTCACTAATATCGCCACGCTTGACGCATGCATGAATCACTTTACGAGATTGATAGACCTGACGTCAGCAGACGAAAAATACGTACACGAGCTCGCAACGTCTCTAGCTCCCTGTATATTGCGGCCCCGGACGGAAACCTCGTTGACGATGGAGGAGAAGCACGCGTACCGCTTAGTCCGCGACCTATTCGCGCATAAGGAGGCTATATTTAGCGAGCTGAAGCGCATGTCGAGCCTCTCGCACTCGGGCTCGATCGGCAACAACCGGCCGCGCGCCATCAGCACCGACGAGAGCAACCGCAGAGCCCACATGGAGGAACGGCAGCGCGCCCTCCTCGAGAAGGCGGGCCCGCGCGGCCGCGATAGGAGTCCGGCCCCGGGTCCCCGCCACCGACGCGACCGTAGCACCGGCGGCCCCGAGACGCGCTTCCCCATTGCGAGCCCGACGGTGGCTAACGAGCGCCACCGCAGCAGCCTCGGCAGCCTGAACACCCTCAAGCGCTCTAGCCTTGAGGTGCCCGACGGATCGGGCCTTCCGCCGTCGGAAGTAGTGAATGGCAGCAGCGGCGGAGTAGTAGGCACGAACGGTGATTCTCCCAAGGCCGACCTCGGCGAGTCTCTCATCTCCAAGCGCGACAGTCTGAGCCGTAGCAGCGCGCGCTTCGTCGGCGGCAGGAGGGTTACGGCGTCGTCGACAGCCGCCGGCACCGGGAGCACGCCCTCGACGCCTGTGAGCAAGGCCGTCGATAGAGATAGGGGCGATCTCGGGAGCAGGACCGGTACCCCGACCCAGGACCGCGGCGTCACGCTCGTGGACGCGCCCATGGATGATTAGTAACGCGTGGGAATTATTTCGCGGGGTAGGGACGTTGAGGTGCGGTGTCGTGTCGTGTCGTGTCGACTAAAACAGACACGAGAAAAGGGGGTAGTAGGGCTAATTTGCGTTTGCGGCGTTTCGAAGGCACGTATGTATGTGTACCTGTATCTGTGTCCGAGGGAGGGAAGGAAGGAAAGGAGCTTTCTCGCTACCTACACGTACATTATATGGACGACGGATCCGGATGGACGGATGGACGGACGGACTGGCTTAGCTTGGACGGAGTCTTCTATACCAATCAATCAATCGATCGATCGACCGACGACGGCGTAATGCATAATGTAAAAAAAGTTTCACTCACTCTCTTTGACATGTATGTATGTATTTGTCTCTGCCTCTGTGTTTCTGGTATTTTCCTGTACGGACAAGCGTTTGTTTTGTTTTGTACTATACTATACTATACTATACTACGAGGTATAAGGTATGTATGTAGGCACCTTTATGATACATGAAACCCGACTTCAGATTCGAGATGATGTATTAGGTCTTTATTTCGTCTATTCTGTTCGACTATGGGTGACGGTAGTATAGTATATGTAGTACGAACACGTTTCTAACATGGCGACTTAGCTAGGTAGGTAGTGGTGGGCAGGACAGAAAAGGGCATGGAAGCCAGTTATACTACAGTCTGATATGAGTATAGTTACATGAAAAGATTGGATATTATATCTATTTCGAATCCCGTGTGTTGTAGTGTAGATGCCTCCCCCTCGGTTATCTTTTGTTAGCAGGTAGGGAGGATTATTATGCCCATGGCCAACAGAGCTCACTTCGTGAATATCACCCCTAAACTATTTGGCCGTTAGTATTACTTACATACAATTAGGTCTATAGTAGGCATCATTCGAAGTAATGCATTTTAAGCAATAGTAATATTTCATATTGCTACATCTTCTAGGCAGGTGTGAATACTTCCATCATTACCTAGGTAGATAAACACTTGTGTATAGTCACTCACTACACGACCGCTCTTCAGTCCGCCTCGGCCGTCGCATCGGAGATCTCAGCCGGTTTGGCTTTCTTCTTCTTCGTCTTAGTCTTAACCACCTCCCCCGACCCAGCGGTGCCCTCGTCTATAGTCGGGACCTTCTTCTTTTTCTTCTTGACCTTGACCGGGGCGCTCGCATCCCTGTCTTCCCCATTGCCATTGCTATTATCCTCCCCTTCAGCGGCGGCTACCTTCGGCTTTTTAGCCTTCTTCTTCTTGACGACCACAGTATCAACGCCCTGCGCGACCTGGATGCGCTCGTTGGCGCGCTGCATCTCGAGGCGCAGGCGCTCGACCTCCTTCATGGCCTGTGCCATCTCGGCTTCTTCACGGCGGTGCGCCTCGGGATCGAAGTCACGGCCGCCCGGGTCTTCGTTGTCGTCAAGGCTGAGCGCGCCTATGTTGGTCGAGTCCACGCCTAGCAGCGACTGTTTGAGTTTCTTGCTGTGGTTCACTCCCGTCCGGGTCTTGGCGTGGGCGTCCGAGCTATTCTCAGAATCATAGTTCTTCGGTGTGCTCAGGCCGCTGCCGCCGAGATTTTCGTCCACAGCCACAACGATTTTCTGCCGTGGCGCCGGCCGCGCCGACCTGGAAAACTGAGGTTGGGCGCGGTCAACACCGGCGCTGAGTCTGTCGAGGTCGAGCTCCATAATAGGAATCGAATCGACGTCTAGATCGGGACCGTTCGAGTTTTGAAGGATGTTGTGTATTGGGGTCGAGGATCTCTGAATAGAGCCACTTTCCTGGATATAGAACGGGTCGTCACGGTTCCTTTCTAATCGCTCAGCCTTCCGCTTGGCTAAGATATCTGAGTCCAAGTAGGTCTCTTCGGTAGGTTGTTGGTAGGAACTGGCCACTTCGTCATGGCTATCTGCCAGCCTCTTGATGGCTGGTTCAGAGGCTATACTAGTCGCGGCTGGTCGTTGGTAGTAATAGCTCTCGAACTCGTCTGTTTCATCGACTGGGATCGATATCGTCTCGGCGGATGCCAGCAGCGAGTTCAGGTTTGGATTAATAGGCTCGTCGAGGTCTAACTCTTCTGGGAACGGGACATTCTTCTGAGCCGCAGGAGCAACCGAGTTTAATTCCCACCCGGCGAAAAGGGACGGTATCGCTTGTGTAAGGAGTAAAGGGGGATCTTGGTGGACAGTTTCCGTTGCAGCTTGTTGGCTGGAGGCGGCTTCTGCAGTCAGTTTCAGCAGCTCTGTAAATTCTACTGCTCGCTCCTGAACCTCTAAATTCGGATGAAGAACCAAGGCCTCGAAAGAGTTAATGATGCGAGCCATCAGGAGCAAAATTCTCGATTTGCGCTCGGATGTCCAAATAGTTAGCTCATCTCCTGCAATCAGAGAGAAGACTTTCATGGCCGCTTGCAGGCAGGCCGCCAGAGGCTCCGGAGGCGAAGTTTTCGAGATCAGTTGTAACAGAGCTCCAAGGATATCATCTGGGGAGGACAATTCCGAAGCAAATTCGCCTATAATCCAAGCAACCGGCTTCAATGCTCCGGAGACAACAGATTGCCCAATCGGTGCCTCGCTATTTAACTGAGATAGTATTGCCTCGGCTGCTCGAACACAGGCAGAGCGAAGAGCTTGGACTTTGACGGTAATATTCCGTAGTTCACCACCTATTCTTTCAGATATATCTCCGTCGTTTGACTTCCCGGATTGGGAGAGAGAGTCCATATCGCTAATAGGCCGTGGTAATGGGGCGGTCCGAACAAGCTGCGTGAGTATATCAATATACCACTCGAAGTCTGTTAAGAAACCGTAGTTGTTCTGGGAGCACATGTTGAGTATCCTGCTGATCACATCGATCCTGTAATCATCTGGGAGCGGAGGGGCCTGGTTTTTTGACCTTGGAGCAGAATCGATTGTCCTTTCCAGGTCGTCTTCATCTGATTCCCCAGGGCTTGACCCCGAAAGATTTGCTGTTCGACGCTCCCCTAAAGACGACAGCTTGAGTTGTCTCATGAGACGACTAACAATGGAGACTAGATTGTCAGTGCTAACCATACCCTGCACGAGATCCAATGCTTTTATACGAATAGAGATATCAGTGCTATCTATGCACTCTAGAATGACGTCCTCTTGTTGAGCAACCAGCCAGGGATGGGTGACGACGATTTGGTTGAAAGCGAGCAGCGCCACGTATTTCACTATATCATCCGAAGTCAATAAACGTAGTCACTATAAGCCAAGGTCAAACTTACAGTTTGGATCGCCGTCTATCATTATCATTCCGCGAAGCTTGCTGACGCAAAGGGATGCGATTTCTTCTCTCCCATCGGCATCCTCACCGCTTCCAAGGATACCGCCTTGGATAATGCCGCTTATACATTCGTATAATAAGGACATGGCAGGAGTGGTCTGGATGATCTCAGTCAAAGGGGGTAGTAGCTTTCGAACAAGCCTTGGCTCAAGGGGTGTCAAGGTGGCAAACTAGTCAAAAAGGGTTAACCAATATAGCAAAATAGTAGACATGATGCCACTCACCAGCTTAATCAACTTTATTGCCATCCAGTTATTACCACTGTCAACCAGTAATTCAAACAGTCGAGGTGCTAGAGGAAGAAAGTCATGAGGCCGCCGCCATCCCAACTCGCATATAACGTTTACGATCGCTGCTGTTACACTAGGGTCCTCGGCCCTGTCCATCAGCCTCTCCTTGATCCTCGGCCAGGCGGCACGGAGGGTTTCGGGATAAACCAAGGCGAGCCTGTATAGCGTGACGATCGTCTTCTTGCGAATCGAGGGATGGGTGTGGTTGAGTCGCGGCAGGAGATCGGATAGAACCGAGAGGGCTAGCGACGGGGTAATAACATGCGGAAGAGTGACGATCGGAAGAGCGATAGTAGTCGTTGATGCCGCAGTCAAATCCTAAAGACGAGTTTAGTATCATTGTCTCACCGGATCTCTAGAGGATGTATACCTTCTTGAGGAGGTTCGTTGCTAGCATAAGCACCTCGGTATCAGGACGGAAGCTCTGAATAGCACCAAGATATCCAACGCGCTTCTGGTGATATTTAGGAGAAGCCATAACCTCGAGTACATTGAAGGCAGCCCACGACATGTCGTGTCCGAACATTTCCAGGTATATTAATTTCAGCAAAGCGGTCGCCTTGAGATCTGTAATGAAAAGACCTAGAGTCAGACGTGTGCCGAGGCAGTTTATAACTTATGATAGGAGGCAAGGTAGCTAACCTAGGTCCTGGCTTCGAATCTCTGAACGACATTCTTTCAAGCAATTCTGCATGTATTCCTTCTCGTTGCCTTTGTGGGTTCTGAGACCTCGAATGAGGTGGTAGAGCGACTTCTCGAACCTAGAGCGAGACTGTTAACGAGCTATGGTCTCGAGGCGGCTGGGTCACGTACATGGTTGCCCGATTTGCACCTTTGCCGGTGCTGGCCGGGTTTCGGGATGGGTTGGATGTATAATTAACTATATGTGAGCAGTTGCGGGATCGAAGGACGTCTCGAACAAGTTATCATCTTGAAAGCGTGACAGAAGGTAGACTGCACATAGGCGGCGTATGTTTATTTGTTGTGAATGTATAAGGTTATGTCGGCGACGAGCAGGTCCCGAACATCAACCAATCTGCCCCACGCTAGAGACGCCAATGGAGCATTCACGTCAGCGGACGAACCTAGGTCTAGTAGGTACCTACTAACTTTAACTTAAACAGTGGGGCACGGCAGAACATAACCTCCGGGAAATGTCGCACAATTTAGGTAATGCGCCGGGCTCTACCTAAGGTACGGGCAAGCTCCGGCCTCTACCACCTATCACTTACATCTCAAAACGTGCCTCGACTCTGACCGCGCCTTCAATGCGGGTCGCCTCATCCAGTTCATGCTAAATACCGACAACCACTCTTGCGGATATAACGGTATATTCGGAGTACTTGACTAAATCTTCAATTAGATTAATAGGCAGTGATATACTTATTGTCGTCACAATGTCTTCCTCCCTTCTTCATCCGCCCAGCCACTTGCCTCCGGCTGTAGCCTTGCAGCATTCACAGCAAGCCCCGAATATACTCGAGAAGTCCACAGGCGCCATATCAACCTCTGTTTTCCAGTCTCTACTCTCCGCTCCGGAAACCCCTGAACTCTGGACTACCTATGAGAACCTTTTATTATCATGTCTCCGGACAGGAGATGACGAGTCTGCTCATCAATGCCTAGGGAGGCTAGTCAACAGATTCGGCCATGATAACGAACGCATCATGGCCTTGAAAGGTCTTCTTAAGGAGGCCGGTGCTAATGACGCCGCTACCTTAGATGTCATTCTGAAGGAATATGACCAGATTCTGCAAGACAACCCAACCAATATTGTGAGAACTCTCCTACCCATACTCAGTGCAACGATGCTGATATGACTCTTTCAGCCCATTCTGAAGCGTCGTGTGGCTCTTCTGCGATCCATGGGGCGAATTGCCGAGTCCGTCGGTGCTCTGATATCACTTCTTGATATCTCGCCTACAGATGCAGAGGCCTGGGCTGAGCTTGCCGACCTATACTTTTCTCAGGGATTATACCCGCAAGCCATCTTTGCTCTTGAGGAGGTTCTTGTCCTGCAACCAAACGCCTGGAACGTTAGTCTTCCTCTCTTTACATTCCAAGTCTCCAGTCGCTAACTTCGGGCGCGACAGATACATGCTCGATTAGGCGAGATATTATTCATTTCTGCAAAGTCATCGGATAACACAAGCCAGCTAGCTGAGGCTCTTAAACGGTTCAGCCGAAGTATTGAGCTGTGCGATGGCTATTTACGAGGTTACTATGGTCTTAAACTAGTAAGCATTCCTAGGCGGCGACAGTGAAACGCGATATAGACTAAACTCAAGTAAAAAGACTACAAAGCAGCTCCTGGGCGGTTCCCAGAAGACACCACCTAGTCGGACAAGTCCTGATGGATTCGCTGTGCCTGATCTAGCCACACTTACTAAACTAGATGAGATGGCTACCGAAAAGCTCGCAGAGATTGTGCGGCGTAGTTCAGCAGGAGAAAAGGGTTGGCAAGGTTACGACGAAGCTGAAATCAAAGCGACCCGAGAACTCCTCGATAACGACTCGGGTGCGATTATTAGATGAGAAGCTTCCGTTTATGGTGTTTGGAGCGCCGCGCGGCAGACTACAGCACTACGCCATGACGCCCACTTAGCCTCATTTATTCACATGATCGAGTTGTTTGCAAGATTTTGCAAGTTATCGTGCGACTACGAGAGAGGACCTGCATCTCGGCATGTGCAAAGGAGCGAAATCTCCAATTGGCGCCTCGGGTGGATTTCATATCAGGAGCGGTGGGACCTTGGGCAGACAGACGTGTCCACCGTCTATGCAATATGCTAGTTTGGCCAACTACCTTACTGGGAGGATGTTCCTACAGTACGAGTAGCACGTGGCTCCAGTCGGCCAACCCTTGGTTGTCGTGAATCATAGAGGCGGCATTACAATTGAATGAATAGGAATGCATCAAAGTGGCTCACATACTAGTGCCTTATTACTCGGCATGTATCCAGATTTCCGCGCACTGCAACCGCATAGGTACCATGTTATGATATTTGGGCAGCAAAAAGTCACTTCGTCAGGCAGCGTCAGGCCAAGACTAATCCGGGTCCCACAGCCAGAGACATCTTGGACGGGTCTAGCCGCAGGCAAGTTTCTGCATCCTTCCCCCATTTCCGCATTGGTCGCGGTAGGGTTGCTATTCTCGATGCTTCTCGTTCGGGATTGGCCTCTCTCGGTACCTTGACGATGATGGTTTAAGCTCGCTGGGAATCGACACACCCATCTTACCGGAAGTCGTCGCCGCACGCAATGCGATATTCCATACTACCTAGCTATGTATCTCCTAACAGGCCAACTACGAGACCACGTATTTTGGTTTCCGGAGGCCGTACTAGATCTGCCAGAGGGCGGTGGGTAAGTAAGAGGCCTTATTAGTAGACACGAACGGCCACCGCCTTTTAGTTTTCAACTCAAGACCTCAAGTTCGTTTCACGACAAGACAAGGAAGATTCTCATCGCGCCGCGTCCGTTCCACGGAGAGAACAACAGTCTTGCTCAATTTCAAAGCCAGCATCCTCAGCCTTCCACGATCGGCTCCGGGGACGGATCTTTCGCGTTTCACTTTTAGTGAAGACAGGCTCGTACTGAATATGCGCTGCTGATGTATAAGCCGCAGAGAAGACAACAACCGGTCCATCAACACCAGATTCTCTAGGAACCATGACCGGATATGGTTCAACGTTCGCCTCAGAGCGCTCCGGCAAAGCTCCGCCCAACCCGATTCAAGGACGACCCTTTACCATATATGAGATTAAATGGTCTTCTAAGACCGGCTAGGACAAGGCAGCGAGACAACTGAGTATTGGGAAACCAAACACAAAATTACAGACTGGGTGAAGAGTTTGCAAGATGAAGGACACCAGTCATGATAATGCTGTCGTGTTCTTCGGTGTGAGTCGAGGTTCGAAATCATTGGTAGCCTGCGAGTTGGTGCATCTGCCCTAGCAGCAAAGCGCAGCGGTGGGGACCAGATCCTGTGTGTACCTATTTCTACCCTCTCAGCCTACATTTTGCCCGGGCCCCCCTCCTCACTCCAGTCTCTTATTAGCCCTGCCGTTCTTGGGGATATTTGTACACAGTACGGGGCTTCATAACAATAATAAGCATGGAACCTACTTGAATGCTACCAGACCCAGACTAACACCCGGAACTTGACAAGTTTAAGATACCATCATCAATCCTTCCATATTCTGCCCGTACTTCCTTTTCCCTACTACCGCTACTCGACGCCATACATACCATACATACTACGCAGTGTATACATACATACAAACAAACAAACAAACAACACTAGAGTCGCAAAGAGAAAAGTACACAGCAACTCAGCTCATTCTAAGACATCGGCTAATGTATGTTATGTCCTTTTATATTTTCTACAAGCTGCATCTGTCCCAAATCATCTCAACACGATAGTTTCTATGCTTCAGCTAGCGCTGTCGCTCATGCGAGGAGGGATCTACAATACATCGGGGATGAATGTTCTAGAGCCAGCCTACATGTGCTTCGTAGTACGGGTACGTGTGTCTGTATAGGGTCGCCAGCTGGGAGGTAGTATATGTTATTGTGTTATACTATTAGTTTGGCCCCCTCTATCTGGGCTGTGTCATCCGTCACTCCCCTCGCTGACGACGGGATCGTTGGACTTATTAGTAGTGCCACTATTATAAGATCCCGACATCCTCCCTATTCCCTGCTCCCTTATCTTTCCTGATGCACAATCATAATAAGAAGCGGTCGATCGTACTTCGATCACCTCACCCTTATATTCGAAAGTGTTCACCACGGACTCTCGTTTTAGCCCCTCGAGGCGAAACGACGTCCATCGACACCAATACCACATCGCGTACCTTATTTACTCGCCTACCCAAGGGGTACCGATCCCCGGAGTACCCAAGTAGGGTAAGAGTCTCTCGGTCAGTGAGTGTTAGTCGCACTCTACCATACCTTCCTTACCTTAAGAAAAGGGTATAGAGACTTGACTCCCTAGAATCGACCTGGTTTAATACATACAATATATACGTACTTAAGCCGAGTCTAATTCACCCCGCCTTCAATTCACAATTCGCGACACTTGGACTTGGACTTGCAATTCCACGCATATTTTGCCAGTGGACAGCGACCCAATTCGACTCCCTTTGCGCCCAACTGATCCAGTCTCATTGGAAGACCGGGATCCCTGGCCTCTGCACCACCCAATTGTCACGGGCGACTTTTCTACGAAACCCACCCAAATTCCTCAGACTTCGGTTCAGACAGTCTCTGGATTGCTCAACACAAATCACACTCGACTTACGCTTACACAACAACACGTACACAAGTCTAATCTAGCTACGCCTTGCGATCGCCGTTCGCCGTTCGCCGTGCATAGAACCAGGTCCGATCGGAATTGCTAACGACATCGTCAGAGGCACTTTGGTTCGATTCGCGCTCATTACTCTCACCGTTCGAGTTTTTGAGGACCATCATTCTACAGCGACATCTGGCTAAAAGGCTGGAATAACAAAATCAATCCACCCACGTAAAGGGGAAGTTGGTAAAGTTGGGGACGCCTGATCACTAGCCTCCCTTTGCACCGGCTTTCTTGGGTAGATCGTCGAGAGCAACGGGTAACCTGACGACAAATTATCACCAATGTCGTAAGTAGCGATACCATCCTACTTTTGTGAGTTCGCCAATTGACTTGTTTATTCAAGTCATTCTCGCACACGCACACGTATCAATATACGCCGACATAGCGGACCCATCTCAGACGACCCCAGCTATTCAGAGGAGGACCCCAGCGGAGGATCATACGACCAGGAAGGGGACTGGGAATCAGAAGAGTCTTACGACAGCGAAGACGACGACGACTACGACGACGACGAAATTGACCCGGAGGATTCAGCTTCAGCCAGTCCTGCAAGGCGTCACCACCAAGAGGCTCGTCCTCCGCGCCCTTTGTCCCGACACAGGAGCGTCGCACAGAGAGCACCCTCCCGCCACGAATATCGGCCAGCGCCGAACTCTAACAGCCTGGATTCCGAGTACGAGTTCTTCGGCCGCGGGGCCCCTCCCTACCCGCCGGTCCCTGGAAGCCAATATTACGGTGGTGGTCGCGGAGGCTACCCCCAGAGCCACGTCGGTGGCTATGGCCCCCCTTATGGCGGAAACGGGCAGGTCGTGCCCTATGGACCTCCGTACCCAAACCCGAATCCGTTCGCCCCTATGAATGGAAATGGCGGTAACTACTTCACCGGTGATCATAGGTGGCCGGGGAATGAGGTGATGCCGTTCGGTGCCGGCCAGAACTACTTTCCGGGACCGCCATATCCCGTACCGCACGGTATGCAACAGTATCAGTGGTCCCCTCCGCCGCCTCCGCCAACTGATATCGGCCAACCTCGAACACCCGCTCCAGAGCCGCCTCCAAAGGAAGATCCCGAAAAGGAAGCCATGAAGAAGAGGTTGGCAGAAATTGAGGCTGAGCAGAAGAAGAAAGAAGAGGAAGCCAAACAGAAAGCGCTCGAAGCCCAAATAAGGAAAGAGGCAGAATTGGCGTTCCAGCGCAAAATGGAGCAAATGAGGAGAGACGAGGAGGTTCGGGCTGAGGAAAGGAGGATTGCCCTAGAGAGGGCGAAGAAAGAAATTGATGATGCAAGGAAGGATGCCGAGAAGGCAGCGCGAGATGCCATCGAAGCGGAGAGGAAGGCAGAAGCGGAACGTGCACGCAGAGAGGCAGATGCGATTGCCCGAGCCGAGCGAAACGCGCGCGATAAAATGGAAGCTGAGCGAAAAGCCGAAGGAGAGAGGCAAAGAAGAGCGGCAGAGGCGGCCGCCCTCGCCGAGGCTGCTGCTAAAGCTAAGCTGGAGGCTGCGATCCGGCAAGAAGCGGAGAAGAAGGCTGAAGCCGCGAGAAAGGCCGCAGAAGAGGCGGACGCGAGGAAGAGATTCGAGGAAGATGCCAAGGCCAAAGCCGAGATTGAGGCCCGTAAGAAGGTCGAGGCCGAAGAGGCGGCAAGGGCTGCGGCCGCGGTTAAAGCTGCAGAAGACGCGGCGAGGCAAAAGAGGATGGAAGAAGAGGCCAAGGTCAAGGCTGAACTCGAAGCCCGTCAGAAGCTTGCAGAGGAGGCCGCAAAGGCAGAAGCAGCCAAAGCGGCAGCGGAGGCCAAGAAGAAAGAAGAAGAGGCATTTAAGAAGAGGGCCATGGAGGAAGCAAAACTCAAGGTTGAGGAAGCCAACAAGAAGAGCCTCGGCAAAGACAAGGCTCCTATCCGGTTCAAGGATGCGGTCGGGAGGAAATTCAGCTTCCCTTTTCACTTATGTCAGACCTGGCAGGTATGTAAGGGTTCACATCTCTACTCCGGAGCTGCATGCTAATTTACCGTCTCTAGGGCATGGAAGACCTCATCAAGCAAGCCTTCATACACGTTGATGTTATCGGCCCCCATGTGCAAGCCGGACACTATGACCTTATCGGACCCAACGGCGAGATCATTCTCCCTCAGGTGTGGGACAGGGTGATCGAGCCCGATTGGGCGGTTACGATGCATATGTGGCCCATGGACCAACGACCACCCATATCTCAGATGGGACGCGGACAACAGATACCAGCCCATTTAGCTGGTCGGTTCCAACCGATGGGCGTTAGGCCAGCCGGTCATCGTCCAGGCCCTCCCGCTCCTCCTCACCATATGGGTATGGGCATGGGCATGGGCATGGGTATGGGCAGGCCTCAGGGTGCACCTGGTGGACGCCCAGCCGGTGGACCGCCAGACATGATCCCCCCGAATGTGCAGATTCTGCAAGCCAACAAACCTTCCAAGAAGCCGAAGCAGAAAGTCCAGAGCGGAGTCCTTGGCTGGATAGGAGGAGGTGCGGGAAAGAATGCTAAAGGCAGAGCGTTAGTATCCGTATCTATTATGATTCTTGTCATATGAGCTAACATGTCAACTTGTAGTGGCAAGGCCAGACGGTAAACTAATCTTCATGACTGACATCAAGGCACAAAGGCAAGCTGATCTAGCTCATGCTAACCACTACTCAATGCCCTTCTTGCCAGAACATCAGTCTTGATCTCAGCCCCCCTCTCCATTTTTCACTTCGAGGAGTTCGCGATGGTCTTCGATAAATGATTCTGCATTATACCCCGGCTCGAGACGTCATATATTTTTTTCTGAAGCGGCATATTTCGCGGACTGGACCTTTTCTTCGAGCAGCTTTAATTACGGGCGAAGTAATTTGAACCCGACCAGCCACGAGGCACCGCATCTCGCCACACACTTTCAATACCTACGGTAGACTTGTATAATTTCTACTGCTACTGGATCTTGCATCATCTTTCGGAACTATATTTTTTAAACGGGGATGATTATCTATATGTCTTGTAAGCAAAGAATGACGACATGTACGAAGAAAGAAGAGGACAACAAGCAACATGGATGTTCCTTTATATTTTTTTGTTAATATTGGGGAGCATTTATTTGCGATGTCTGGTTTGGCCATATTCTCGGAACGGCGTCGCGAGCGAGAAAGATTGGGGAGACAGCGCAAATTTACATCGGGTTGATTTGTTGACATGTTTTAGCTAGGAGTTAGATGCTGAATTTATTTGAAATTTTGTTATACGTTTTCTTTCTTTGATGCTGAGATTCTAGATACTCTATTTTTGAGATAATGTAGGTACACGGCTCATTATAGCAAAGCTCTCACACTGCTTGCTAGCAAATATGAGATTGTAACCTCTAGGCGGTTTCGCTCAGCAGAGGCGTAATTGTCGGCCTCTTGTATGAGAATGGTCGTCTAACCCCCTGATGCCCTTCGGCGTGACGTTGTCTATCAGAATATAATACACATCATGATATCGTATTAATGGGAGTCGTCGAAGGAAAGTCAAGAGTTCTTACTCTCACCGCAAGACCTCCGCCTCCTTCCCCGTCTCCCCCAGGATCCGCCGCGCCTGCTCGACAAAGGCCTCGACCATGATGGGCGCGACCCTGTCGGCGACGGTAGAGCTGACGGCCGCGTACAGCGGGTTCGCGAAACTGTACCGTATGCTAAGCCGCACGTCGCTCCAATCGTGCTGGAAGCGATCTGCGCGGGTTGCGCCTTCGGCCGGGACGACGGTCCAGCGCGTTACTAGGCTCTTGAACACGCCGCCGCTACCATCCCCACGACTCCCTTCTCCTTCTAGTCTAGACTCAGCCAAGCCGTGCTTCCGCAGTTCTGAGACAGGGATCTCGGACTCGGCGGCCCCGCTGATGGCCTCGACGACCCCGAGGCTGGGCACGCAGTACACCCGCGACGTGTACGTCTCCTCGAAGCCGCCCCAGCCCGCCGTCAGGTCCGCGCGCAGCGGCCACCGCCGGCGCTGCCGTCCGCCTTCCGGGGCCAGCGGGTTCGGGGAGGGGGCTGTCCACGCTGTTACTTGCGACACCTTGCAGTACGGCAGGAACCGCACGTACGAGTCGATGTCGGCGATTAGGTCGTACAGCCGCGCTTGGTTGTACGGGAGGCGCCGCGCCGCGGTTAGGACTTGCGGTTTGGTGTCGGGGAGGGTTAGGAAGGTTCGGAGGGGGCGGGAGCTGGTCTGCTGGGGTTTGAGACGGCGGAGGAGGTGTGAGGGTCGTGGGAGGAGGAGGAGGCGTGGTGTCGACATTGGGAGGGGATGTGATCGTAGACCAGTAGGTAAGATTAAAAGTGAGGTAGGTAATGAGAGAGAATTTATGAATTCTATGAATTATATGAGATGTCCATTCTACCAAGCTTTCCCCGTCTATTCGTCTAAGCCCAGATGCACGACTAAAAGAAATCCGAAGCTGTAATACACGGTGAGATGCTCTTTTTCGTGGTATTAAAGATGAGGGTCGAAAGTGACGTCTAAGTCAAGTCTAATCAAGCCACATTAGGAATCCCGCCTTGACCAGGATCCATAGAGCTAAGGTTATCGATTAAAGAAGCTAAGCAAGCCACAGCTTATTCCTCCACTCGCCCTTGAATTTTTCGACCCATTTTCTTTCCTTCACTTTTCTACTTCTATTTCTACCCAACATTCAGGATTGACTCACTGTTCCTAGAATGCCAATGGACATATCGTATCGGTGACGAGCGCATAGCCTTTCGCAAAGCCTCATCCTACGAGTGTAGCCTTGCTATTCTTACAATGGCCTCTGCTACCCCAGCCAGTCCTGCTGCATCGCCTGACGAGGAGTTGCTGTCGAAGGCTTCAGTTTTGACTTTGCAAGAGGCTACTTCAACCGAACTACCTCCTCACCGAAGCCATGATCCGCAGTATAACATGAAAAGGACCGATCCCTTCCAATTCGGATCACGATTCCTTCAGGAAGACGACGATGTCTTCGAGTTCAATGCCTGGGATCATGTGGAGACTGACGACACGTATAAAGAGTACGCAGAGCAGCAATATATGAAGCAGCGCGAGTCGCCAGTCTCCGACTTTGATAAACGTAAGTTGACACAGTTTTTATTCTACTCTTGGTGTTATGATGATACCCCATTTATGCATAGTTCATCTGAAATTCTTTGATGACCAACTTATCAAATTCTTTCGCTCCCATCTGACGCGCCTTTACACATCACCTCAATATTGCTGTTAGCTACGTTGGATGTTGTTGCTAACAAGTGCAATAATAGACAGATTCAATTCCGACCCTGCAAAGTGGTGGAATCTTTTCTACAAGAATAACACTGCCAACTTCTTCAAGAATCGCAAATGGTTACAGCAAGAATTCCCCATACTTGGCAAGATTACAAGCGAAGATGCCGGCCCGATGACAATCCTGGAAGTGGGTGCCGGTGCCGGCAACACTGCGTTCCCCATCCTGGCCAACAACAAGAACCCCAAGCTGAAAGTGCATGCTTGTGACTTCTCCAAGAAGGCTGTTGAAGTGATGCGTAGTCATGAAGCGTATAACCCCGACTTCATGCAGGCCGATGTATGGGATGCCGCTGGCGATGATCTTCCTCCAGGCCTCGAAGAGAGCAGCGTAGATGTTGTCCTGATGATCTTCATATTCTCGGCTCTATCTCCTAAACAGTGGGAGCAGGCTGTCCGAAACATATATCGGGTACTCAAGCCAGGCGGTGAAGTGTGTTTCCGCGACTATGGCAGAGGTGATCTAGCACAGGTTCGGTTCAAGAAAGGCCGATACCTGGAAGAGAACTTCTACATTAGAGGGGACGGCACGCGGGTCTACTTCTTTGACAAGGATGAGCTCGCCGGAATATGGACTGAAGCACGTGCGGTTCCCAAAGATGAGGCGGAGCTTGAAGTGACTACAGAGACGAGTCAGGCCTTGTTTGATGTTGAGGACCTTGGCGTTGATAGACGGATGCTCGTTAATAGGGCACGAAAGTTGAAGATGTATCGCTGTTGGCTACAGGGCCGCTTTAGAAAGAAATAGACTCCTTTGCCAATGCTTTAATATCTCCTGAATTGCGATTGTCTTTCATATTCTCACGACATGGAAGAGTTACTAGATCTAGATAATGTATAATTTTATCTGTGCTTATGTGATGAAGACCTGCTACGCGCCCAATACCTCAACAAGCCGCTCCCGCTCCGAACTTCCAAACCCGACGCTGTCCAAATAGCCACCGATGCCGCCATACCCGGTCCTCAAGTGGTCCTCGATCCTCGCTACGAAGTCCGCGGCGGCGTCCCCCCACTCGGGTGTGAGGCCGAGCTCCCGGATCTCCGCCAGCCGCGCCTCCTTCTCGGCCTCGAGGCCCGCCTGCGACAGCTCGTAGTCGTGCGTGATGGCGGCGGCCGGCACGTCCAGCGCCATCAGCGCCAGCGCTACGATCAGCCCCGTGCGGTCCTTGCCCTGCGTGCAGTGCACTAGTACCGGACGGCTGGCGGGGTCGAGGATTGTGCGGAGGGCCTGGGTTGGTTGGTTAGTGGGGGTTTGTAAACTTGTCTGTGGTTCTAGAGGGTGGATTGGTAGGTAGGTAGGTAGGTAGGTAGGTAGGTAGGTAAGTGGTTGTTATAGGTGAGTGCTCGAGAGGAGTAGAGTAGGGGGACGAAAAGGGAAGAAGGGGAGAAGGGAGGGTTTACCTCGGCGATCTCAGTACCAGACTCGTCCATCGTGATGAGACCTAGGCCCACGAGACCTCGCGGCAGCATGACTTCCCGGCTCAGCAGGTTCACGGCCAGCATGCGGTACCCGAGGATGAAGAAGGCTATCAGTTTGCTAGGTGTAGCAGATGTTGTGTTAGCTAGCTGTGCTAGACTAGGTTGAGAAGTTCATGCAAGTTAGGTAGGTATATATGTAGAAGACTCACAAGTAGCTCCACCACGACAGCTGGCTCACAAGGAACTGCTCGAAGCGCGGCCCCGTCACCTTGATCTCGCGGTACTGCAGCCCGGGGATTTGGACGGGTTCCGCGACCGCCGCGTTCGACTGCAATGGAATGGGAACCTTGCTCAGGTCCGCCTGGCGCTTCTGCGCTTGCTTGACGTGCTCCGTCCTGTCTTTTCGTTAGCCCTCATAACGCCCTCCGTGCTAGCGCTTACGACGGTGTCGGCTTACTTGGACCGGAGGTCCATGACCGTCCTTATGCCCAGCTCATCCTTGAGCTTCTTGCGGTCTGCCGGGGACGCGTCGTCTAAGATTGGGGTTAGTTGGTTGGGTTGAGAGCAAAAGCACGTGTATGAGATTAGGGCCTCACCTGGTCGCGCGGATCGGTACAGCACGCCTTCACGGACTATCCTATGCACAATTCGGAGACTTGTTTAGCGGGGATTCGGTAGGGTGAGGTCGGATGAGGCAGACGGTCTTACTTGCGCCCGGGATAGTCGTTGACCGTCTTTCCGACGTCTCGGAAGTTGAGGATGTTGTCGAAGGCGACCGACATTACTCTTAACCCGTTTGATTATTTCGGGATGGGACTTGGTTGTTTCTAATTGTCTAAAACTGGGAATGTGTCTTAATTTGATGTTATTCTTAGAAGAATTACAGGCTATCAATGGTAGCGGAGGTAATCACTATGATCAGCGGCAACCTAGTCCATTTGAGGTTCGTTTCCGACCCCTACACTCCTTGGACTAATATAATATTCAACGTCGTCTTTTAACAACATTGGTGTGCAAAGATGAGAGGCATCAAAAGCAGTACAGTGGATGTCGACAGTACAGCAATATGAATTGACTTTATGATTTTACCTCATGTATATAGTGCTTTCGTACCATGTATGTAGGTAGGTTGTTGCTGCTATTACTTTTACTTGGCCATTACTCTGTCTGATGAATCGTGACTACCTTACTCGACCAGGACTTGCCAAAGGGAAGTGAATTGTATCATGGAAGCGAAGACTGCCTACAAGTCTAGTTATCTTCCAGCTTATTTGTATTTCTCATCCTTGTCTATCTCCATACTTACATGTACCACTAACTACTCATTACAGCTTTATAGTACGAACTATTGTGTAATAAGACTTCAAAGATACAAGCCATGGTTGGACTTCTTGGTCTCCCAGCCGAGGTCCTCTTCGAGGTCCTCTTCCAACTACAATTCGATCCGCCACCACTACCAATTGCCGAACACCACCTTCCATTCTTCTGCTGGCCGTATCACATAGAGATCACAGACGATGTTCATTGCGAATGGGCCAAAAGGCTCTTCGCGGTCGCTTTAGTTTGCCGCCGGCTTAACCACATCGCAGATGCGGCGCTGTACAACCACGTCCCCCTGTCCGTCAGTTCTAGAGACTCCAGATGGTTCCTCCGCACTTCGCTAGAAACTCCCGACTTGGGGACTCTCGTGAGATCCGTCCACATCGTTGCCAGAGGTTGGAGCCAGCCTGCCATAGACATCAGGCCCCTCTTCTGGCTCCCAAACATCACCACGCTGTGCATAAGCAGACTTGAGCTCATGAATGCCTGGGAATTGGAGGATAACGACCGATCGCGCATGTCGACGGTTCGAGTCCTGAAGCTGTTAAAATCCGCGGTTGCCGAGGAGCCCCTTAGGCAAATGCTGAGTTGGCCGTCCGCTCTCCGGGAGTTCTGGTATGATGTGAATTTGTACAAATGGGTCGAGGAGGATGATGATGATGACGATGATGACAATTACGATTGTGAGAGTTACGACAGCGGCGACAAAGACGAGGACGAGGACGAGAACATGTACGAGGACGAAAACGAGGACGAGGATGAAAACATGTACGAGGGCTACGAGGACGTCAGCAATAATCAAGCTGAGCGGTTCAGCTGTGAGGCTGTTGAGCGAGCAATGTCAACCCAAGCAGATTCCATGGAAAGGATCGTGATAGCCGCGGAAGACGAAATAGAGGACGCCCTTGATAGATCAGTCCTCGATGTCTCTAGGTACGGCAAATTAAAAAGCCTCGCTATCAACTATCTCTTCCTAGTCGGGCCAGACGAGGCGGAAGTATGGAGGCATTTGCCGCCGAGCTTACAGGAGCTTGAGGTCTTCTACGAAGATCTTGGGCGAATCAAGTTTCTGGGTCCCCACGATCCGACGCCGAACTAGTTATTCGACATACTGCGAAGGATCGAGGGCGAGGGCCGTCCCTGGAGTGCACTCTCGTCTTCCCTTGAAAGAGTGAGGATCGTGTCGTTGATACCGGCATCCGGCAACGACGAACACCACAGGGAGAACAGAATCCCCTACTTTGATGGCCGGAGGGGTGTGGGCAATCCACGTTGTCGCTGGCTCCCGCCATTTGGGATAATTTCCAGATTCCTGAGGGCCGACGTCAGCTTCAGCATCTTCTTGAACACATGCTGCCGGTATCGGTACGTTGTTGAAGGCGGCACGGGATTTCACGATACCTGGGAGGACACTTGGGATTGTTTTGCTGGTCGTATGCAGTCGTCGTAGCTCGGAGTCACTTGGTCGCGAGGAAACGTGTGCTAGATTACGAGAGACGTCTTAGCTCATCGCCAACGAAAATAAATTGAGGATACGTTTTAGTGATGGTGTCATGACTTATGGGCACACCTAAAACTGTACCTGTCGTGGCCATACAGAATAAATAGGGGAAGCGAGGAGCCGAAGACGCCTTAGCCCATCTTTAATAATGGATCAAATTGAAAATCACAGGTTCAACATTCTGAATATTTAAATGCTTTTGTAATTAGATGTCAATGTTATGTGATACTTTTATATCTTACCGTATTCCAATTCGTACGTGTAGTACCTCCCAACCAACGACTTTGGTCTAAATATTCCGAGTTATACATTTCATCAAACTTCACTCACTGCCTGAGATAGGTAGTGTTTACTTTCTGAATATAGTATTTTCGTCTCGTCCAAGCATGGTAAAAAGGCAATGTATAGGAGATTCCTCCGTGTATTCCGCCATTTAACTCTGGTTCAGGGGCTATATCTGTATCTGAGGTAGGTACCTAGGTATGAAAATTGCTTTAAAATGCTAAGCGAATTAGAGTCCAAGTAAAGAAAATCCTACCGTCCTAACGTCTATGCTTCCAGTTTGGTCCTTTTCTCCTTTCGACAGTGGTATGTGTTGTAGGCCGCAGGGCATGATGTCGCGACGGAGGGGATCATTGCTGGAGTCATAGGGTGGAAAGCCGACATATGTAGTTGTCGATGACTCCGCCATTCTTTTTTTCTCTGTCGTGATGTGGGAGTTGAGACTAGTGCAATGCAGTTTCTCTTATCAAACATAGATGTAAACGATCGAAGAGTTGGTGTTTTAATGAGAGGAAGAGGAAAATAGCGTGGTGCGTCCCAGCCCCCGTCGTCCGGCCGTTCCTTTCAATCTCTTCTCGTTCAGCTTGACTACAGTCAAAAGCCACAGCGTCAGATGATGATAGCCCAGGTACTCCGCAAATGCAAAAAGTCCCAGCAGCAGCTTTGGCGTCCAATGAACCTCGAGCGGTTAACCAATTCTTACATGTCGCACAAGCCACCGGCGAATGCCAGTCAACAAAGGCTATGTTCACATCGTTAGGCGGGCCTGGGGTTTGGAGATTATCTAAGACATATTTGTGTTACTATATATCTGGTGTTGCTTTTATTAGAAATGCACGAATCCTACGTTTCTCGGATCCGAAAGAGCTATTGGCGTTGTGTCTCATATATCACACCGCAGCTGTATGTACATCGTATGCGGCTGAGGTTTATTGCATTATGCCACGAAATGAAGGAGATGTTGGAGCAAAAAATAGAAATTCCTATCTACCTCACACAGTATGGGGATATTATGCTGATCACTAATCAGATATCCGAATTCATAAAGATTGTGCATGAATATCATGAGAATCGTGGGAGCAGTATCCAGCATCGAGAGGAGAACCTGCTCTGATCACTCGAAGACCTAATAACAATAGACCAAGAAAAACTTTACAGTAGTCTATAAACATTTCACATGTCCATTTCGGATTCCAGATCCGATAAAGTCTCTAATATTAATTACGCTATAGGTGAGATAGGAACCGCGGTTGTCACAGCCATGCTTAGAATCGCCCCGTACTTTTCGACGTTTTCCTCTGTACCTAGGTAGTTTAGGGTTATCATTACCGATCGGACGGTAAATGCAAATATATAGAAAGGTTATGCAAAAACGAACTCTACCTATAACTTGATATTAAGTATTATACAAAGACCCATCTTTGTCTCCTATCTAAGTCCTATCCTAACAGGTCAGGTATCTTGATAGAGACCACTAGCTACTGGCTGCTAGATATTAGCTGAACTGGGACTACTGACAGCTGGATGCTGGCTACCGGATAGCTGAGAGCCCTGGCTAGCTAGAAGCATTGGCCACCTAGGTCTCCTACTCCTGACTGATTGGAGTTACTGGATACTACATATGTAGCTAACTGGGAGCCCTAACTACCTGCCCGAGATAGGTACTGGCTACTGGGTAATTAAGACTACTGGCCTGCTAGGATTGCTGGGACTGCTGGCTACTTGCCGGCTGGAAATACTGACTCTTAGGCAGCTGGGAGCATGACCTACTGGACCCAGGCAAGGTGACTAAAGGCAGGAGTTGGCGGCTCCTATAGAGCACTACAACATGGTGTTAAAATGAGGGTCTTCGCGATGGAATAGCTAACCTAAAATGTATGTGCGCGAGTATAACAGGAGCTTAGCTATGGTTAATCACGTGATCACCCGACTGGAAACCAGATGTCTAAGTACCCAGCGCTAATTCAATCCCGGGCTATTAACCGGCCGGGATTGCTACCTTAGCTACTAGCCAGCTAAAAAGCTCGCAGAGAGTTAACTCATTAAGAATCTTTCATCATAATCCTAGCTTCGCTCGGTGCTATGCCCTAAGCCATTTCGAGGTTCGAGATACATATTATAAACTATACCTAGAAAAACTACTTCAACAACTTATCCTTAGCTTGCCGAATCAGTTGGTAGTACTGCTGCATCTCCATAGCCGCCGTAGGCTGCCTCTCGCCTTCAAACGCGCCCTTTCCGTGGCCGTCGAAGTGAAGCTTCCAGGCTGTCGAAGGAGTTAGCGTCCAAAAAGATAGCAACGAGAAAAAGGGAGGGCAAACTTACTGCTAGCATCGAAGCCTAGGTAGGACCAGCTGTCGTTGAGATACGCCTTCTCGGAACCGACTTGGATCGTCTTGACCTGGCCCATCTGGCCTGGCGCGGGGCGCAGCTGCTTGAGATCGGCAGAGAGCTTTACGAGGCCGGTCATGAAGGCGCGCGCTACCTCCTTGGCAACACACTCGTGCTGCCCGTAGCTGAAAGCTGTCACAGTATCCGTCTGGCGCTGTGCATCAAACTCAGTGGGGTTGGGGACGTCTTCTGGATTGCGTCCGGCCAAGCCCTGTGCTACCGTCAGCAATCTCTTTCATGCATGTTTTTGAGGTGGAGACCAATTAGAAAGGGGATAGATAGGTAGTGTGAGACAATCCGGAAGTACTTACAAGCATCATGACCACGAGATTACCAGGCTCGATCTGCTTGCCCTCGAGCTCAGCCGGCTGCGTTGCAACGCGCACATTGCGCTGGGAGCTCGTGAGGCGCTGGGCCTCGATGACATAGGCGTGGAGCGCGGCGTCGTCGCCCTTCTGGGCCAGCGCCTGCACTTCGGCCCAGATAGACGCGTTCTCGGGGCGCAGGAAGTACTCTAAGACTTCGTAGAGCTAAAGCCGACATTAGCATGAATGTTTTTTTCCTTTCAAACACACGTAAAAAGGACTCTTCTAGACTAGATAGGTACTTACCGAAGTGACGGGCACGCCGATCCCCCCGAAGGCTGTGAGCCATAGGATGTCCGTGACCTTCTCGGCCGAGTGTCCCTGGTTCAGCAGCTCCACGACTAGCTTGTAGCCGCAGGAGCGCAGAGAGCCGTCCTGGATGTGGGCCTTCCGCGACAGCACGTTGTTCAGAGTCGAGATGATGCCGAAACCTAAACCGCGGCCGAGAGACACCTCGTCGACCAGCTTGCGGGTCGAGTCGATGATGATCTTGGCACCCTCCTGGGCACGGCGGCGGCGGTTCCAGGCCTGCGCCGGGTCGTTGTTGTTGACGCCCCAGGTGCGGATGTCGAGGAGGTGGGTATAAAGGTCCGCGGCTCCGAGGGTGCCGTCGGGGTTCTCGTCGGTCTTCAGGTCGAAGTAGAAGATGTCGGCGAGCAGCTGGGCGTTGAGCGGGATAGCGACGTCGCGGACGAGGTCGATCTGGTTGAGGCCCTTCTTGAGCTCGAAGGTCTGCTTGCGGATCAGCTGGGCGCCGACACGCTCGATGAACTCGTGCACGGCCTGGTGCAGGTTCGGCACTTTTCCCATGGCCTTGAGCATGTTGGCGCGGTCCTGCACGTTGCGCGTCTCGTCCCCCGCCAGCATGAACCACCCCAGGTCCTTCTTGCCGGGGAACAGCGCGTTGACGGCCGGCAGCCACGGCACCACGAACTGCCGGTGGTTGCTGAGGATGTGCTTGATGGACTCGCTCCGGAACAGCACCACGGGCTTCCGCGGCGGCTGCGGGTCGTCCAGCGTGTACTGGTCGATGGTGCCGAATTCGCGCGCGATCGCCTCGTTAGCCTTCTTCGTGTAGAAGGGCTGCATCACCGCGACCGAGTTGTAGGGGAACCATCCGGGAAGGCCGCGCTGGATGAGCTTGTACAGCATTGATCCGCCCAGCGTTTTGTTATCCTGTTGCGCCTCGTTGTAACCCCAGCTCGTCAGATTAGAGACAGTATAATCGAGGGTATTGAACCTATCCGAACGCACGAGCGTAACGGCGTCGGACAGCACGGCGCGGCCAACGGAGTACGTTGGCTGGATACCACAGCCTGTGTTTCGAACTGGCTTTACGTTCTCGATCATCAAGCCAGGATACAATTCGACCATCGAGACGTCCTGGTAGACTCTGTTTACAATAACGGGAGTTAGCAATTACTGATTTAAGAGGATAAGAAGTTAAGGTATGTCTTAGGAGCAAAAACCCTTGGAACGGCTCGGTGAAGAAGTATCAGCTTCCGAGACAAGCCGGAAAGGGGAAAAGAAAACTCTCGGTGTTACATACTTTTCGAGGATGTTAGCGATGTCCGGGTCCGAGTTGATGTCGGTGAAGGTTTCGTGCTTCTTAAGCCCGAAGAATTCACGGAACTCGTTTAGCGACGCGACCTGCCACTTGCGGGCCTGGTTGATACCCAGAACCTCGACGATCTTGAGGGCCTTTGGGATCGTGCGCGCGCCGAAGACGCCGGCGGGATCATCCATGGCCTCCTTGAGAATGCGCACGAGGTCCTCGTCCTTGAAGGTGCCGTCGGCCTGACGCTCCAGGCCGTCGAACGTGCGGACGCTGGGGTCCGCGGGGGTGTTTGCCTCGAACGTGAGCAAAGCTTGGCCGAGCTCGGTCCAGCTGACGTTCTCAAACTCCTCCGGCTGGCGACCCGGGAAGAGCTTGAGGAAGAAGTTGTTGATCCAGCGCTCGTCTTTCTTAGAGATGCACGAGTGGAACCGGTACAGCAGATTGAACTCGACGCTGACCTGGTTGCCGACGCCGCGGGGCGTGCCCTCGCCGTCGAACTGCTTATCGATCTGGACTCGCGGGTCCAGAGTCCAGTCGCTCTCGGAGTGGTGCGTGTTGGTGATGGCCCGGAGATAGTCGTGCAAGCAGATGTTGATGTATAGCCCACCGGTGACAAGACGAGCCGTGTTGAAGAGGTCATGGTCCTGCTTAGCCACAGCCCGGGCCCTGTCCGCCGGACTGGCATCGGGTGCACACGCCAGCGTGAAGCGCCCGTTCTCATTGATCTTCAGTAAGATATCGGCAACGTAGTTGTGGAAACGACTGTAAAGGACCAGCATGACGTTAACGCCCCCAGGTTGCCCGAGAAGGCGCTTCTCGTGGAAGGTGTCGGGCTTCAGCTTGCCCTCCTTCATAGTGCGGATCTGCAATTGGTCCTTGAGAGAGGAGCCGTACAGGGGTGCCAGGTCGAGATACGACGAGGTATCCGACTTATTCATGTCTGTACGGCTTGTGCGGAAGATGTCGTGAATGATGATGGATGCGTGATAGAAGAACATGGACGAGATGCCGGCTGGGTTCTCCTTGAAATGATCGTCGTCGCGGGCCATCAAGAGGTCGAAAAGCAGACCTGCATCAGGCTTGACGCCGTGAAGCCGCTTGGTATTTCTGACCGTCTTGGCGTAGGGAGCGCCAGCTCTCCCCAAGTTGGGCTGGACAGGATTGTTAAAGCTCCCGTCGGGTGTCCGGTAGTGATGGAGGCCATCAGGGGCTACTGGGACGTGCTCGCGTAGGATAATGTCGCTGTCCGGGGCCTGGAATTCGATTGTATCCCGAGGCTCAGGTTGACTCTGCGAGGCAGCTGGCTCGTTGGGATCGACAACCTCATATCTAACGTCACCGCCGACATAGGTCAATGGAGGATGTTGAAGGTTATCCCAAAGAGTGTCGATGAGCTTGTTCGTGAGCTGAGTTCTGGCATTCGACGTGGAGGGAAGGGAGGTAAGAATGCCAATCAAGAGCTCGGTGTTGCTATTACTCGTTAGATTTGCCTCATCTTGTCTACCGTACAATATCTCACTTACCCCTTTTTGTCATCAAGGGGTTGTCCCTTCTGTAATAGTTCTTTGATAAGGCCAACGAGCTCTGGGAGAGTCACCTCGCCAGCAAGACCAGCACAGTCTTTCAGGAGATCCTTTGCAATCTTCGTCGGATCGGAAAAGAAGTTGGCAGAATCCTTCTCTACATCTGCATAGGCCTCACCAGCCTGATACTTCGCAGTGAAGGACGACATGATCGATTCTAAGGTATAGACTTATCTCTGCTGAAGACCTGAGACAAAGCATACGAGATATAACGGATCAGGCCCATTTGTACGCGGAATTGTCTATCCGGCACCTCCCTTTATAAGATAGATGGCATCGCTCGGCACCCGCATCCGTCCCTACTGCGCCCATCTAGCAACGAACATGGCCTCGCCTGCCACCTGCAGCTCTCGATCCGTTGCGAGAACAACATAGGTCATCTCCGTGATACGAATCTGCGGGCGTATTGAGGTTCATTTGCGGTATGGCTTCAGACTGGCTCAGCTGATATCTCTAGACAGCCACATAAGAAAATTGAGAGCTGAATATGCGCGCCGGGATAATCACGGACGACCAATTGAATCGTTTGATAGGCTGGACACATCCGCTTTGGAGTCGCCGTCCAAGCAACCGGCGCCACACCGGGATTGGAGTGGTACCAATTCCAACCGCCAAGAGGGGGCTTTGGGATTAATTGATGTCGACGGACCGTCCCGGTTGCTTAAAACGGGAGGAGGAGGTCATCACATCAGCCCCCATTGGTGAATCACAACTACCCCAGAAAGTGAGTTGTGATCACGATCCTCCACACCGTCTCGTTCGTTCCACCACAGCTCAATAGTGCAAGCCATTGTCTTGCTGTTGGGGGAGTAGGATGTGGCTTTTCTTATGATAGCTGAGATGAGTATCGGGATAGCCATGCCCGACACGGATGCAGGCGGCCGCAGCTCGCTCTATACTGAATAGTAAATGTGATAGATGATCAATTTAAGTTGCACGACATGTGGCTACCTGAACATCTAGACAGGTAAGGAAGAGCTCAGAGGATACGGTCTGAATACCTCTCCGTTACGCTTCAACGCTACGAGCCGGTGTACGCGTCACCTGAACACAAACGATGATCTCGGCAGATGGACACCCTAGTCTTGTGTCAGCGGAATTTACCAAGGGGACGTGAGGGAGGGAGGAGACGGAGCCGTTGAGCAAGCACTGGTCAGCACGCTCCACCAGATTAGGCAGGATGCATTTCAGTGATAAGAAGCTAGGTAATGAAGAGGGGGATGGCGGTCGAGTACATGTGGAACGGTTGATAAATTAGAGGAGCTTCCGAACTCTGAGGAGAAAGACAATCCCCTTCCCTGATCATGATTTAACTTGAAATTGGACATCCGAAGCATCTTTTCTTCATACGCGTGCATACCATTCAGGTTGACTGCCGCCATGCCTTTGATTCACGATCCGATTCCCTACCCGGAAAGTAGCACAGCTCACCTCGCCGATGGCTCGGAACAGACTCGAGTACCTAAGAAACTCGTCCTCTGCTTCGATGGTACCGGCAACACGTTCACCGGATCCAATGCCGATACCAACGTAGTCAAGCTTCTGCATAAGCTGGAGCGTAACGATCCTCACCAATACCACTATTATCAGAGTAAGTGTCATTCCTCTGGTCAAATCTTCGTTTCTTATATGCCCGTTAGCCGGTATCGGCACGTACGACATCAACGAGAAATCCGTGAACAAGACGTGGTTCGGCGAGATGATGAGCTCCCTCTCGCAGACCATCGACCAGGGAATTGGCACAACATTCGACGCACACGTCTTGGCTGGGTACCGATTTCTGATGCGTTACTACGACTCTGTAAGTAAGCCTTTCGTGACAGCATCGACCCACATTGCTCACCTACAAATGTGAAGGGCGATAAGATCTATATGTTTGGTTTCAGTCGTGGCGCCTTCACGGCCAAATTCCTGGCACGTATGATCAACACCGTAGGACTCCTCTGTAAGGGCAACGAGGAAATGGTTTCCTTCGCATATCGCCTCTACCAGCGTTATCTAGCAGGCGAGACCGACAACTTCAACATCACACATCCTAAGCATGGTAAGAAACCCGAGGCTCCGAAGCCTAACCCATCCGGACACGAGACGGACCCGCTGCTGGCTGACCACGACCACGATGGCGAACCCCACGAATTTCATGGACACAAATACAAGCGAGCGCGGGACGAGATCGCAGCCTTTAGCAACACATTCTGCCGGAAGGAGAAAACATACCACTGCGGAGAGATGGAGGAGACTAATATCAAAGTCTACTTCCTCGGTATCTGGGATTGCGTAAACTCGGTCGCCATCTTAGAGAGCAAGGCGCCTATGCCAGTGCCAGTAAAGGGCACGGCACATTTCGTCCGGCACGCCGTTGCCGTCGACGAGCGCCGAGTCAAGTTCAAGGCCGCACTCCTCGCCCAAGATATCCGTGCCTCGACTCATGACCACGAGGACATCAAAGAGGTCTGGTTTCCGGGCTGCCACGGCGACATCGGCGGTGGCTGGCCAGCAGCCGTGGATAACCCTCTCGATAACAGCGAGCATATGACGGTCTGGCAGCGCGTCAAGAACTTCTGGACAACCCGCAGGGCCAAGGATCCCAGCAAGGACGTCGGGACCGATCCATTCCAGATGAGCGATATCCCGCTAGCCTGGATGATACGCGAGCTTGAGCTGGTAGGCCAGAAGGACCCGCCCGCAGCCCTCAAGTGGTGTACCACCGCCCACGGCTTCAAGCGACGCTTCCAGAAGAGGAAGGAACAGGCCCTGAAGGGGTTCATGCACGACTCGCTCCGCTTCGGCTACGGTACCGGATTCTTTACTGTGCTGCTTTGGAAATTCATGGGTAAGTAGATTCCTGGCAAACCCGCACATTCGCCACTCCACTTTAGGAGATTCGTGAATGTTAACTCGAATAGAATGGCTCCCCATCATCACCCGCTGGGAGCTCGAGCACGCACGCAATGAGTGGGTGAATGTTCGCTTCCCGCTTAACGCTGGATCATTTCGAGACATTCCTGAAGATGCCGTCTTGCACGAGTCGCTAGTCTGGCGGCTGCAAAATGACGCCACATATCACCCTAAGAACAACCATGGAGGGTATCTGCCGCCGTGTCTAAAGCACGATGGATGCATCGCCGACGTTGAGCCCGTTCTCGAGATCCAGGAAGCGTCTGACCCTGACCATCAGACCTACAGGTTCAATAAGAAGAAGCCGACGGTTGAAGATCATAACTAAACTTGAGCCAGAGGACGCAAGTAGTAGGTATCGATCACTTCACGCTGCCGGACAGCCCATTTCTTGATGTCTAAGTCGGTTTGATATGGCGGATGAATTTCGGAATTCAGATTTACTTGGCAACTCAAATTATTCCTTTTAATAGCTTAGTTTATCGATAATGGAAAAGGTGGTCCCCGGCCAGGCCGGCTAGTGTAGGACAATGACGTAGTAGCGATTCGTATGCCCAAGGACAAAGGTGATACGATCGCAACGATGAATTAAACAGCAGTTAGACACGCAGCAGGAACAACTTCTCATGGATGTCGCAATATTATTTTATGTCTTTCATTCGTCCCTATAATTTGTTCTTCTTTAATCAACTCGATAACCCTTAAGTTTACTTATACCTACGTAGGTACCTAGTTATACTATGCTATCCCTAACTACTCGATATTCACTGTCGTATAGTTGAGATAACTCTACCTGAGGTATAGTTTCAATTGCATCTCAACCTATCATACCTACATCATTCACCTTGATGAACCTAGAAACTACCTACCTAGACACCTACCTTACCAAGCAATACCAGACCTATTTCTACGTTGCCGTTCCTCACCTTGACTTACCTCCACCCACTACTTACCTTACCCAACCAATCATTCGAAATACCAGATCTAGACCTCTCGCCGCATCTCGTCTCCAACCGACTGTAGCATTCTATGTCGATCTTTATAGGAGCCAAGAGACATTGACACGTACATATAGATGCAGCTCGGTGTTCACCGTTCTCAGCCACACAATATGGCCACTTCCAATGAAACGCGGACACAGGGGGATTTAGGACGACAGCTACCCGATGACGACACTAAACGTACAGGTAAGCTGCTGTCGCAAAATTGCTGCAGTCATCTCATTTATTTTCATTTTGTGAATTATCATCGCGAAGTATTGGCCTTCTTTTTTATTCTTCCAAATTAACAACTAATTTTCTCCACCAGTTCACTCAGGAAGGCTCATTTACGCCAAACCTCAAGACCTTCCGAGCTTTCCGTCTATTGGCCTCTCAGAAAAAGGATCTGCAGCGAGTGCAGCAGCAGCATTAGGTTGGGCCAGCAATACAGCGCCGGAGCTGTGGAGACCGAGCAAGTCCGCTCCAGCTTCAGCGGCAGCTATCATGGCGAAAGACTACAAACTGGGCCCTGCCTGGCAACCCGTGCCGAGCCAGCACGGCGCGAAAGCCGCTTTGCTCGCGTCGCAGTCTGCTATGAGCGTCACAAAGACCGGAAAACCCACCACATCCGATCCTGGATTCTCTGCTGCAAACATAGCTTTCAGGTCAGATCGCAGCAGTGTGCCACGTACTTCTCATGCAGACTCCCTTGAGCACCGTAAGTCGCTGCTTGCTGCTAAGGGCGCTATGGCAAATCGTCAGAGGGCCAAGTCGTCACCATTCCCGAAGGAATCGTATCCAGACGAGGCAAACGCCGCCGCTAATGCTCTCAGCGCGGCAACTCGAGCTCATCGACCGTCGGCATCGCGGACAATAAGTTATTCAAGTGATAAAGCTGGTTCTGTTCCGTACACAAACATGAACAGGAAGATGTTCACCTCGAGGCCCCCAGTCAAACCGGAAGTTGACGAAAAGAAGAGAGCAGATGTTCTGCATGCTTCAGCTGTCGCAATGGCTAAGAAAATGTATACGCAGCAGCAGAAAATGATTGATGCCAAAAAGGCGCACGACAGTGCTATCTCGTCTCACGAACATGCCGATGTCCTTAGTAGTGTCAGTGATGATGCACAGCCCATTCAGCTTACTACTCTACAAGACGCGGCCTACAAGCAAGCCCAAGCTCGCTTAGCCAGGATGCACGAGGAGCATTTCAAAGATCGGGAATACCAAGATTACTACGGAGCGAAGCAACCAACACGACGTTTTTCGATTAGAGGTAAACTTAGGAAGAGGTCTTCTAGCGATGGCGTCGTTATTGAGGACCGCAGGCAATCGCAGTATATTAGGCAGCAGATGTCTCTATTCTCTAACAAGCTCTCCGAAATCGATGATAGCAAGCGACAGTACGATCAAGAGGCATTGCTTGCTGCTGCCCAGAGAAACGTCCATGAGCGGCTGAAGGGAATTGACGAGAAGATATCTGCCGAAACTGGAATGGTCCCCCCATCCACTCTAACACAATGGGAGCTGAAGGCGCACGCTGCAGCCCAAGCTAGGAGTGATCAGCGTATAAGCCAGAGGCACGGAAGGGTTGACATTGGTGCCGGAAAATTCATGGACCAAGAGGATATCGACGCCATCGCAGCTGCTAGGGTTAAACCTGTTCTGGACGAGATCAACGAAAAGATAGAGGAGGAGTACGCGAGGCAGACGGAACTGCGACTGGAGATGGAGAAAAGGAAGGAGGAGGAAGAGATTGAGAAGGCTCGACAAAAGGAAATCCAGGATATCAATAGGAAGCTTAAGGGTCAGTTGTTTTACGCATCATGTGAAAATCATCTACTAACGTATTTTATAGAGCAAGACAAGCAAGAGCAGAAAGAAAGGAGGGCCGAGGAGAAGCAAGAAGCCAAGGCCAGGAAGGAGGAAGACAAAGTCGCCAAAGCTGAACAAAAACAGGAAGCCAGGGCTCGAAAAGAGGAGGACAAGGCAGTTAAGGCAGAGCAGAGACGACTGTCTAGAGCCGAAAAGCCTAAATCTACTACGGATCAGCCTAGGGAAGACCAGGAGGAACCGGAAGCTGCAAGGGAAAGGATCATGCTGAATACCGCCGGACAGCCCGTCAGCGTGCCCGTGGCGGAACTCAATTATTACGCCGTCGACGGCACCGAGGATGCTTCGGTGAACAGGCAGCCCGGGTCACCCGGCGAAGACCAGTCGAGAGGCGGAGTCAAGACCTGGTTCAAGAACCGGTTCTCTAAGGGAGCGAAACACGTCGACGGGGATAAGGGCAAGGAGAAGGCGGTTGGGAGGGGCTTCATCGGCGGCGCAGCCCTGGCAGGCTTGGATAGCCCGGCGAGCATGGATAACCGCAGCTCTAGCGTACGTGCCGTCGCGATGGCCGGCAGGGAGCAGAACCCGAGACATACCGCGTTAGGGGACGAGGCTCTCGCGGACAGAGAGGGTGCTGTGTCCCCGATGAGCAGCTCGAGTGATGACGAGGATTACCGCGACGATGGTCGGGAGCAACCGGGGACGGCTTTGACACCCCCGAGACCGGTCAAGGACTTCCCCTCGACGATGAGCCAGAGCCCGAGTAGGGACTCGAGGTTTGTGGAGATGGTGTGAGATAACCGTGCCATTCTCGCTGGCCTGCGATTTGGTGTTTTTGTGTCGCAGTATGCCTCTTGAGCTCGCTTCTGTCTTTAGATATACGATTGGATGTGTCGTGATTTTCTCGGCGTTGAGGGATGTTGTGTATGTATATGGAAGAGTACACGATCGCAAGGGAAGGGATAGGCATGGGTGTTTTCTGCTGGTTTGGTTTGTCAATGTTCGGTTCTAGCCTGGTGTTCGTTCTAGTGGCTGTCTGAGTTCCAAGATTATCGGGGTTTCGACGAGTGTAACAATATCAGACCTTCTTCCCTTCTCGTCGGCTAAGTCAAGCCAATTCAATTTTGATGAGACTCGCTCATTGCTCTTTCAGTTAAACTTATATGTACCAGGCAGCCCGTCTTCTTGATTGACTTTAACGACATAGGTGCGAATATTGAGATGGAATAGGACGTGTCACAGATTGAAAATTGGAAGTTCCTCGCATTGTACATTGTACTTCTACGACTACTGATACAGGCGTGAAATAAGTCAACCCTAGAATCTATCCATTTCAAATAGGGTAGCCGAACGCCAGGTGAGGATGCGGCGCTATCCAGCACTGCCTCAATATGTTGTAAATCATTACCACCGATCCTTATTAGTGTCGCCCAAACCCCATTTATTGTATGTTCCTAATCGTCGTCAATTCCTATGTAACCCGCAACCCGCCTAGAAATCTCTCTGGTCTGTCCGTACTTTCGGCTGGCCATGGTGGGGGTGATGATGACCGTTCGTTAACGTCCGTTGGCTATCTTCGGTATCACGGGTCGGCTGGTGGCTCTGGGGTAAGACGCTAGGGTGCGTTGCGTAGTACGTCTCCTCCATCTGGCGCGCGCCGTTGGACCGCGCCGAGTGGCGGTTAGTGCGGGTTGCAACGGCCGGGTACAGGTCGACGCAGAATGAGAAGATGTAGAAGCTGAAAATGAAGGCGATGATCCACTCCAAGATGGCAGCCGCGTTGTAGAGGCCTCTGAAGTTGGTCACTACGAACGCGATGGCTAGCAGCAACTCGACGATTACGAAGATCAGCTTGATGTAGAAAGATATGCGGAGCACGCGGTGTTGGCGGTTCCCTGGGGTGGATTATTGTTAGTATTCTCTCGGAATAGGTAGACTGGATAGGAGGAAGTAGACTCACTGTGACCCAGGCGCTGATACTCCCAGCAGATGAAGATGGCGGAAAGCAGGTACCCTGCGATGAAGAGCAGGAGGAAGACATCGTGCAGCCTCGGATATCGGAGGGTGTCGAAGCCGGACAGAAAAGTGAGGCCCACGGTACCGACAACGGCGAAGAAAATGGTCAACCCGCTCAGAACCTTCTCGCCGGTAGACGTGTTGGGAACAAGCCGGCCTCGGTGCCGTAAGAGGCGGTCGGACCCAAAAGATAGGTCTAGAAATATCGTGGTAATGATGCAGCCCGCGACGAACAGAGGCTTGAGATCTGAGGCACCAACGTCTGAGATGTATGCGATTGTCTGGTTGCCCTGCATGGACGCGTATTTTACGCGATGCGTATCGACGATCCAGTGTAATAAAAGTCCTAGGAGCGTCGCCAGCCACATGAGGCCGGATACGATGGGGAAGACCTTTGGCTCGATGTTAGTTACACGCGCGCAACGTCAGTTGAGACTCGGCGGAGTGTTGACTTACCCAGTACGATAGGTACCGCATCGTGGGCTGTTTCTTTGATGAAGCTCTATTTCTTAAAATGATAGGTAGAGGGAGAGATGTTAAACGAGTGTGGTTTAATTACACGACGACGACCAAGAAAGATTTTATTAAAGGGCTACTACTAAGCAAAATCATCAAGGTCACGACGAACTGCGCCAACAAGATGGTTGCGCGTCAGGCATGTATGTATGTATAAGAGAGAAAAGATCACGTTATAATCGATGATGAACGAGGCACCTAGTGAAGCAGGACCTTTCAAAGGAGATCGACTTATGACTTCATTGCGCGGCCAAGACCCCCTTGTCGGGTTCGGGCAGTAGGGCATTACTGGTCCCCGGGACCAACGGAGAGACGGTATCGTAGATCCATCGGACTTAATAAGAAACATGAATTCGTCATTGGCGCAGGACTGAGGCTGGCTGTGCTTGCATACGTACATCTATCCATCATCTAAAAGACATGGGACCCTCTGATGATAATATGCTGACTTGACTCAAGCTTAAGTTGTTATTGTGCGACGGTACCGTTTGCGACCCGAATCAAGAACTTGATGACGTCAATAGAGACGAAGACATTCGATCTCATCCACATGAGTAAGCCGCATGTATTAGTGGAGACAGAACAAACTGGAATGCTGCATACGGCATGAATACGCTAGAGACGTGACACCAAGCGCACCGTGCACCATACACCTAGGTACTAACAGTATCAGCCAATCAAGCCCAGACAATCATGTTTAGTGTCATAGCCTTGCTGCTTCTCCCGAGTCCAAGGCTGAAGGTACTTCACTTCCCCCAACTCTGACTCCTGAGAGTAAGGAGGAGAGCAATTGATTCACGATGGCTGTATCTCCTGTGGTCGTGCATTCTGCCGATTCTCTGCAAAATCCCAGATCCGTATCGTCACCGCTCAAGAATGTAAATTCAGCGCAAGCATCGTCCAATGGAACACCTTCGGCCGCGCCAAACCCTGGTGCCGTAGCCGCGCCGACCTCGCTAGACGTCGCCGAGCAGCTCAACGAGGAGGAGAAGCGCAAATACGTCAAGGGTTAGTTCCTAATTTCCAATCTACTTGTTAACTAGAATTAAAACGCAACCCGCTAACAGATAATTCCGAAAAGGCAAGAAACTCGGTGAAGGTACCTACGCGAACGTCTACCTTGGTTTCCTCAGGAGTGACCCGTCGAAATCCGTGGCCATCAAGAAGATCAAGATACAGAAAGAATACACAGAGGGAATGGCACCCGATGCTGTTCGCGAGATCAAGCATCTGCAAGAACTCTCACATCCCAACATCATAACCCTACATTCTGTCTTCTCCTCCAAAGACCAGAATCTCAATCTCGTTTTGGAATACCTCCCCCTTGGTGACCTGGAAATGCTTATCCGCGACGGCAAGGGTGTTAAGTACGGTACCGCCGATATCAAAGCATGGATGGGTATGCTCACAAGGGCCGTGTGGTTCTGCCACGAGAATTTTGTCCTGCACCGCGACATCAAGCCCAACAACTTGCTCATCGCAGCCGATGGCGAGGTGAAGCTGGCTGATTTCGGTCTAGCAAGAAGTTTTTCGGATCCGTACAAGCCCATGACGTCAAACGTCATTACGCGGTGGTATAGGCCTCCCGAGCTGCTGTTCGGTGCGAAGCATTACTCGGGCGCGGTGGATATCTGGTCCGTTGGTCTGGTCTTTGCTGAGTTGATCATGAGGATGCCTTTTATCGCAGGCAACACTGAGATGCACCAGATCAATCTAATCTGCCAGGCCATCGGCACACCCACGGAGGAGAACTGGCCCGGTGTCACTAAGCTACCCGAGTACACCGTAGAGAAAGACATCCATCCATTGCAAGGAAAGGATTATTTCATGTCCATGTTCGGCACAGTAGGCCCCGCGGGCGCCGAGCTGCTGATGAAGACGTTAACTCTCGATCCTAAGAAGCGGATCACGGCCGTGGAGATGCTGAAGCACAGGTGGTGGCACGAGGACCCCAAACCCACGCGCAAGCAAGATCTGCCCAAGAAGTCAGGTGGCCAGGATAAGATCGGCGCCGACCTTAAGAGGAGACCGGGCATGGTGGAGGACGAGAAGAACGTGAAAGTCGCGCGGAAACTGGATTTCGGAGGAGGGAAATAGGGGCTTTCCACCACAAAATAGACGAGGGGTGTTACCTTGCATACTGGCTCGGCGTTTAGGAGTTGGAGGAAGCATGAATGAAAATCAACGCATGGCGGTCACGTTACGATACAGTACCGGTCTAATATATAGATAGGGCGTAAGCAATGAGTAGATGAATTGCAACGTATTGTGGATTTGGTTGATACAATATGTGCGGAGTGCCGATTCTGTCTTGCGGATATGGTACATAAAGTACAGCGACCTCTTCCCCTTTTATTTTTCATTCGGGCTGCACGCACCATCGTCTATAGCTCACCCCGTTCCCTCATCTCCCGACGCTCAGCAATACGCTTCTTATAGCGGACCTCGGTCCTCCTTCGTTCACCGCCATCGATCTTGCGCCCGCGGCGGTCCTCCCACATGCCCTCGGTCACGCTAACGCGAGCGCCCTCGCCGTCCTTCAGGGGTAGCGCGTACGGCCCGACAATGGTCTTGGCGCCTTGCACCTTGTAGCCGCGGACGCGCGACATGGCGTCCGGAGCGCACTTCTTGACGCTAAGGCCCGCCGGCACGTTGACCACGTACTTGCGCGGGTGCACGATGTCGTGCACGTCCGACTCCACGATCTTCAGGTCCGCTCCCCCTTCGGCTGATACGTGCTGCAGGTCCCCCCCGACCCCGTATTGGCCTCGCCTGAACCGCTGTCGCCATTGGAGGAGGTAGCGCCGCGTCCGTGGGGGCTCTACGCCGAGTTCTCGTAGTTGGTCGGATGTTAGTGTGAATAGCGCTTCCCAGGTTGGAAACTTGGACGCGTGCTGCTTTAGCCCTCGCCCGATTACGGTTAGGAAGGTCTCTACGTCGGGCACGAAGGGCGTTGGGGATGGGATCGGCGGTGGTGGTGCCTGGCTCGAGGAAGAGGCCGCTCGGGTGGTGGTTATGGAGGGTTGGAAGGCGGCTCGCGTGTTAAGCTGTGCTAGGGAAGCGGCGGCGGCGCGCAATTGCTGCGGTCGGAGAAGGGGCTGTGGTTTATAGATGGATGGTAAGCCGATGATCGAGCTAGTATTTCAGGTATATTTTGCATAGGGGCTTCTTCTTCCTACCTTTATGCGCACCATTATGACGGTAGTTTGTCGACCGCCCACTCCTTTCTAATGTCTATAACCCCAATTGAATAGCTAGACGATCATGTCTTTTCCTGGCATAAAACAAGTGGATGAATAAGGCGCCTTCACGATATTTATTGAGCTTGACCTGGACTAGAAAATTCAATGGAGATGTCGACTAGGAAATTTGCAGTTTCCGGTGGGCCCGTGCGCAAGATGGGTCCGCGGCCGAGCCTTGGCGGAGCTGACGGGACCGTAGAGCGGATGTATCTCGGCTTCGTGTGTCTACGGTACCTACATAATATATGGGTATACTACGAAGTACTTCCGCTCAATATCTCTTAATAATCCACGAGCACTGCTACATTATACCTAGGTATTCTGGTAGTGTAGTAGTTAATAAGGCTAAGGCTGAGAATGGGGGATGTCTTGTTCGGTACCTGGGTACCTTCATAGCATCAGAATCGTGGAAATCGGAGATTTTATCACTTCTAAGTACATACATACATTGTACCTGTTTAAGTCAACCTGGAAGGTGCCTAGGCTGCCTAGGTACATACAGTTCCTGTCTCCGTACGGATCCGTAGTGTGAGTCAAAGTAGTGGAGCATAGCTCTTATCGGATAAGAGATTAGAAATTAAAGATGCCTCTGCCCCTCGACGAACTTATCGCCGTGGTTCTTGAGTTTACTCTTCCGGCGTCGTTCTACACTATCTACCGGTATTAGGTAGGACATGCAATTCTTCGCCGTTGTTTGATCTCGTCGACTCTTTTCAATGAACGTAACACGAAACTTAATTTCTCGTAATCCTTCACTCATTGGTAAGGGCTGAGCTGCAGCCTGCCGGCGGCGCATGCACCATGAGCCGCCCCGGTCTATCAATGGCGTCAAAAACGTCCGTCAACCGCCATAAGGGCCCCGTCCGAACTCAGCGCATACAGTCTAAAGGTTTGTAAATACCTAGGTATTGATCTTTATTCCCGGTAACACTACTAACCTTTTCTAGACCCTTTTCCCGACGATTTCCTCAGCTTTCTGTATGCGCTTCCATCTGACAACCGCTCCGACGATGAGACCGAACATGCCGAGCCTCCTAAGAAACGAGCTCGGATGGATCACACCGAATCCATCCCCATAGCCAGGGAATCATTTACCATCAAACGCCCAGCGCAAACTAAGTTGTCAATTACTGAACCAATTTCGCGTCCAAATTTTAATCGCTACGTGAAACTTCATTATGATAGCTTCCAACACAACCTCGGTATTAACTCAACCGCCCGATCCTCCTATGGTGCTTTCAAGTCTGAAATAGACCTGGGCTACCCGAAATTCACCGAGAATGCACTGGCAATACTGAATGTGATGAGCCAGAGCCGAGGGGCTGATGAGGAGGAGGAGGGCGCGCTTTGGGTAAGAGTTACGCTTGACCTAGAGAGAAAACAGAACAAAGATCAGATGCAAATTTCCCTTGAGCTGAACTGGAATTCGTCGGTATATTCCCTCCGAAGCTCCTCTCAGCGTGTTCTTAGTCAACAGGTTTTGAATACCTTCTTCGGAAGCCAGACCCACGCGCAAGATGCTACCAATGAGAAGCTGTCCCCACAGGCGTTCTACGATGCGGCATTCACTCCGGAGAAGGACGATGCGAACTTACTGTCTCTCTCGGTCCCAGCACTTACCTCGAGGCTGTTTCCCTTCCAACGTAGGGCCCTACAGTGGCTCTTGAACAGGGAAGGAGTCAGTTGGATTGATTGTTGCTCTAATGGAGCACCTGGCTTAGAGCCATTATCTTCGTTACCGACTTCTGACCTACCATTGTCTTTCAGCGTAGCAAAGGATGCTGACGGGCAAGTAGTCTACATCAGCGATCTCTATCATGTTGTGACTAGGGACCCCACCCCGTTCCGTATGAGTGAAACTGATGTCAGGGGCGGAATCCTTGCCGAAGAAATGGGTTTAGGGAAGACAGTTGAGATGATTTCTCTCATTTGCTTGCATGCACGAGAGAGCTTGTCGAGCTTACAGAAAGCCCAGAGTCCGTATCCTAGTGGTGCTACTTTGATCGTCACTCCTGCCACGTTGAAGAATCAGTGGGTTTCGGAGTTCAGCAAGCATGCGCCATGCCTAAGTGTGATGGTATACGAGGGCTTGAAGGACTTTCGCGGAGAGGAACAACAAATGGTCTCCAAGTTGGCAGAACACGATGTCGTCATCACGACCTATAATGTTCTCCAAGCCGAAATCCACTATGCAAAAGAGCCGCCTAGTCGGTCCATGAGGCACGAGAGGAAATACCGTCGCCTTAAGTCGCCCTTGACCCAAATCTCTTGGTGGAGAGTATGCCTGGACGAGGCTCAACAAATCGAGAGCGGTGTTAGCAGTGCTGCGAAGCTTGCCAGATCGATACCTCGTGTTTATGCTTGGGGAATAACTGGAACACCGGTTAAAGAGGACATTAAGGATCTATGGGGCTTGTTAATTTTTCTCCATTATGAACCCTTCGCTTCCTCTATAGCCATATGGGAAGGGTTGATAACGACCCATAAGGAGTTGTTCGATCCTCTCTTTAACCGCATCTCTCTCCGGCACACGAAGCGTGCCGTCCGCGACGAGCTAACACTACCGCCTCAGAAACGCTATGTCATAACCATGCCCTTCACCGCGATCGAGGAGCAGCATTATCGAGAGCAGTTTAACGAGCTAGTCAGAAACTTTGGCCTTGACGAGCACGGAGCACCACTGAAACATGACTGGGATCCGGAAGATCCATATACGATAGATTTGATGAAGCGTGCCCTTGCTCAACTCAGGCAGTCAATCCTGCACCCTTCCCTCGGGGCCGGCCGACTTCTGCGCGCGGCGGACCAGAAGAAAGCCTTGCGAACAGTCGAGGAAGTACTAGATGCCATGATTGAACAGTCGGAATCCCAGATTATGACTGACCAACGAGATTTCTTACTTGATAAGTTGCTGAGAGGCCGGATATGGGAGACAAAGTTTGTATACGGCGCTATGAGGCTCTGGGAAGAGGTTGTGGGCGAAGTCAAAGTTCTTGAAAAAGAATGTCGGAAGCAACTACAAGACGAGTTGGAGAAGGCTGAAACGGCAGGTCCTGCTGAAAGCAACGATGCTCAGAGGAACGAAGATTCCAACGAAGAAAACGCGCCAGGACGAGTTAGTGAGTGCCGCCGAAGACTGCGAGCTATGCTCGGTATCCATCATCGCGCCGTCTTCTTCATGGCCGGCGGCTATTACCAGATAAAATCCGACATGGAAATGATGGCCCTCCATCCAGGATTATCTGAAATATTAGAGGAGAAGGAGGTGGCCGCATACGAGGCAGCCAAGAATATCCGCAAAGAGATCTCACACGAGACGCGTACGAAAGCTTTGTCCTGCTTGGCGAGGATTCAAGACAAAGCGGCAACGCAATCATTCGTAGAAATTCCGGAAGTCCAGTTTCCTGACTTTCATGGCCTAGAAAGTAGGCATGTTCTAGAGAGCTTTCAGCAACTTGGTGAAACCCTCAATGAACAAGCAGGCCTGATCGATGAATGGCGAGAAGTCATCATACAATTACTGCTTCAGCCTCTTGTAGACGAAGAGGATGAGGCAGAGATAACGGGCAAGGAATATGAAGATTCGACGAAAATTCAAGATGAACTGATGGTATTTACACTGGCGCTGAGAGCCGTCATCGCGGATCGACGTGATGCAATCTCGGGCTTAGAGAATGAGAGAATCAAATACGATGCCCGATTCGCTGAGAGGCAAGCAAAAAACGGGGAAGGTCACGCTCCTGAGAAACTTCTTGACTTGCTCGAACGACGCCAACAAATCAAGCCGCCGTCTCATGGAACCTCGTTTCGAGGCACCATTACGAACCTCCGGGAGTTGGCTACAAAACTTCGACACAACGGCCAGAACACCAGCAGCCGCGCCGCACTCGAGCTAGAGATTGTTGAAAAGCAACTCAAACTGACACAGGAGCAGAGTGTGGCACAGACCAAGGCCGCGACGACTTTGGAGCGAGAATTGGATGCTTTCGTCACGGCGGCAAACGCTCGAGTCGAGTATTACAGGCAGCTCCAAAAAGTGTCAGATACCGTCACTCCGCTTGAAGTAGAGAAACTCGGTGATCTTGATGAGGAGATGAGGAATCTGTTTGCACGCGAGCAAACTCTACAAACGAGGATTGCTACGGCGCAGTCGAAATATCGCTATCGTAGGTTTACTCCTAACAGATGTATGATTTGATTTATGCTAACTCGCCTCGCAGTCCTACATCTCAAGGAGGCTGGCCCGGATTCAGAAGAAGTCTGCGTTATTTGTTGTTCCCCTTTCACCCTGGGTGTTCTCACCATCTGCGGCCATCAGTGCTGTAAGGAGTGTATCATGCTTTGGTTCGAAACGAGCCGCAGCTGTCCCTTCTGCAAGAAGCGTCTCACCTTGTCAATGCTCCACGACATTACGATGAAGAAACCAGAGTTGAGATTTCGCCAAGAGTATTCGCAGGAAAACTTTCAAGAACGGCCCAACTCATCAGACACCTCTTTATCAAACAAGTCAAAGCAATTTGGCATCTACTCCCATTTCAGTACTGAGAAGCTCGAGGCTATCAGGAGTATCGATCTGCATGGGCGATCGTTCGCTACGAAGATCGACACACTCGCGAAGCACTTGCAATGGCTACGCGTTGAAGACCCAGGTGCTAAATCTGTCGTCTTCTCGCAGTTCGGAGGGTTCCTCGAGGTTCTAGGCCAGGCCTTCCAACAATACAATATCGGATTCACTTCGTTCAAGAGCAAGAACGGTATTAAGAAGTTCAAGGAAGACCCCGCCATCGAGTGCTTTCTCATGGATGCCAGGGCGCACGCCAGTGGTCTCAACCTCGTCAACGCGAGCCACGTGTTCCTTTGTGAACCTCTCCTCAATACGGCGCTGGAGTTGCAGGCTATCGCTCGAGTGGACCGAATCGGACAGGAGCACGAGACGACAGTGTGGCTCTATCTAATCGACGGCACGGTGGAGGAGTCTATCTACAACCTATCAGTCCAGCGCCGTCTAGAGCACCTGGGAAAGAACACCAAGGGCAAGTCGAAAGCGTCGACGTCGGAGGTGTCGGACTTGAACCTCGAGGCGGCGAACTCGCTCGAGCTCCAGCAGACGGCACTGTCCAACCTGATGAACAAGGACCAGACCCTCGGCGAAGTGGTCGACAAGAACGACCTGTGGCAGTGCCTGTTCGGCCACGTCAAGGACGCGGCGTCGTCCAACGACGACAGGATGAACGACCCCGCTGTCATCGGGTTCCTCTCGGGCGAGGCGGCGGAGGCTAGGAGGGTCGGCGATGGAGGCGGGAACCAAAGCTCGACGTGATGGTGGTGATGCTACGTGATACGATCAGACGACGACAACGAAACGAGGTAACGACGAAGACAAACGCATGTACGTGTACGTGCGGAAAGAGTAAGCATGGAGTTGGCGAAAGCCTATTGCTCACCACCACCACCATCAACCCTTGCATAGGTAGGTGAGTGAGGCTCAAGGCTAGGAGTTGGGGGTCTTTAGGGCATGGTTTTGCGAACTGGTGTTTAGGGTGTGGTTTTGCGAACGATGGCTTGCAGGGGCCGTCACCGGTGTCGTTCTTCTCTTCTTTTGACTCTTCTAGGCTTGAGATACCACGGATTCGATTGTGTACCTAGGTACGGAATGCTTTAGGTGAAGTGAATTAATTGCCTATGCCGCAGAAGGCGATATCCCGTCTTTCTTACCTGCTTGCTTTTTACTCCCCGGGATTACATGCATACCCAAAGAGATGGAACGCGTCAGCGGCCTTTGCTGTTCTAGACTACGTAAGCATTGGTATGCTATGTGATATATTGCGGGTTGGCAGGTCGCCGCCCGATTATCGTGTATGGGTTTGTATGTGTGTAACGTGACATTAAGTAACCGGATTCCGCTGTAAGTCTGTAAAGTAATACCCCTTACCCTCTTACCTTACTTACGGATCTCACTTACATAAGGCGGGCATAAACAACGGCAGCTAATAAGAAAGAAGTCAAGTCAAGTCAGGGAAAGAGAGATATGTATGTCATCGCTGATCTGATCTCACTTCGCCCATTTTTTCCCCTTAGCGTTTCCCGCCTCCCCGGCTATGTATGCAGGTATACTACGATATAGTCAGCAAGCCATCGAGAACCCTTTTCATCTATCTACATGTAATCTGACATGCTTTCTTCCTTGCTTACCTACCTACATACATACAGGTATAGAGAACGGAATTTAATTAATTAACCTTAAAAAACATTTGGTGTCACTGTGATCTGTGATCTGCACCGGGGGGGTTACACGCGATATGTACAGTAGTATAAGGTATGCAGGTTTGGTTTTTTTTGGAGGAAGGAATACGCGCGCGCGCGTGTGGAGGGAATTAGAATTAGAAAAAAAAAGTTCCTTAAGGCATTGTATGTAATGCCGGACGGAACGCCTCACTTTATTTCTCTGAAAGGGTAAATGGATCGTCGTGGTTTAGTAATGCGTCGCGCGACGCCCGCAGCGCCCCCGTAACGCCACTGAATGCTACTCGGAGATACGGGCGATATTATTGGCGGATGTTGGTTAGGGGGTAGGAGGTATACATATCTATGGAGCTCTTATTATAGCTAGGGAGGTATCGGGATATATTCTGTTGGTTTCGTGGTTTACTTAGGTCCTTGTTTGTGTTTCCTGTGGCGGCTTATTATTGACATACGTACTTGTTTTCTTCCCTCTCCTTGCTTCAAAGCTGATGATTTAATAGCCAATCTAACTCAGATGATGGTGTCCTAGCTGAAGAACGAAGATCTTGCGTCGTCAGCCAGTCAGCTATCCAGCCAGCCAGCCAGCCAGCCAGCCTCGCCCTTAGGTCGTTTTGTTATGTTGGTTTCGGTTCGTTGCACGACAGAATCCGGACGGAATATGAAATATGTCTTACTTACCTGCCTAATTTAGATACTCTGGGTTTCACCTATGGGAGTTCTAGAAGGCTTCCATCCGTCGTACACGTGGGATCCAAGTCTCATTTCTTCGGTGTTCCTTCTAGAAGCCTGCCTTAAACGGATCGATACTACCTTGGCGACATACAGCTGAATCTAGCGAGGCGAACTGGTCGAATAGGGACTTTTTTGTCTTCTCTTTCCGTTCGCCCCTCATCCGACTCCCCTTCATTCCGTCCCTCCTTTACATTGTATAGGTATGTAGGTATAAATTAAAACCCACCCAATACTACGTACGTACATCTCTTCTGCACCCCCCTTTTCTGCGTCTCTTCCGCATCTTGATTCCTCACTGGCTCGACCGAGGCGAGTGGGACCCTGTGTAGGCAGGCAATTCATGTAGTAATGTCTTGGTGTCTCGTGGTTTACCTGCCTACCAGCCTACCTACCTGCATGTTGGTTCGTCCGTGTTGCAGGTAAGGCTGACTGGTGTCCTAGCTGACTGACTGACTGACCGACCACACTTAGTCTATTATGACGGCATGCCTAGAACCGGCTCTTGGCATGAGTCTACCCGTATTTGTCGTACCTGCGCCGGCGTCGTACAAATCGGGCTCATCGAGAGAAAAGAGAAATCCCACCACATAGGTCGATAGCTTGCGTGGACTAGAGGGGATTTTTTATTCACTCATCGTCGATTCACTCGTATGTACCGGAAGCCTAGTTTTCCCACCTAGAGCCTTCGCACCTATTATTGACGCCTGTCTCGCATCCTTTTCCTGTTGCCTTGGCAAGAATACAATATATAATAGTATATATGGTTTGAAACATAAAATATATAATATCTATTTGTCTGATATGACTAATAATAGTACATTACCAAGATGGGTATTTAGCAAGAAAAAACAATATGTGTAATACATGGTTAGCCATGGTGGCAAGAAAGAAATAAGATAGGAAAACACCATAGCGACGTCATCTAATTAGGCATCGTTACAAGTCGTTACCGTTCGTACCTCGACCAACAGAAGATCAGTGTGACTCCCATCCTCGGAGTTTTGATCCGAGGAGGGTAGGGCTTCTTGGCTCTAGGAGCTGAGAATCGCGCAAAGGAAAAGAACGAGATAGATGGAGGGCCAGAGTTGCTCTGCAGCTTCTTCTTCTTCCTGTTTCCCCTGATTCGCCCCTTCAACTTCCCCACGCTCCCCCCTTTGGCCCCTTATGTTTGGTGTTGGGAGGGGCCATGCCCACTATTTGGATCAAAGTCGTAGTAGTAAGACGACATGTCCTGATACGAGTAATCATCGCCTCCACTACTATGCGTGCTGCTGCCAAAGTTGACTGTCTGGTGCTGCTGGTAGGGGCTAGATGTCGCAGACGTAGCGTAGTACTGCTGAGTGTCGTCCTGCGTATAGTCCTGTGTGTGGTCGCCTCCACTCCCGCCGCTTCGCCTGCTCTCGGTCTCATGGCCTCTGGCTATGACATGCTTCATGCTTAGACTTCCCCAAGGCAAGCCCGAGAGATCTAGGCCGTCGTCTCCCGCGATCTCGTCTGAAGAAGGGAGGCGGTAGCTGCTGCCAGCATTCTCCAGATTGCGGGTCTCTCGCTCCGCCTTCTCTTTTTGTTCTCTGGCCTTCTCTCCTATTTGTGAACAGTTAGACTCGTCTCCTCACTAGAGATTGTCCATCGTGTTACGTACGGAACTTGCGCTGAGCAAGTCGGTTTTGGATACGTCTCCTCTCCTCGGGTTCCGTGACGTCGGCCCAGTCGTCTGTCGATGATTTTGACCTGGACTTCGACTGCTTTTTGGAACTTGACTCGCTTTTCTTTGATGAGCTTGAAGGCATCTTCGGCTTTGCTTCAATACCTCAGGTTGAGTTCGACCTCGGAGTAGACTGTATCTTGAATAACGAAGAAAGCAAGGTTGAGGTTCTTTATGTCGTCGTTGGTGTTGCTTGTCGTGATGCTGTCTGATATTCGGCTAGTAGCAGTTGATATACCTAGTAGTATTGCCCGAGTGTTGAGTGAAACCTTTGATCTAAGAGGACAGTGAAGGTTGAAGCACCTTCAGACTTGTGTGTCGATCCAGGTCAAATAGCCCTTCTTTAAGTACGCAGGATATCTCGACTGTGAACGGTAAACCAAAAGAGTCTAAAGGGGACTCTGCTTAGAGTATTATACGCCGGGGTAGGGTTTGGGGGCCGTCTTCTATTCGGTCGGTGGAATGTGACTTTTGAAACTAGATATAAGGCTGATGACAAGGATATCCCATAGAGAATCGTCTACATGATATGACCGCCGAGCCTTCTTGGTACCTTTGGCGAAGCCGGGAATACACTTGTGACCTTTAAGGCTTATGGGGTCTGTTTATACCCACCCAAGCCCTGAGACAGCGTGTGATATACTGGTGGTATCGTAAGGAAGCGTGATAGCCAGTATGCGAGTGTGGTGAGGTAACAACAGAGCAACCTGGATTCAAGCCACAACTGCAACCTGGCGGTGATACATTGATTAAACAGCTGTAGTCAGACAAGGCCTCTCCTGCATAGCCAATACTGAGGTAAGAGGGTGAGGAGAGACGCTGGGCCAATAGACTATTGCACGAAGCAGGTGAGAATACTCGAGGTCTCTGGACTGGGAATGGCATTGTTTGTCATTTGCCATGATGTAAGCCACCGAGGGGCTGGCATCTCGCCCTAGTCACCCCTGAGAGCCGACATCTCGGGACTCCAAGCCCTAGCCTTCCATCCTAGTGGAGGTGGAAGCCGTTGAAGCTAGAGATACGTGATCGTCAGGGCGAAGCCACGGTCGATGTCGACCCCGTATGAGCCCGTGGGGAACGATGCAAAACGAAATACGATCCTCGTCTAGTCCGTAAAGGGAAACGACGAGTCACGGGCTAGATGTCCTTGGCATTCGCCGTACATTAGTGTAGCAGGGAGCATGGCATGCGATTTACATAGTCTGCAGCAAGATGATAAGTCATCTTAAGATCCATTAGCCAAACATAGTGAATTGTGGCGATGATTAACCGATAGTGGTAGCGAATGAAATGAAAGCAGTGATCCTGCATACTGCGTAGTGGAATAGGAGGGTACCCAAGATGACGGTATAAGTTTCTAACCGTCCGCTTTGGATGTTGTTGCTGTTGCTTGCCTACCTAAGCATCAAGCCCCCCGGACGAATAGAAATTGGTACTGTCGAAAGCGGGAACAGGCCTGGCGGATCGAACAGCCGTCGTCCATCGATGGATCCCGCGACGATCCTGGGATAGGGGGTCCCCGATCATGTACTAATCAGACGTCTTCTCTCACGGCACCCCACCCGTCTTGGAGTTTCTTTTTTGCCGCTCCATGTCGTGTGAAAATAGTAATAGAAGTCTCCAGAGTTAGAGAGTCTCGTGACCCCTGCCTAATTCGTGATGAGGTTTGAATAAGAAAGTCCCCGATGTAGCTACCGAAAGCACTAGTTGATCTTATTTCGAGCCATGTCTCGGACTCTACCGGCAGGCAACGTGTAGATACTAGGCATCGCCATGTTTGCTTGACATGGATCAAGGGGTATTGCGTTGACCTTTTCCGCGGGTCAGCCCTCGTGCGGCTGAAATCTTCCAAGACAAATGGGTGATCTCTTAACCTCTCAGAAGATGTCCCTGGCCCTGTCCAAGACACCAAACTAACTGCCGCATTCGCAATTAGAAAGTGATCATCCTGGGTCTTGCAAAGGTACCGGACAGTGCAGGGAAGACCAACACTTTCCCCTTGTTGCATACCCGTTCAGGTTCCCCGTTCTAGCTTCGAGTTCAAGGTGAGTGGGGGGCGATCCTACAGGACAGGGGTCTCTGGGCATGCTTAATTGCTGGGTCTCGAGAGGCGCGAAGGTCCAGGATGTGGATCGTAGATAGAGTAAGTCACCATCATAGCCACGAGACTCGCTTGGGTGCGGTGTGGTCACACTGCAGTCTGCGAGATGAAAGGCTGAAGCTTAAACGTTCCAGCCCTAACACTACGGATGTCTACTCCTGTCACTCAGCTGCTGTAACTTCGTGTTGCAGCACACATCATACCTACCTAATACTATACCAACTATTAGTTGTGCACGATCATGCAAGCCATCAAATGCGACACCGAGAAAAGAAGACGAATATGATCGCTCTAGCGTATGATGTGGCACGACAAGAGCGGGAAGTCCGCCTTGCCAAGCTGTCCGTCTTCTCAAAATCCTAGGTTCAGATACCTGGGTTCAGATATCCTTGCCTTGGTACCTCGGACTCCAGGTATGTAAAATGCCTCAGGAACCTGTCGTTGACGCGAAGTATGTATCCTTCAACGGCTAGGTAACATCGAGCCTACGAGACGCCCGCGTCTATAGATGCTTCGTTCCGCGATGGAGGACTGTCCATCATGTAGTGTTACGCTTAGGTTGCGGTGAATCGCTAATATTTGCCATTGTTAGCGGCGTACAGGTCGCAATGTTCGATCCTATTGTAAACGCCTTCTAGAGCTGTAAAATATCGTGTCAGGGCATGCGTATCGTTCGTCCACCGTCATAGAACCGTGGGCTTCTCGAAGATTAAGGTGCTGCGGTCCGGGTAATGGGTTTGGCTTCAACCATGCCCATGCAAGGAGTGTACTGTAATATAAAGCGGCCAATAAATAGTCGACACATTACATAAACATGCGAGGTAAGCAACACCATGCCTGCGCTAGGAAGCCAATCACATATCAGACAGATTCAGCATGAGGGTGTCGTCAAGGCTGCTTGGCATCTGCCTATGTTCTTCTGTCTATACGGTTTGCCGTGCTTGTGAGTCAATCGGCAAAGTAGATAACTTGTCCAGACGCGCGATACCAGCTGCTTGGTCCTGATACGATGGCGATCCTTCAGACCCTGGAAACTTCTCAAACGGGTGATGGGCGCATATATGAACTTGATAGGGTTTGAGGTATTATAGTGCTGGCAATAGTAATTGAAACGACGACAGTGTTTCCTCGTCACACGACGATGAGATCTGAAAACTGATGTGGAGCGAAAAAGCGCTTCCTGTTTGGTACCCGACGCCTTTCACTTCGAGCCTAGGCGCATTTCATCTCACGTCCATTCACCGATCATATCACACCGCCTTGTCGAGATAAATCCCCGATGACAGGACGTGCAGCGCAGGGCCCTTGAGGACGACTAAGTCCAGCACCGCAGCGAGGTTCGAAATGTCATTCGCCGATGACAACGACGAAGCCGGTCGGTTGTATCGCTGTTTGTCTAAATTGCAAAACCCGAAGTGTCGGGCTTCGATTTATAGATTTGCCACCAGCCCTATAGCATATAAGATCTTATTTTAGATGCATGTCCCGTTCCCGGCAATATGGTTCGCTTCGAGCCGGCGGATTATCTCACTTAAATCAGCCAGTCCTCCGGTGGCACGCCGTTGGAATTCTGCAGGCTCGATTAGAATTGAGATCGATGTGGGCTCGTGGTGGGCCTTCATTAATCAGTGCTGACTGTCGATGAAGTTGAGCCGACGTTTCGGAGATATTGCTGTTTTGGGTGGTTCTTTTAGATCTTCAGTTCAACCGCACATTATCGAAATCTGATACAATCGTACAGCTTCACTCTCGTTGGCAAGTCGCCCTCAAGCATCGTGATGTTGATCTTAAAATTGAATTGGTTGATTTTAGATTGACGGGCTCTTGTATGACCGGTTTTGTACCTTGGTAGTTAGGGATTTGCCCAACTGGACAAGACCTGAAGTGAAGGTTGTGTATATTTCGAGCGGCAAAGCAGCATGCTCTTACATGATTTGGCACTCAAGCCCATACATTGCCCTCTCTACGTCCCTCTTGACCTGATACCAGTCAGCCCTTCTCTCAGCAAACTCGTACACTTCCTCGGCACGAAATATGCCGCCGAATCGATCGCCGTCGGCTATGATAGTTGCCATTTCTTTGGCATGCCGGGCGTCAATGAGGTATATCTGACTTAATTCTCGTAGTGCTTTGAAATATGCCAGCAGATCTTGGTTCTTAAGCGTCCGGATATATTCGAAATACATGTTCATATCTGCAATTAGTTTAATTGCGCCATCGGTGCTGATACGTTGTCGTTTGATATGCTTGCACACGGCCGTGAACAACCGGAGCCCAACTTCGCTGTTGAACACATCTAGCATGGTCTTCTCCGTGCTCCCGGTTAGCATCTTCGTGTGAGAAGCTACGAGATCGGTGACACGCTGCGCTGTCGTGGTTGGACCAATATCGGGATCCTTGGATATTCCAAACTCTTGCGAAGGTGCCGGTGGGTTGAAGTCGGTAGGAAGCTGCGTCGTAGCGCAGAGATATTCTACTTCATCCATCAGCACGTCGATGCCTTTGTTTAGACCTGCAGCAACATTTTCGTCCAGCATCTGCTCGAATTTCTTCTTAGCTAAGCCCGCAGGGTCGAGGAAATCGTTACGATCGGCGATTTTTGGTGCTGCAAGTTGCTGCTCGTAGAATACGTCAATCATCTGCGAGATGATATCGCCAACATTGACCAGTTCAATAAACATGACGAGCGGCGCCACTCCAGTCTGGCTGTGATCGCTTATCTCGCGAGGATTGTAGCGGGAAAGATGCTCCACTGCTTTTGTAAACCCGTTTTTGACATGCGTCTGGCCGAGCACCTTAACCAAGACAACGAACATCGCTTCGCATTGCTCCCGGGCCTCTTCGCCAGCCTGGCCACCTAGCGTAACGAACTTTGCCGCCCTCCCAAGGCTCTCCTTCGCAGTGTGCACTAAATTGAGAGCTACCTCGATGCTGAAGAGACTTCTAATCCCTTCGAGCCGGCTCGCCATGAGCGCAGCCTTCGCTTTAAGCTCGTCGTTGGGTGCCTCCGAAGGTAGAGGACTTCCAGACCGTTCCGAAGCACCAACAATTCCAGGTGACTGAGGCCGAGATGATACGGGTGTACCGGCCGCTGATGGCCGAAGTGTGGAACCGTTAGCAGCCGGTGTCGACGCCGGCTTGCTAGTCCCGAAAGGCGAGATGGCGCTAGGCAAGACCGTAACTGGCATCATCACTACCTTCTTGAAGGAGCTTAGAAAATCGTTCTTGTCTGCCTGTCGGTTGAAATTGCCCATATAAAACGACTCGACAGTGGCGTCTTGTTCCGAGAGCTTCTGTTCCCAATTGCCAACCTCACGCTCGGCATATCTCGTCAGGCTGTCGAGCTCTTCTTGCAAGTATAGATCTAGGTGTGGCTCGAAGACCCTCAAAGCAATATACTTTGCGTGGTCTTCTAGGGTTTTCTCTGAACCCTTTGGCGGAACTAGAGATCGAACAAACTGCATGCACTGCTCAAATAGGCCAGACACCGCTTTTAGGTATGAGAGCATGTGCCGATCATGGCATTCATCTAACAAGGGAGTGACATACTCCATGATGATTTCTTCTCGAATCTTGTCCACGAAGACCCAAAAGACAACCGCCGGCTGAGGGAAGATGCGGCCAATCATGTCGCTTTGCTCATTTACTTTCCCAGTAAGCAACTCAAAGAACGCACGGGAGGGCTCGAGTGTGACGTTATCGTGGGAAGCTTGGTTGATGCAGTCTATCGGATTACCCAGGATTCCGCGGTCGTTGAAGATTGGGTGCTTCTGAATAAAGAGATCTGTGGCCGCGTTGCCCCCGTTCAAAGTATGCAAAACGCGTGCATATCTCTGCATTCTGCCATCAACGTCCCAGAATTCGTATCCCTGCTCGAACTCTCTGAGAACCGCACTTTCGAAGATGGTCATCATATTGATGAGTTTAGCCTCTCGTTGCAGAAAATCTTCAGCCCAATCGCTTTTGCTAAAGATCTCTAGGTTGGACAGCATTTGTGCCTGCCTTTCTGGATCTCGAAACACTTTGAACACGATGGGTTCGGTATGAGTTTTCGATCGTGCTAGGTCAAAATAAAAGGGTGCCAGTGCACCATAGACCTTTCCGTACTCCTCTCTTGCATGACCACGGACACTTCTAACGTTCTTAAGCACGTCGAGTAATGCAGCCGGATCCTCGTAAGGTGATTTGGACTGTGGCGGATTCAAACTCAGCGTCTCGAAACCATCGACTCTTGATTCCTGGGGTTGCGCAGCTTTGTCTCCCTGGACTTTCCGACGTTCCTCTTCCAAGGCGGCGTCAAATATAGTTGTGCTAACCTGCCTTCCAGCAACTGGATTAGGTCCACCGTTGGCATTCGTCCGCGCTGCAGCGTCTCGTTTTCTCTTCATAGCCTCGTCGAACCTCTTCCTGGCTTCTAATTCGTTCCAGCATCCCATGCTCTTGAGTCTCGCCACCCATCTTGTATCGTCATAGACCATTTCACGCATTCGCCATGATGTTCTTGCGAACCGGAGAAGATCCGGCACTGGTAGGTAATCGAGGATCGAGACAATGATTTCTATAGCTTCGAGTTAATGCCTATTCCTCTAGCAACGGGAAACGTATCCCTACCGGCTGGTAATGCAGTCTTCGAGTCAACCATCGAAGTGGCTCGTAAAGTGCCCAGGATACTCGTCCCAGGGACAGCGCCATGCTGCGGTGCTCTCTTAAACGAAGACATCGTAGTGACTCGGGGTATTTGAAATGCAAAGTAGTACAATTGCACGAGGTAAAACACTCAAGAAACCAAAACATGAAAGGGTCAGATAGAAGGAGAAAAGACTTCAGCCGCCATAAATCTAAACGAAAGATATGCAATTTCGAAGGGAAGGCTTCTTTGACATGAAAGGAGCTAAAGCTATTTTGAAATCAATCACGTCGCATGCACCTTCCCAGGCTACTAGGTACGTAGGTCAGTTTGGCAGCTGCAAGAGCCTATTGGCAATTATACCAACAGCCGTCAGGTGCTATGCATCCTTGTCCTATTTACACCGCCCTCCCCCTAAAGCTGTGCTCCCCGCGGCAGAATTCCTCCAAGTCTATAATTTTTTTTCTGGGGTCGGAAACTAATTACGAAAAACCGAATATTTCCCAGCAAAAGGACCCGATGCAGTGAATTTTTGGTCGTTCTGCATTAACAATCAAAACTCTCTCACCAAGACCTATAGTCGGATCGTATAAAGCTTTCTTCACCTTAACACTTTCTCTCAACAGCTTTCCTCAAGATGGAGGCTAGCGATCCATCGCCCTGGAAGAAGCTTGACCCGGCTAAGCTTCGTCGCGATGCCGAGGCCAAAGGTGATATTAACCTCAAGACTGACTTTAATGTAGATTACTAACTTACTAACAGAGGCGAAGCTCAAGAGACAGCAAGAGCAGCGACTCGAGCGAGCCGAAGCCCGCAAAGAGAAGCGTCATGCCAAATCCGAGGCCAAGCAAGCGCGAAAGGCCAATGTCGGCCGTGCCGCCAAGTGGAACGACGAACGCAAGGCGGCTGACAAGCTGAAGAAGTTGGCCAACCGTCCACTCAAGCAAGAGAAGAGACGCAGGCGCCTACGCCTTCGTGCTCAGAAATTAGAAGCGCAAGCCGTCAAGCTAATGGCCGAAGCTCAGAGGGCTAGGGCACGTGCTGATTTCCTAGACGAGCAAAAAGAGGTGAGACGTCGCCTTTTACTTGACTAATTAGCTGTTTGGGATCGTCTTCGTTTACTGACCATGTGTTTAGAAGGAGAATGCCGAAAAAACCAAGCTGTCTCGTGAGATCGAGCAGATGGCAGTCGACCCCGAGAATGAAGATTACATTCCTCTCGATGAAAACACGCCCGCTGCTCCGCCTATTGCGTCAGAGTCTGTGGACGATGAGGGTGTTGCATCTTCCGAAACGAAGGAAGCTAAGGAGAAGAAGCACAAGAAAAAGTCCGAGAAACGTAAGCGAAAGGCGGAGGAGGAGGAGGAAGCTGAAGCTGAAGCCCCTGATGGCGCAACGAATACCGACGCTGCGGGCGATGCGGAGACACCCAAGGATGAAAAGAAAAAGAAGAAGAGAAAGCTAGAGCAGGCTACCGAACAGGCCAACTCTCAAGAGGAGGCGATCCAGGCCGAGGCACCTAAGGAAAAGAAGGAAAAGAAAGAAAAGAAAGACAAGAAGAAGCGCAAGGAGAAGCTCCAAGCCGAGGAGTACGTGCCCTCTACTGCAGCTGAAGGCGGAGCAACTACTAACGGCGGCGAGCAGTGGAACGTCTCAGCTCTAGAGGGCAGCGACAAGAGAAAGGAGAAATTCCTCAGACTCCTCGGGGCCAAGAAAACCAACGGGACATCGACCACGGAGAGTCACGACGGTCCTACTAGATCAAAATCGGACATCGCGCGAGTGCAACATGATTTAGAGCGTCAGTTCGACACGGGGATGAGGATGAAGCACGAAGGCCAGAGCCACAGGAAGGGTCTCGGAGCATGATTACTTGCAACTGTATATCCATATGAAAACGGCGTTCTAAAAGGTCAGGGGTCAATTATACCATCTTCTGATTTTGCTGCCTTGCAGTCGCATGATATGCGCTCGATTACCTAAATAGTCTAGATACTCACAATGCATCAGTTAGGGAAATCGATGGTATTTGCTGTATGTTTTACACCTCTCAGCAGGGACATCACTACACGTGAACGGTAGCCACTCTAAACACCCTCTGTATGACCTAGGTTAAGCGAACCTCCCATTCAAAGGACCATTCATTTATGGGTTGGTGGGTGGGTAGAATTATGCGTAAATTGCGCAAGGACGCCGTGATATCCTCCAAAAACGTGAATTGTTCTTGTAGAGCCGATGCTCAGGTATCATATGGCTCTTCCTAGACATGCTGCTATACATGTGTACACTTTTGAATGTCCCTTTTGCAAAACGTTCGTTCCTACTTCAACGTATGACCAGACCTATACTTTAAACCATGGCCAGGTTCTCTCTCTCTTTTCTTCCTCGACCGGACATCACTTGGACAATTCTGTTATATGCATGCGCTGCGCGAGCCGAATGCTGGCAATTCGTTTCGATTATCGGAAGAAGATGCGCGTGAGTACCTCGAATACCAGACCGCCGAAGACGATGAAGGCGAGGATGCCTGTGTTGAAATTGGTCCGATTAGTATATGCAACGACGTAGACAGTAGAATTTGAGAGGGCTACTCACCGAGCCAAAAGGGCGAGATGGGCGACTTGGTCACATCCTTTGTGCGCTTCTTGATCTCGTTCTCCGACTTGCCGCGGCGGGCGTCCTGCTCCTTCGTGAACTTGGCGTTCCGCCTTCGCTGCTCAAGGGTTTGGGCCTAGGAGTTACGGTCAGCACGTTAATTATTTGCCGGTATACGAGATACATACCATTGTGTGTATATGTGAATAGGAGGTAGTATAGTAATAGGTGGAGAGGGAAAAGGACAGCTGTTAGGGGATGGCTCCGGAAGATGAGATCAGCGTATGCGCGGGTAATGTACAAGCAAGTCACTTAATCGAGGCTTGCACTATGTATGAGTTAATATAAATAAGATCCGAGTCGCAAACTGGATCCCGTCCTAATGCAGTCTTATATAAATGACGGGCTAAAGAACGACAGATATTCCAGTTGACATCTGAGAACAGGTTGTTCACAGCTTCGGAGAGTTGGAGATGTATTCACTTTACCATATGGACATGTGTCTGCAAGTTAGTTACATACATCCTAGCCCCTAGTTTCCCTCCCTATCGATAGTGGAATAGCTCGAGTTTCCCTCAATCCCCACTTCCCATTGGCCAAGAATCAGGGGACCTGCCGATTCAATATAAATGCATGTGCAACTTACTTAGATTGGTTAGCGCTGTAATTAGGATTCAACCTCCGGTCTGAAGCAACTTTTGGCTCCGTCATTTGGACTTATGACCCTCAGAATTGACATTCGCAAGGCGCAGTAGACCAATTCCTTCACGATGCTTTCTCGAACAGCAAGACGCCTTGCGCCCCTCGCGGCACACCAACCCGTCCGTCAGCCGCCTATTATCCGTACCCGATTGCAGCCCCAGCGCACGCGAGCGCGCTTCTCAACGTCGTCACCGTTAAATCGAGAAACCCCCAAACCTTCCGACGAGGAGAAGTCCCTAAATGTCAGCAGAAGCCCGTCTTTCACAAATCCGTGATGCTAGCAGTTACTCGTAGGGAAGAGGCTCACATCTACCATCTATCAGGGGCAATTCTATAAGACATTCGGCCGGCCTATCGCCAAGGTATTCCTACTCGCCATCTTCACCTACCAAGTCGCCTACTACTTCTGGGTACGCCTAGAGTACGACGAGATTAAGAGCGAGATGCGAGGTATGCGCCTCTATATACCATCCTGTGAGAGATTACAGGGGTTGACAGACAACCGCAGCGACTATTGCCGATCTCGAGGCCAGGATAGAGCAACTCGAGAAAGCGCCGAAATGATTGACGACTACTCCGCTCCTTAAGATAGGAGAGATGAGTATAGCAGTTCGAGGATTACTCGAATGGAATAATCTGCTCGCAACGACGATACGATGCCCATAGGCACACCTAGGCAGCGCGACCGAGCCGCGGATTGCGTCATTATTTAGGTATGAGATACGCCGTATGTTCTGGGCATTTTCGTGGCAGGTAAATATGCAAGATCCAGAAGAGATTCACGCAGGTATCTAACGTATTAAGGGTAGATAGAAGATTCGCGCAAACGCGAATATAGTGAGGATGCAATTGGCTACAATCGTATATAAAAGAGCTTTGCTAACTGTGCTGTGTGCTGTGTTCCCGTGAATCATGCTAGATAATTCCATCTACTGGCACTTTTGCATTTCCCATAGGAATTCGACTCGCTAGGGAATATAAATATATACTTAGGTACCTAAGGTAGCTTTTATCCTTGGCGCTTAACAAAACTCTTCTAAGGTTATCTTTATTTACTAATTTAGTCAACATCATATCCTGAGAATATCAATCCGAAGTCGGTTGAGTATTCTAACCTAGAGGCTTATGTGGTGACGGCAATCAAATTAACTGGCTTGACTGTATTCGAATTGGCGAACTTGGCTTGAATAGACATGCTGGCTGGAATCGAATGGACTGGATGGACTGACTGGAATAGTTATGTGTACCTGCATGGTTATTCTATAGCGTATCGAGATCATATGGGAAATATAAGTAAAAGTGCAGAAGTGTTCGGATATAGAATTATCTAATATTATTATAGAAACATAGCACGAATAGTACGTAGGATACAGTACGACTAGCAAACGCTCATATAAAATGCGAGATAATCTAACCAATAACGCCTTAAAATGCCACCCATTCGAGTGCCTCTCGCTTGCTCTACGTGAAACATGACCTTTATTAGCAAACCAACCCAACCGCGACGCCCCTCGTACAAATGCTATATAAAAGGGGTTAATCCTCATAGCAGAATCATGAAAATCATGCCTATTATACCAGCAAGTCCAAGCCATGAGGTCGATAGCGTACTTGCACTACTTGGGAAATGTGCAGACCCGGGATAATTGCATGACAGGCTCCCGTCCTCTTTTTTCTGACCGTAGCTGGCATTGAAACCGAACGCGCTGCCTGGTCGTGGACAGCTAAACCCCATCGAGGCCGGGCAGCTTCGCACGAGTTCGTAGCACAGGTCCTCGCAGGGTAGCAGTTCCTTGTATGGACCCGGCTGGACGACTTGGTCAATCGCCGGGTTCCGGGATGTATTGAAAGCCTGAAGTTTGGAAAGCTCATCCCTTATACTCTTGTCCACAAACGTCCCGTCCGGGAACTGAGCCCCGACGTTGCGTATCTGTAGAAACTCTCGGTCGGCTGCCGAGAAGTCCTCGCAGCGTGGTACGGCCACCGAGCAGAGCCAATTCTTATACGCGGCTTTGCAATCGTCGCAATTTCTTGCCAAAGAATACTGGGCTGTCGAAGAAGTTTCGCATGGAACTTGTTGCAGGACCTTATCAAAATTATCCCACATGGTCTGGGTATAATTATTGTAAAATGGGGCGAGCGCCGCGCCATCAGGGAACTTCTTCAAGTTTCCTGGAACAGCATATTGCGTCTCGCCGCATAATGTCAGATTGAAGACAAATGTACACGCGCCATCTTGCTTTCAGTTAGCAATCTACGCCCCTAAGAACCAACGATGTACTTACTAGGTTTGGTTTGAAATGGAGTCGGCTGAAACACAACGCCACCACCTACGCTCGAAGTATCGTCCTGCCGTTTCTGAGCGATCTGCCCTGGTGCACGAGCAAGTATCCCAAGGTAATTAGAGCTGGCGTTGAGACCAGTGACGTAGAACTGCTCCCGGGTCAGGTTTTTATCTCCCCCTTTCTTCAATCCCATCGTAATCGCTCCAGTGCTCCCATCATCAAGACTCCGAATCTGAGCATACAATTTCAAACCACAGTAAGAGTTGCGTATCCCGTTGATGATCACATTATCCTGATTATGAGCGAACATAACGTACGGCAGTTCAGTAATCACCTGATCTGACTTATTAGTGAGGTAACTTGTTTGTAATAGAGCCGCCGTCGCATCACTGTCGACCCATACGAGTTCGGTGTTAGTCTGATCGGAATATGAATAGTAGTACCGATCAGTAGAAGCAACGAGTTCGAAATTGAATTGTCTTGTGGTGTCAAATAACTCGGTCGAGACGTTCGGGGCGGCAATACTTAAATAGATATCCCGGTTTACGGATACGTTAAACATAACAGCTCCTTCTGTGAAGGGGATAACTTTCTGCGAATTCGCATCTTGCCCGGGCCCAGGAGATGTATTATCAGCAGACGTCGAAACGTACAGAATAAGTTGTGGCGGAGCTGTAGTTGTCTGAGCTGGCGAAATCGGCCAAGGCTGTTCGCAAGTATTTGCAGATATCCATAACGTTTTTGTCGGCTGTTGTCGACGTTCCAATTCCAGATCGGGTGTCAAGTCTTCGTCCTCAGACCCGTCGACACTTGGTTCTCGAGATTCATTCAAACTCCTTCGAAGTTCCAGCGGCTCACCTGAATCTTGCGCCTCCCTACTCGTAACCGACGACGCTTGGAAGACGTACGTCATCGTAACGCCAGGAACGATATTGCTCTTTTCAACCCTGTTGTTGGTCAAGGAAGCCACATTATCAGGGACCCTCCCTATTATGCTGCGATCAAACAGCTCGAAATCCGGCTCGTACGCTGGGCTCCTGAGGTCTAATGCCTCCGCCGTTTCCATAACATCGTCTCCCTCGTCGTAGGTCCATTCGCGCGCGTCATGGTTGGTGGATATGGGATCGAACTCGGCGGCGAAAGCGAATTGTGGTGGGAATAAGAGCAGGTAAATAACAAGTATCAGACAAGAGGCTATCATGGACGCAGCCAGTCGCGACTGCAATGGGCTCAGTTGCATCCTGAGAACATAGCCCCGTAGGGCATCCCACGAAGGAAGGGTTGTGTTCCTGGAACAGCAAGTTTGTCGGCACAGTACTGCGGTGTTGCTTGGTGCGGGTAGTTTAGCTAGAAAGGATCATGCTAGGCGCCGGCACGAAATAAGCAAATTGGTGGTCACGGTCGCTCGTACTGCACGGCGATGAGATGGTTGCGTAAGAGAGAGATTGTATTTGGTAGAAAATGCCACTCAATGCTAAGTACAATTAATCAGTAGCATCCGCTTATCTGGAAGGGGAGGGACGACGTAAAGGTCATCCAAGGAGAGTTTCACAATCCGGCAACGTCAATGCTTGATCGCCGGTACGTGCCTAGCCCTCCTGCCCTAAAAGCTGAACCATGGTAACTGTAGACCCACAGTGAAACGGATTGGCATCAGCTAGAGAGGCAGGGGTGGGGGTCAGAAATCGGGAATCGGGTGCTACTGGAGGTACCTACATGGATGTACCTATAAGTCTACAGCCACGGCCAGAGCAAGAGCCAGATAAGTGATCTTCTCTCAAACAACAACTAATAAAACTATAAAAGCATTTTCAATGTCAACGAATCCGCGGGTTCAATAAAATAAGACAGCTACGGAATATGCTGCTTATCATGCAGGAACAAGTGCCGTTTCGATCGAGCCGGACAGTTGGCCCTCGGAAACCTTGATCGAGGAATCGTCCAATTGCAACAAACTCCAACGTCTCCTGAAGTTGGGTATCGCTTTCGCTTTCGCATCCAGTCCGAACATAACTTTGAGATCGGCCAGCCTGCCTATTAAGACGGTATGCCCAGATCCTTGGCCCGCGAGTTCGGCTTCGAGTCCAGTTTAGATCTCATGAGTTAATAATGTTCACATATAAGACCGACTTCATCCCAATATCTCTTCTCTTTCTATTCATCATGGCATCCTGGGTAGCCCACAGATCTCCAGGGCTAGCTATACGTAGACAAGTGCTGCGCCCAGCCACACTACCACAAGCTACTATGTACTACGTACAAAGCACTTCAGCAACAATGTACTGTGGCAAAGCCCCGATGCCACGCATGGGGTCCTGGGCCATTCAATCAAAATGGACTTAAGCCTCCCTATCGATCCCCCCGTCGGGAATACTAGGCGAATATGCCAGTACGGTGGATAAGCAGAGACGCAAGCCCCCAGCCAGGGTTGGAGGCGTTGATTCAACAATATTGCTCTTGCTTTGATCCTACAAGACCACCATAAGGCTTGCAAGCCGCTTAAATCATACGTCGGCGCTCTCAGATGTCACTTAGTTCTCTCAGCATGAACGACGGCAACACGCAAGACCACAGACCACGCGGCCCGCGCTTATATCATAAAAAGTCTCGCACCGGGTGTATACGATGTAAGCAGAGACGAGTCAAGGTAAGTTAAAGGGACTATTGCAGGTTTTACCTATCAAGCCAACATCCCCTGAAGATCAAGATCTCACTTGTACGCAAGTACAGCTCATAAAACATATACCTAATCCCCGCCTCAGTGTGATGAAGTTCGCCCAAGCTGCGGCTCCTGTTCAAGACATGGGGTCGAATGCGTATATCCGAGCGCAAGCCAACCACCATGGACGACAGTTTTCGCGGATGGCGCGTCACATCAGAATGCTGTCACAGCAGTGGGCTCTCTTAGTAATGAGAATAAATCGGTGGCAGCACCGCATGACGCAAGTTTTTATCCCTCACCAAATTCATCTCATCGCACTCCCGCGGACGATAGCAATGATCCCGACATCGACTTACCGGAAGGCCCTTGGCGGAGATTCTGGGAACTGCGATTACTGCACAATTACCACGTAAACATGGTGCAGCCGTTCCCGATGGCGCAGGCTCCGGAGATCGTGCACATGTGGGAACACGACATTCCGGAAATGTCTATGAAAATGGCCCAGCAACACAATCGCTGTAGCCTGCTCTACGTGACGTTCGCTAATTCGGCTCTGTTCCTCTGGACGCGAAGTAAGGACAAGCAGGAGCGAGACGAGCTCATGAAGTTACAGCAGATGTACCAGATTATGTCTAGCAAAGAACAGCGGCGAGATATCGATGAGCTGAGTCAGAGGATTACTCAGAATGCCGACTACGTCTGTTTCACCAGCATCAGAATCCTAGCTCATTCTATAGCTCTAGTTCAGACGTTGACGGTGGATCCGTGGGAACCGCCGGTACAGTGGTTGTACATGGGGCGAGGCGCTGGCGAAGTGCTAGCTATGGCGCGCGAACTAGTTGACCCCGAGAGTCATCCTAGGATCAAACTGTTCGTCAGGAGCCCGCCGGACATGCGCGATCCACAGGAGCTCATCTTTTGTGACCATAGCTCATTAGACTGGCTCTTGGAACATCCGTCTGGACCGGATTCGACGGCAGCGCAAGAGGATCGGGAACTCGACAACGAGGAGGTCAAGTCGGTGTACGACAAGGCGTTATCATACACTTGTAGCATACGCAACGCAATCGAACGGGGAGAAGCCGACTATGCTATTGTGAGAAGGATTGGCGGCTTTGCGATCTGGGTGCCGATCGAGTTCACTAAGTTTATAGAGGAGAGGCGACCGAGAGCTATGGTGGTTCTGGCACATTTCATGGCCCTGTGGCTAGACTATGAACATATCTGGATGATCGGCCGAGCGGGAGAATGGCAGATCAGGGGCCTCCATAAGGTGTTACCGATAGAGTGGAGTTATAAGCTGGACGGTTTATTTGCGAGATTCAAGCAGCCTGAAGTAGGTAGATAACAATGGCCCAGCACTGCTTAGAACAACTTAGTCCTATATCTCGCTAATAAATGCTTCGTATATATAATATCTTCAGTCGTTGTATTGATCCACGACATCGATGGGTTTTATATCGTCTTATGGATTTATTCTTATTCCAGCATACTATTTCCGAATATATGTAGCCTTTCCAACTCATCATATCCGTTACTGATTGTGATTATAGGAGTATCATGAGACGGAAGTCTTACCACCTCTTAAAGAATATCAAGTGGAAGACATAACTTTAAGCTCTCCGTAATTTCTCCATGGTCTCGGGTGATTGCCGATACAAAAGTGGACCTTAAGCTTCAAACGGCCCGTGGAGCTACCTAGGCCCCACTGCCGCTTGCAGCTCTAATGTATTATTAGATGCCTACAACGCAGATGATCTCTTCTACACACCTGGGCACTTACAACAACCAAAGAATCCTTATTCCACCGCCGACCCTTATACGCTTCGTACTAGGTCTCTCTATACCCGACGTCAAAATGGTTAGCCGCCCAGCAATACTACAATGAGAAAGGAAGAACCAGAGTCAGGCTAACAGATTAAAAAATGACGTAGCCGCCAAAGCGCAAAGCAGCTGCCGCCGCATCCGCCTCCGCGGCACCGAAGGAGAGGCAGTCCAAGCTAGCGAAAGAGCACAACGTCTCGGCACGCGAGGAGCGCGAGATCAAGGAAGCCTTCGCGCTGTTCGCGGAGCCCATGGACGGCGAGAAGGAGGGCGTCATACCGATCAAGGACGTGCGCCGGGCCATGGTGTTCGTTCTCGCTCTCCGTCCCTCCAATTCTTCCCTTCCCTTTCTCCTACCTGCAGCACATCATATCTATTATATAAAACATCTATCTACACGTCTAACTAGTTGCAAATAAACAGCGCCCTAGGCCTTCCCCCGACGAAACCCGAGCTCAAAGAGTTCCTCGAGATCCTGGACCCGGACGACGAGGGGTACGCCCCGTACGAGCCGTTCCTCGCCATCTGCGCGCTCAAGCTGCATTCCAAGGATGACGGAGATGGCGGGCCGGCGTCCGACGAGGTCGACGAGGCGTTCCGATTATTCACAGGTAGTAGTAGCGGTGACGGGCCCCTCACCCTGGCCCACCTCAAGCGTGTCGCCATGACCCTCAAGCAGGACGTCGATGAGCAACTGTTGAAAGATATGATACTCGAGGCGAACGGCGGCGCTGGCGTCGGCAAGGGCGTCGGCAGGGCTGAGTTCGAGGATGTTATGAGGAGGGCCGGGGCTTGGAGGTGAGAAAAATGAAAAGATGAGAATATGTGAGCAATTACATGCGTTACGGCCCCGGGTGGACCTTTCGCTCAATTTTGCGCCTCTGAGATCGTGGGTCCAGTATCGTATGCGCAACTCGTGGGGACCTAGATCTTCTCCCCCGCCACCTTCTTAATACTCGAGGATAAGGTAAGATATATTTCATGTGCCGTGCTTCTAGCTTAAGAGGCTTTTTTACAGGCCTCTAGATGAGGAGTGAGATCATTGGCTCTTTTCTAGGGCGGAATGTCGAGCTATATGGTTCTCCAGGTGTGAGGAACCGGAGACAGCTCGCGCTATGAAGCAGTCAACCATTTGCTCTTCTCGCTTTATGACCGGTCTTTAGTAGTGCGCAGCCTAAAGTCTCATATGCGAGGAAGTGCGAGGTTCTTCTAGCCAGTCGTCGTGGACATAAGAGTATTTGGGCCTATCTAGGGGCTAGAATGTAACGACACGGTATTGAGCTAAGAAATGCCTACAGCTTTACGTCAAGGAGGCCATATGTTTTCTCATGAATTCTTATCCTAGAGAAGCTATTCTCAGAAGGCGTCCAATACATAACATCATACATAAAGATCACGTGCTCATGTCAATACTCACAAATCACATTACAGAACTCTTCGAATGACTAGTATTTCCTTATATGATCCTTGAATCTTTGATTTCTCATGTGTCCTCTAAGGACTTGATCGTCATATCCGTTACGAACGCCACAAAAATGCAGCCCCTCCCCCTTCCTCAGTTGGGTGTAGGGGAATGAAAGACTTCCGATATGAAGCGAATCCATCTAGTCTTCACCTGATGATGCATGCATAGATCCCTGCAGACCATGAACTAGATAGCCAAAAATTTCCGAGCCAAATCCGATCTGCTAATTGCTCTCACAATATAAATCTTCTGCCTTCCCACATGTGATGCATTTCCCGCTCTCCTACTCAGCCGGCGTGACCTTGACATTGTCATTCTTAGCCGCGGCGGCCGCCTCCTGGGCCCTCTTCTGGGAGTCGAGGACGGCCTGGAGCTCGGGCGGGGGGTTGAAGCCGGGGTGGTCGGCGTGCTTCTTGTAGAAGTAGTTGTCAGGCTTGGGGCACAGCTCGGGGGGGAGGTCTTCGAGGACGGCCTGCAGGATGCTGTCGACGGACTTCTGCTTGGAGGCGTCGCGGTGCCAGACGGAGATCAGGTGCGAGTTGAAGCGCACCGACAGGCCGACTCCGCAGATGGTGTCCCCTTCTTCCAGAACCTCCTGCAGCTTCTCGCCGATGGCCATCAGCTGCACGCGCGTCCAGAAGTCGGGCCCCGCGCTCTTGGGCACGCGGAACGTCCAGCTGCCGCCTAGCACGTTGCGGCGGTCCTCCCAGATGGGCCGGAACCCGATCTTGAACAGGTAGATGGACTCGCGCATCTTTATCTGGTCCACGGGCGTGTTATTGTTATACCGCCAGAAGTCCTGGACAGACTCGATCTGGGTCCCTAGCTGCTCCAGCGACACCTGGTAGGTGCTATCGTCGTCCTTCTTCTGGTCCTTGGCTTGTCTACATAGAAGACACGAAAATGTCAGCGTAAAGACCTCGATATATATAAAAAAAAATAGCGCTTATAATAGCCTGGGAAGGATATCTCACCTGTCAAAGTACACATTCCAGTAGTGCTGCGTGGGCAGCGGCCGCATTGTCTTGAATAAGTTGCGCTTCGCATCGTCACGTTGCTCTGCGGGGGAGCTGACATTTGGCGAGTTGGCGTCGGTACTCTGAGAGAGGGAAGAGAGTCCTCTAGTAAACAAGCTCGGTCGTGTAGCCATGATCACTACGGGTCGGTTCTCATTAGCTTCCTAGTTCGAAAGTTGAATGTGAACGCTCCCTGTCTTTAGATAGGGAGGGGTTGGAGAAGCTTCAAATGTTGGTGTTGGTGATGGTGGGGTTTGACGGTGCCAAGCCCTTTGTTCCTGGCAGCAGCACGTTGATGTTGTAGTGTAACCTACAACCTCACAGGGGGAAAAGGGGCTGGGAGTTGGGGGCGGGATGGGGCTAGGGACAATGCATACCACGTGCAGAAGACTTATAATTAGTTGCAGAGAGGAATGCAGACAAAGCAAAGACACGACCTATGACCCAAGACAACTTCAAGGCTGGTGCTAGAAGAAGGATGGGACTAAGAATAAGAAAGAACAAGAAAGGTAAAGGTAGGTATTAAAAGGCCTAGATACCATACAACAATACTTAATTTGAATCAGGGATGCGATGGTTCTGAAACAGGCACGGCTGGGTTTCAATAGCCGCTGTATGATCGCTAACACGCTGTCAGACCTCACCAACCAACAATGTACCTACACTTGATATAGGTACCTTGATTAGAGTACAGTACCTACTCTTTTCCACCAATGCTTCAAGTTTCATCGAGAGACATACACGTAAGATTCGAACAATAATTAAATTTGAGATACAAAGAACTGACCACTCATATTATTATCCAGCTGTCCAAGAGATAGGTACTTTTAGCTCATTGGAAAGCTGAATTATAGACTATGTCTCTAGCGGACTCAGCCGCACTTTGTCTAGAACACTGAAGCTGAACTAAAGAATAGCATACGCCGTAAATCTTCCATCCTATTATTTCTTATTACAACAGACTTACTAAGTCCAACATCCTCAAGTCTTAGGCTTGTAGTACCAACGTGATCCTTCACCCCTGATAATAAACAAGGTAAGTACACCTGCTCTCCGTCGCATAGAGTCTCCTATTTCGGTGAACAAGTCGATGGCTCATACATGTGCACCTCGACAATATAGGCGACATGCTTACTCAGTAGCACATCTAGTTTGTACTAGGCTCTTCTACCAATTGATACACACTCCTGGCTATCATCCCCTCGTGGGTTGACTGTGAGATGGCTATCAGTATAAGACTACCAAAAATTGGGTGTATATCTAGGTCCTTTGAGAACATCTAGCCTCAGAGGTGGAGATAAAGCAAAGCCCGGCTTCTCTTTCTCAACGGAGAAGTACAGCTGCTGAAGTTTGAAAGGTATCTACTTGAGAGACAGATTCCAGGTAAGACTAAAGGAAGAGCGGAATACCTAGTAGCGTCTCATAATGCCCGGCCTCGAAAGGATAAAAAGGCGGTTTCACTCTTGTCGTATACGCTCTCCACGTTGAACCGAGGTGCCGCAGCTTCCATCAATACATATTGAGCCAACCAGAACAAAACCCAGCTATCCCAATGTAGACTTATTTTTCTTTATCGTTACTTCAGCACCTAACTAGTGGCTCTTGGAGGTAGTATACAAAGGCCATATCATATAAGTGGACTCTCTAATAAGGATACTGCCATGCCACATATGCTCATATCCGGTGGCATAATATCGATTCAGTAGTCACCATCTCTAGCGTTTCGAAACGTCTAGGGAATCCTCAAGCGTGTGTATACGATTCTTAACCAATGTATACGATCAATAATCTCCTCGAGTCTTCTACATTCTTTCAGGTTGCTAACTTCTAGCTTCCAATCATGGTGCGAATTCCCTATCCCACTCCTAACGTCCGGGGGAAATCTCAGTACATCTACCTATGTAGGTAGGCCCAGCCGGAGCTGAAAGTCGTATATCTCACCACTACTCTTGAACAACGAGTGTGCCAAAGATCGATAGTCTCACTAAGAGGAAGTAAACATACACAAGATCAGTTATAGCTAGCCGCCGTCCAAGTCAGCACATCTTACATGATTTAGGAACAGCCAGCTCTATTCGTCGTCTTGGTCTATTTCATGCTGTATAAACAATATCCGCTTATGTCCTCATCTTGAGAAAGAAGGGGAAAGGGTTCGTAGGCCATTCGTCTCGACTACCTGAGCTAGATTACGACAACGACGATATATACACGGTAGCTTCGAGGTATTTCCGCAGACTCAGTTACAGAAAACCACGCGTGAAGATATGATAGGGGTTAAGACGGCAATACCTCAGCCCATCCGAAATAGTTACACTCCTAGTAGCATATACCAAGCTACCCTACACAAGCCAACCAGCCACATCAACCGTCGTCCCTGGGGGCCCCGTTTACTTTAAAGGGGAGGACCACGGAGAGCTTATGAAGTTTAAGAACGAGAGACAAGACCATGTACGCTTCACCTCTGCAAAAACCAGGAGAGCCAGGAGAGCCAAACATTGAAAAAAGGGGAAGGGAGCAGAAGTAAGTCATTCTCACCGTCAAGCATCGACTAAGCATACCTACAACAATATACACGCTTCGCCAATGCTATTAATTACGCCTGGCGGAAGACTATAAGCATAATCCGCTGACAGGTACCTTATACGTCACATTCAGCATGGCCCCCTTATCACTCAGCATGTCAGATTCATCTGAACGCCTGACTCCAGACCCTGACCTGATCTGATCTGACGTGCCTGGGCTTGATCCGATCTGGGCAGCATGGATACCGATCTTCGCCGTCTGATATGCGCATAACTACCTACCGTACAGCAGACATAGACAGACACGGGATATTACAACACGCTTCACAGGCAGACCATTACTTACGGCACGTGATTTGAATTGTTTGAATTGGTTTCATTGGTCTTCTTAGTTATTGTAAAAGATACAAATCGAGACCCCAAGGGGTTATGGCAGGCGATCCTGCCATGCAGTTGCAAGCAGCTATTCATAGGCTTCTATCGGCTATGTCTTCGAGCCGATTTTGTTCGAAGCGGTTGCAACGTGACTCTTCTACCACCTAGACTGCTGAAAATCTCGCCGAGAACTTATCTCCAGATTTGCAGACAACGGCGAATTATCCTTCTCTTCTGCACCCCCGTGGCCACAAGGAGGCACCACTATATAGAATCGGTGGGACCAGGGCATCTCAAAAAGAGATCGAAAATGATCCCAACAGTCATGCGTCGGTGTCCCAGAACGATGACACATTCGGCTCTAATAGAGCAGATCCAGGGTCCCTCAAACTAAAGAAATGAAGAGTACGAGCGATCCAGAACGCCGAAGCAGCTTGGTCGATGACGTAGATAGCTGAGTGGTCGAAAAGTCCAAGCCTAGCATCTGCCATTGGAGACCCTGAGGGTGTAGAGTCTTGATCAGTACCACTCCTGACCACAGCGATGCTGACCAAAAAGCTGGCTAGATGCTCGTCGAAACCTAAAGCGGTATTCGTGATGCGTTGCCACAAGTAACTGGCTGCAAATGAGATGAAGCTTTTGAGAGGTGTAAAAAGGGGGCGCCGTTCGTAGGAACCCGTTCGAGAGCGTCAAGTAACAAAAGAGAACCGTAATGCTGAGCAAAATCAATGGTATCAGAGCGCAGACGCCATGTTCGTGCTATGCTTCCGCCATGCAATTCAACTTATGAATTAAGTCGATCAAGTAGACATTATGCTGGAAACGCCATGGAAATGGGATGACGCGGGTATTGTGACGGTAGGGTATGGTCATTGCGAAGCAGCAACACACCAATGACGGTGGAATGCCCAGGCACTCTTCTGGCACTCTTTGCTGCAGTATTTTGTTCTGCGGCACCGGCGGCACTTAGCGAACTGCCGCGTGAACTCTTCCCATTTGCCACACTGATAGTATGCACATTGTCGAATGCCACCACGGGTATCATCTTTGCGGCAGAGATTGCGCATTACAACTCCGGCCCAGTACTGCATATCCGTGCTGTGGTATCGGACTGTGAACTTCTCTACCAACGGAAAGATGTTGAAGTCGTTGGGCAAGAGATATTCTTCCTCATACTCTTGCTGACCCAACGATTCCATCGTCACGTTCTCTCCATCAAGCAACTGTAGCTCCTTGCCTATCTGAAGTCTCGGTACCAGATGGCTTTTCTGGAAGTATGATCTGAGGTTGCAGTATTTTGAAACATACGCAAGCAGTTGGAGTGACATCAATACGTCCTCTTCTCTAGGCATCGCCGCTAACATCTGTGGGTTTGGAGGCAGCGGTCGATCTAGAAGATAACGAGGTACGCTTGCATGATTCGGAAGAGAAGGTTGAGGCGTGGGCACGATGGGGCGATTAGGAGAGAGGCCCAAGGTTGGCCCGGGGGTCGGCGTTGTGTTAGGAAGACTACCATCCATAGGACTGCGATGTGTTATATTGAAAGTCCCGGCGTCGGGAATCTCGGAGACCGTCGGTGTTGCTAAGTCAAGAGCTGTGCCAGCCAGAGTACTGTCCCCTTCCTCCATGGCAATATCCTGAAACCCAACTGCAGGTGGGATATCACCAGTACCAGACATCTCGGCGTCCTGGGACTCATCCGACTGAACGCTGTCGGTTGCATTCAAATCATCAGCATCCATAGTCGATGTTTGGTGACGTATAGAAGGACGCCGTCTAGGACGGCCATTCGGCGCCAAGACCGAGGTGGGCCGAACTGTTGGTGATCTGAGCTGCGGAGGAGGTAAAGGTGTAGTCGGTGATGTGGGCTGCGATGGAAGACCTGGGTGGAACACCGGCACCATAGACGGAAGTCGATCGATGTCTCGAACCGGGCGGATAAAACCATCGACTGCCTCCATAGTCGGAACTGCGCTAGCCAAAGGTTGAATCACATGTCGCGACGGAGACACAATACCCTGGCGGCTCTCGTGTCTGTGGTGATGGTGGTGATGATGATGGTGGTGGTGGTGATGTCGGTGGTTGGAGAAAGCTGGGCGGTCTGGAGGGGACGCAATGGGGAATGATGGAATAGCAGGCACGACTTCAGTACTTCCCTGCTCAGCCGCTGCCGACGTGCTTGCGAAAGAAGCAGCTGAGACATCGATGGACGGGGGGGGAGCCTGTCGACGGAAAACTCGCTGCTCGAGATCTAAACGGCTAGGCCTGTTCGTGAAAGACGACTTGAATGGAGGGTCACGAGTGCTGTGGCTTCGGTGACGATGTTGGTGATCGGCAATCTGCTTCTGTTTGGCTTCCTCTGCCTTTTCGCGGCACTTCTCAATGACTTTAATATAGTTGTCGAGAATAGTCGCGATAACTGGAACCATGTCGGCCTCGACCACTCGAGTTCTCACGTTCTCAGTTCCACGAACCCCTATGTTGACCACGCACTGGAAAGCGAGATTCCATTTCCACATGTCCATCATATCCTTGCTCCGCCCTTGTTTCAATATGCATACTAACCTCTCGATGCCCCCATCTACCGTTAGGATGTCCCTAATGCGAGCCGACGAAGTGGTGAGGTAGGCGAGATGGTTGAGCGAGTTGATTAGGGGAAGAGTAGATGTACAGTCAAGTGCCCGGCGATCATACAAGGCGGTGGTAATTCCCACTGACGCCTTGTTGACGTTAGGGATGCTAAAATTGACTTCCCTCATCTTGAATGTTGTGATAGCTGAGGAGTGTCGATGACGATGACGGAATCGAAGAGAGATGTTGGAGTAGGAGGAGGATAGCACGGGAACGTCTGCAGGTGGTGGTTTCGGCTTGGAACGGTAGCTCCGTCCTGATGTATAAGCTCTTGGATCGACGAAACGCAGACCACCCCTTTAATGAATTGAAATAGACGCGTCGGGTTTGAAGCGAAAAGTTAATTCAAAGAGCGGAAGAGCAAGATTTGTTCAGGTGCAGCAGAAATCGGAAACTGATGTCCTTGAAAAATGCGTAATAAGGAAACCCAAGTCTTTTCTCGATGCAATTTACCGGAGCAATAGCAGTCGTAGATGTATTAGCTTCTCGGTAGTAGAATAGGACGTAGTATCGGCCGCGGTAGCAAGATGACGGCAGTCGAAGATGATTGATTGAATTTGAATCCGAATATTCGATCGCGACTCGGCTGGCGAACTTGGCCAAATGCCTCAGACCGCCCTCCGTATAGTTGGTCGTGGATCACTTTCGACGATGCAAAGACGAGATGGAGGCCCGAATCTCCAGCGCGGCGGACTCTATGAGTTGATGGACGTCTCCATCCAGATCGATCAGATAGGAGTAGAGACGGAAGGTGATGAGAGAATTCGCAGTGCTAGGAGGAGGAGGCTGCGATTCGATTCGGGGGTTAGTGAGATGGTTGGTGTACCGGAGGAAAAGATGACTATCTACTAGGGGGGGAGAATTTCAAGACCTGAGTTGGGAAGAAAAGGGAAGTGGTTCCGCTCCGGTATAAGTTTGTAGCAGAAAAGAGGCGAATAGGCGACAAGGTCACCTAGGGGCTGCCCACAATGCACCTGCCAGGGTTCTACACTTGCTAAGGATTTTTGGATTATGGATCTCGCGACTATGTGTACCTATACTTTTTACCTAGTACCTAACCCATCTGCCCATACCTGCTTATAGGCACGCTAATGCCCTTAAAAACTTACGTATTAAGTACCGCCTATCTAAGACTTGAGACTTTTGGGCGCTGATGCCCACTGGACCCGGACTGGGCTAGCCGCTAAGATTAGCACTACTTGACTTGCATGTTCTGCCACAGGTCACACTTTTCTTCAGTACATGTACATGTACTGCTACCAAGTTTTCTTCCCAACGTGCTGGGCCGAGACTCGAGCGAGAATTGCGGCGAATCCGACATGACATAATTCCGTCTACGTATATTCGCATGAGATTTATATATATGTATACGACTTAAAAAGACACCTTCTTATTGGTCCTCTGTTTATAATTTACAAAGTCTCGTTTTAGTCCCTTTGTTTCTGATACTGAATTGTGTTGTGTTTAATACAGAGGCAGGTTAGGCAAGGTACGAGTACAATCGAATTTTGTCAAGACACGGAACCCTACGAGGTCCACTGAAGCGGGAGCGCTAGGTGATAAAGTTTACTTGCCCTGCCGCTGTAGGTTGCACATGGATTTAGACGCTTTAACTTACGAACCCTTTTACTGTGGTTGGGACGTTCAAAAGGTACTTCCTAGGAGAAGAGGAGGAAACGAATAATAAAGATAACTGATCATGTACCTATGTAGGCAGTTTTAGTTTTTGATATATTTTACAGAATAGTTGCTTGGTTAGAAACTGAATGTATGAGAACGGGACCAGTACGAAGCCGTTCGCCAACTCCTATTAAAGTACATACCTAGGTATATAAGTAATGGTCCTATTCTAGTTTTTGCATATAATTGCACGAGCGTTCATGGCATATGATTATCGAGAAATTACCACAAAGCTATAGCTAGAGTAATGCGTGCCGCGTTATGCGACCTTTTCTCAGTCATGCTGTCGTGGCAAAGAGTCGAGCACTGGAGTTACCACGACCTCCGAAATCCCACACGTGCAAAATCAAAACCACCCGACTTTTTGTCACGTTGCAACCGGGTGCTATTCACCCCCTGACTTACACGGTGGCCGGCTACTATAGCTGTGTATTATATTTGGTGTCTAAATTGCAAAAGTTTTTTCTACTTGGACGATATCTGTTTTCATATCGTAGGTGAGACATCTCTTTGCAGATATTCAAATCAAGAATCTCCAACGAGAGATTAGCAGCGGTAGAGAAAAAGGCCTAGAGACGCAAGGAGGTTGACTTGTCGCGCGCCGAGAGCCCGTCCCCGCTTCGGAGGACCCTTTAGGATCCAGGACCGGAGACAAGACACGGCCGAAAAAGGAGGTTGGTAATTTCTCGATTGGGTTTGCATCGTGGACACCCTGCTAATATTAGGTAGTAATAAGCCGTTTATACTATTCTGGAATCGTCTGTGTGTCTTCTGTCATGAATCCTATGCCCATGCTGGCGGGTTCGCGTGTTCTTTCAACGATCTTCGAATGAGTTGCGGCACGTTCGGTCTGTGTGCTCTTATCAAAGCTCCAACTGCATCCTTTTTACATCCGTCGGGCTGGTATGCTTGAGCTTGTGAGCAGAGGCCTCTTGGCACGACCGCTTGGCTATCAAACGGAGAGCTACCATTTTCCTGCCACTCCATCCATGGGTCTGTGTTGTATGATCGTCAATTATGCTTATGACTTAGGTAATGAGAGATGGCGATTGTAGTTGAGATCTGATATTTCAAACGCTTTTTGCCTCCCCCTCATATCTCAACTTACACCATATACGTAGCCAGCTTGGCTAGCTATCTGCGAGTAACACAACACAGAGGTCGGAGGCTGGGCCGGCGAAGGGAGGATAGTCTAGAGCATCCAGGGTTGCATCTCGACGCATACACTACTGTATGCGTGTTGAATCGCGTCACGAATTGGTTCTTGGCACGGACTGAATAGTGGTTCGGTTCCCGCCATTTACACGAGAGAGTCGGAGTTACCGTTAAGAGGGCAAGACAGAAAACTGCAAGTTTCTTTTTAGTGTTGGACCCTGTCTTCACCGTTATAGTAGCCTATCTTCATGATTCAGGATGTCTTGCTAGAGTTAAAGAGCTATATGCATCTTATAGAATTTGGTACCTGCATACTACTCAGGGTGATCCCGTGGGTAAGGTCCATTTCTACGTATTTCCGGATTTAAGATATAAACTGCACCGGCCCGTTAGACATCCTGAAAGTTATTACACCTTACGTCCATGGGTAGATAGACAGAAAGTTCTGAGGTGCGAGTATACAAAATGCTTCCATTTTCTAATTAGAAGTTGGAAGAAACGCCACAACTTATAGTCTCGTATTAGGGCCAACAGAGCTATTGTTCAAGATCGGCCTTTCTCGGGAAGTGTTTCAACGAATCTCAGGGCAGCCCTAAAATAAGATGCCGACGGTATCCACGACCGAGACAGCGGCTTAAGGAACCATCATAAGAACGAACGGGGTTGGCTCGTCGTACGCGCGGCTGAAATGCTTGCATCTATCCAGTCCAGCCTGCATCCTCGAAAATAACCGAACCGCCAGATTGCAACATGCCTAGCGCGCTGTTTATAGCCACTTCACTGCTTCACAGATCTCCCAATGGTTCATTTGACGCTCAAGTCGACGAGTTAGACTGTTGGACAACCATTGTGGATAGCTAGAGGAGACGAGGCGCACGATCCTACAGTTCGCAGAAACGATTGGTCCCGACAGGCCTTCCCTGACGCCCTTTGCCCTAGGTCTCTAGGTACCCCTAGGTAAGTATGGGCGCTTACAAACTCAATTCGCCCCCCTATCGCCTTCGATCATGGCCTAGTCAGCCGCGCCTTGGCTGACGATCTACTTTCTACTTTCTACTTTCTACCAGCCATCCGAGACAGAAAATTCCAACCGTCTCTCCGCTGACGTTGGTTAGATTGTCTTAGACTAGGCCGAGTCCGTGTGTGCGTGGCAGTCATCCATCATGTGCCTAGTGTGCGTTCGGGCCTCTGAAAATCTGAAAATCTGACGGGCTGACGGGCCTGCACGGGTTTTCGGGAATGGGCATTGGCATAGCTCGGCAGGGTTCGCTCGAGCCAGACCCGAAACGTTCGACGCAGTGATCCAGATCTGACGTCGCATTCAGTGAGCCTCCTGTCAGCCACCATCAAAACCGGCCACCATCTTAGAATGACTGGTAAAAATACATACATAAGATCACGACCCGATCGTCCAAGAGCGGCCGCATAAGGTCTTAGAAGCGAGCACAAGCCACCCATTATTAGATTTCTTCTATAACTCAGCCTCGTGATTTTCAACGCCGCAAAACTCGCCAACTTTTACTTTTCAGCATCTAATCTAGCGCAGTCGGTGTAAGGCTGGGGTTGCGGTGAGTGGGATGAAACACGGCTTGTCTCGATAAGATTACTGTTTTCATGGGGAACGAGTGACAACTTGTGGGTAGAGTTCATATATCCGACACCGACGTCTGACCGTGATTCCTCATCAGGGTAAATCTACCTAATTGTAGCGCTAGACATATGTTGCAAACCAAATCGGTTCTTGATGATCTCGTCAGATCTCGTCGATGTTAACCGAACTTAGCTTCCCAGCAACACCCTGAGAACCCCAGGATGCTAAGACATCCTGCCTCAAACCGTGACTAGACCGATAGTCTGTTTGAGATTCCCCTGTTCAGGCTTGAAGAGATCTGCACAACTTAGATAAACCCTATTTAATGGAACTGAAGATGTTGTCGTTCGTACTAGTTCGTGCTAGCGTAGGAACTTAGGTAACTGATGATACTATTCCGAGTAATTACATCCTTCTTCCGTGCCAAGTGCAGGCATCACGGCGAGATATCAATATAGTCTTCCTCTTATCATATACACCGCCTCCCCCTTCCTAATCGCCAACCACCCTTCTGTCCATTTTCCCTTACTCGCTTTTCATCCCATGCAGTATCGACGCGGCGCATGATTTAATATCACATTCACATTGGCACCTTGTCAAAGCATGATTTATTCCAGTCCGGGTTTTCACCAGGCATCTCATGCGTAGACGTATGTAGTTAGCTTCAAGCCAACCCCCAAGGAAGTTATTCCGATGCAAATTCCTTCTTGTTCTTGTTGCGTCTCCTGAACACACTCGAGTCAGACCCCGAGATTCAATCGTGTCTCGGTTGACCCGGGGACAGAGCGGGAGTCATTGGTTCACTACATACGTAGGTATTAGACTGGCCTCTTCTTATGAGGCTATGTAAACCATGTCTTGGCCCCTTATCTTTCATCGTTTTGAACTGAAACGTACGTTGGAAGTGGTACAAGTGATCGAGGGAGACATGTATCGAAGATAAGAATGACGGCGATGCACCTAGAGACATATATCAGTCTTATCACGAGTAGGGCCCTTGTGGTTCAAGTGGCATCTTGTCTTTGATCATCGAGGAAGAGGAGGATGAGTATACATTAATGACTACAATAATCTAATTCCGTACCGCCCTTGAATATATACACAATTACTTGTAATAGAACTCGTTAGAATACTACATGTCATCGGCTCTACTATGTATGTCGGCCTTGGGATTTATATGCCACCGTTGAGAAGCAGCACCAAAGCAGGGATAGGGGTATACTCATATATCTGATAATTATACAGTCCAAGGAGCTGTCCGAAAGCTCCCAAGCACTTCTTGTCCCGAAACTCACAATAATGCTAGTAGCTTTTTCATAGGATAGCCTTTTCTTATAAGAGAACTCATTTCTCCTATGCTCTTACCCATGCGCGTGCTTTACCCATAGACTTGACTCTGGATGGTAGCAGGTCGCCAAGTCCAGTTGACCTACTTTGAACATTTACGAGTTAGCCTCGCTACTCAGACGTGTATAGATTGCTCAAGCTTGAACTAGAATTAGATCAACTGTCAATCTAATTTGAGGTGTCTAGTATATGCTTCCACTCAGAGAGTGTGTAGGTATCCACCTCGTCAGACTACTAGACCAGGGGAATCATCAAAGGGGGTTTGCAGTGCTTGGATATCAGGCTAAGAGCAGCCTCAACAGTTGAATAAACCTAACAACCTCTCTCTACTGATTCGATATCTCATGATTTGATGTTTGATATATGAATACGTAGTTGTGACTTTCGATTAGTTCTTCAGTTGCATGATCATCATTAATAGGCTACATGTTACAATATAGGGGTATTCCGCTCAGAGGTTTAATCACCGTTTATCTTAGCATGTTTGAAATACTTCATTCCAATCCACGCAACCACGACCCAAACCCAAGCCATGATACATGTCAATATGATCAATGAAGGGTAATACCCGACTATCGGCAACGTCGGGTCGTCTTCGAGCTCCGGGGGCGCGTACGGGGTCGTTCCTACGTCCCAGGCCCAGCTCCAGACGTTCAGGCAGGATCCCATGCCTATGACGAACACACACCATGTCACGATCAGTACTACCCAGCCCCACCATTCCGTCTCGCTGTAGTCGTGATCCTCATGCGCTGCTGGGAGTGGGCTAGCCGTCAGACCTTGAAGAGATAGGGGAGATTTGGTATGTTTGACCGAGCGCCGCCGCTGGATTGAGGTGGTTGGCGGACGGTTTGGAAAGTAGGATTCAGAGCCGGATGATAGCGAGGAAAGCTCCGGACGGAGGGGAGAAGGGACGCGGACGGGTATCGAGAGGACATCTTCCTCGTCCGTGGTCGAAGTATATGATATCGTAGGGCTCGTCACTTGCGACTCGGGTTCAGGTGGTGGCGGGGAAGATATAGGAAGACTGTCTCTTGCAGCGTACCCATCCATAGACGGTCGTGGCGTCAGGTCTGATATTCCCAAGCCGAGGCCCTCCTCGTCCGCTACAGTCATTGGTTGCGGGATAATGTCGTTCCCCGACTTGACGACCGGTGGTGCAATGTCCGACGTGTCGATAGCTAAGGGTTTCAGCTCCCGCCTCTCTCTCGCAGCGCCGCGGCCTAGGAGGGCGACCTTCCGAAGCGACCCCTTTCGCCTACGAGTCTTTTGCTGCTGAGAAATGGCGGCGAGGGCTCGGGGTGGTTTAGTGGGAGAATCTGGGCTAGTATCTCCATGTCTCGATTCGTTAAGGTTGGACTTGCTGTCCGAGGTGCGCAAGAAAGGGAATTTAGAAAGGATGCTCCCTCCAGAACCACTCCTCTTGCGCCCTCCCGTCGCTATCTCCGGCGATGATAGGGAGGGTTGATTATGACCTTGTGGATGAACCGGAGGTGTATTTTCCATGTTCTCCATCCTGATATATCTCAATTCGAGCTGTAGTGTCCTTCAAGCTGGAGGTGCGTGTTGACGTATCCCATGATGCTTCATCGAGCAAGGGAAGACATCCGAATTAAATAGTCGTCTAATATCATAGTGGAGATAAGTCGGGTGCTCCTGTGAAGGAGGGGACGAAGCTAGGGAACACGCCCCTTCTGAAGCATTCGGTTCCTTCTAAGTTTCGCGCTGTGACTTACACGACGGTCACGAAGGTCCGTCGAATCCAAGTTCGAAATTCGTGGTGTAGCACAGCTAAATTGAACAGCTAATGAAAACGCGTGGCAGCTCCATTAGCGTCGCTAGCCTGTGGTTCGGTAGCCCCACGGTGCCTGCCGCAAGGCTCCCAATAAATCTAACACACGCCAATGAGATAGAGATGTGGCGCGTGCACTTGGTACAGTACATGGTCTGATGCTCCTATTGCAGTATATTACCTAGTAATTTAGTGTGTAGGAAGTATAGTACATGGTCAGGAACCAAAATGCATACAAGTTCGTAGTTAAAGTCAATTCATGCGTCAACCAACTCAGATCCTCCGCGTTCCAATTCGGCCCAGGCACCGCTTCTTCCACCGCATGCGCCGAGCGGGAAGTCTGGCTCTGCGACTCTGCAACTCTGGGACAACCTGTCCAGAAAGAAGTCGGCCGAATATGGAAACGAGATGAGGTCGTTATCAACGGACACATCGACACCATCCAATTCCCCGTTCGTTATTTATTCCTTCTGAATTGGGATAAGCGCCAAAATATTGCTTGGGTGATGGCTCCCAGCGACCATCCACCACCTCCCATATCCGTCACTCCCATTATCTACACTCCAGAAGACGACTATCTAGATCGCGATTTCGGCGGTGACCACGACGGCCGCGACCAGGGTGATACCAATTACTCTGCGTACGAGGGTAACAGTCTGCTTACTCCGAACCGTGACGCCTTCTACGACCCCAATCGCCTATCACCTGTCGCTCCCACTTTCCAGTCCAACGTCCACCACTTAAGTCCCAGCATGGCCTCCGGCTCAGGTGGCCTCAATGGCTTCAGTGCCTCCCAGAGCGAGAACACATCGCCCATTGATATACCCGCCAACCCAAACTCCAATCCGAACCCTTTCAACTTCCAGACCCAGATAATATCCACCTCTCCCGTCAAACCAAACGTCGGCCAACGTCGCGGCCACAAGTACAAGCACTCGAGCATCAGCGCCCAGCACCAGATATTCCAAGAACCGCCGCCACGTCCACCGCTCGCCCTCCCGCGTGATCTCCCTATACCCACCGTCAAGGAAGCTTGGGGCTCCATGTCGAAAGACCAGCACCGCCGCCTGTACTGGTGCATATGCCACCTCCTGATCGCCGTTACCGTCTTCCTCTCGGCGCACGGCTCCCTCGCCCTGACGGCCCTCTCACACCTCGTCTTCTTCGACGTTGGGTCGGCGCTGATCTGCGTGGCCGTTGAGGTCCTGGGCAACTTCGAGGTGTGGAAGCGCAGCAGCATCCGGCACCCCTTTGGCCTCGAGCGCGCCGAGGTGCTCGCCGGCTTCGCCCTGAGCATCTTCCTCATTTTCGGCGGCTTCGACCTCGTCAGCCATAATCTGAAGCATGTCCTCGAGGACAAGGGCGGCCACACGCCGCACCACCCGAATCCGCATGACGGGGAAGGGCCCAGGGTTCCGCCCGGCGGCCTGGATACGGCTAGTCTGGCCGCCATCGTCGCCACGCTGATCAGTGCCTACGGCTTGAGGAATCACGCTCGGATTAGTAAGGTCATGCGCGTGAGCTATCTGGCTAGCTTACCTAGCGTCCTATCTAACCCCTTCCACTTCCTGACCCTCTCCACGTCAGCCCTGATGGTACTTCTCCCGCTGCTATCGGTCCCGATCCACATAGTGCTCGACAGCGCGATATGCGGGTTGGTGGCAGTAGCCATGTTCGTGCTCGGCCTCCGACTCGCAGTGGCCCAGGGCCTAATGCTGCTGATGAGCTATGGCGGGCGCGCGAGCTCAGTGTCAGGGTCAGCCAGCGTCAAGAACAGGGACGTGGGCGTCGCCGACGTGGTGCGCGAGATCGAGGCCGAGCCCAGCGTCGAGAAGGTCGAGGAGGCCCAGTTCTGGCAGGTGCACTACGGCCTCTGCATGGCGAACCTTAAGCTGTCCGTCGCCAAAGGCTGCGATGACGCGTCGCTCAGCCGGCTCCGCGCCCGCATCGCCGCTTTGATCCAGAACAGACTGGGCGAGGGCTACGGCAAGGGCGGGAGTTTGAGGTGGGAGGTTAGTCTGCAGATGGGTACGGCGGGCAGGTTTTAGTCTTTTAATTTCCTTTGCTCTTTTTAACACGCACATATACCTCCGTCGCAGCTGTTATCGTCGTCTTGGTCTTGGTGTGTACACTATTTGGAGCGGTGTTGGCGTTGGTCTTTGCTAGACTTGTCAAGACTAGAGAGACGAGGAAAAGCAAGCGAGGACGGGTTTAGATCTTCGTTGTATATTTTTGAAGAAAAGAAAAGAAAAGGCATGGCCTTTTGTACATATTGCTACATATACCTATACCTATGATATTACTTCGAAAAAGGGAAAAGAAGAAATAGAATGATGGTATTTACCTATATATATTGGGAGTATGTGGGTTTGAATGTCCTTGTTATCATGCTGGGCCTTGGCTGTGGTGGATATTTGTGACAGTGGAAGTGTGAGTTCGTTGCATAGCATGCTGAGCCACGGCGTTACAGGTCAGGGTTCGATATAATAGATATGTGGGTGTAGATGTTGTTCAGATAGCTATTCAGCCTCCGTATGACTATGTATCGAGAACGATGGGCTACGGGGGGATGGTGAATGGGAAACACTATTGTAATAGTGAGGGCCATGTAGCGAATATGAACCTCCATGGAGGACCAGTAGGAATATAACTGTTGAGAGACTGGCATATATGACGTTGTATAATACAGAGGTGTGTATGTGTGTTAAACCGCACGCCTTGAAGGCCTAGTCTACTTATATAAAGGCAGGTAAACCCCTTACATATCACGGCGTTTAATATATCTACGAGTTACCAACTATTTGAGGAAGCTGTCTAAGCAACACGCCTATAGGCTATAGTGAATATGTTTCCATGGCTGCTGCAAAGGTCTACATAAAGGAGAGGGGGTGTGAAGTAGTAGAGTCGAAATTGAAGACCTTGATGGCCAAGTCACCTACTCGGCAAGCACGCGGGAGGCACTTGATTGGTTTTCCTGTTGTATTCAGTTTCGCTCTTTAACTAAACTAGCCAGAGAGAAGACAAATACGCTATGGTACGAGTAAGCAAACTGCAAAAGACTGTGGTTCGACTCTAAGGGAGCAACTCGTGTCTAAGGTGATAACCGCGCTGTGTGCCTGGACTCGAGCATATCCCATCAACGAACGGATGAGCGCTCTTCCTTGCCAAACCCTCGCGCCACTATGGGGGGTCGATGCTTTGTAGGGCATATGTTATCCTAACCCAGCGACCCCTATTTCAACTAGGGTTTCCACCAGGATACACCAGCGATCGCGATGTCGAGCTCCTTGCGGACCCAAAGAAACAGCTCCCAGAATCTGTCAAACAACTGCCGCAAGGACTCTTCTGCCAAGTCCCGGTGCCGGATCGCGACATGGTTCAGCTCGATGAAGCCCTCGTGCCGACGCTGGAACTGCCTATAGCGTCCGACTAGGTCATCGAACAAGTCCTGGAGATCTGTGATGTGGGTGTCTCTGAGTCGGAGGCTAATTTCGGGCCACTCTGCCTCGAGTATAGTTAACGCCGTCTGCATCTCTCTAATCGTCGTGTTCACCAACTTCCCCGACCGCCTTTTGTCCAAGGCGTCTGCGACGGTTGCCTTGTTGAAGCCCTACTTCTTGAACGCTTTTGGGTCGGGTTCGGGTTCGGGTTCTAGGCACTGGGTGATAAAGAGGAAGTTGTGGTGAGCAGGGCGAGGAACTGGTTTCGGCCGTGCAATGTCCCGCCGCCGCTTTCTCTTGACCACCAGCGTCACCTCGACTTCCTCCTCCTCCTCCTCGTCTCCACCTCCTGGGTCTGGGGATGCGTGTTGGCCTTCTGGTACCTGTTCCGGTCCTGGATCTTGGCCCAGCCCATGTTCCTGAGCCACGTTTCCTTGCTGGCCTGGCTGCCCATCTTCGGCTTGATTCCACCACCGTTGTTGGGCCAGACGTGCTTCATCCATCTCAATTGCCATACCAAACAGGTGCTCCATATGTGCTTGCCACCTTAGTCTTCTTGGGTTCAATGGCCGGTTTTGATACGGAATCGAATAACTATCTTCATCATCGTCCAAAGAGGCTTGGCAATCCGGACACCCTCCTGCGAGCTCTTGCGGTAGAATTTTGACGCCAGGGAGAAGGTGATGTGCAGAAATCACATCTTCGCACTGATATAGTAGGGGCCTGCGACACATGGGACATTTGACCCGGCCCTCATGGTATTGTTCCGCTTTGTAGACCTGCGTACATCTGCGTATACACTTGGCGTGGAATGAATGGTTGCAAGGAAGAGTCGTCAGTGAAGAGCTGGGCACATCATTGAGGCAGATACTACATTTCAATGAGTCCTTAGCTAGACTTGGAATGGGCAGCTCAGGTTGATCATGGTCGGAGACTTGCTCGGAATCGCTGATAGCCTGCCGAGAAGTTTCTGGGTCTTTGCCATCGGTGGCATCGGACATCTTCTCTATTCTTTTTAAGGTAAGGTAATGGTAATATATAATATAGTAACTTGCAACGTTGAAGTGTGGGTTAACGATTGGATAAATATCAATGTCCGGGAGACGTTGAGAGTAGCATTATAAACTAAGTACCTACGTATTGGAATTTAAGAGAACGCTGTAATAGTGACATGGTAGGAGACAATGAAGCTTTTATGGTCGAAGTCAACATAAGAGTTAGCAGGTAGCTTTGTCTTCCAAGCCTAATCTCTGGAGCCTACCTTCCCAAGTCCACAAGATGCATGTAGATACCTCCTTCTAAAACTAAGCTACATGACAAGTAGTTAGTTCATTATCCCTTCTACGTCACATGGGTGTGTATTCGTTAACCCCTTGATTCACCTGGAAGAGGCTGACCAGGAGAATGTCTACCCACATATACACGTAGGTTATGCCGTCATTTTATATTTAAGATGCCTCAAGTAGGCTGGGCATCCGATGAAATTCTGCTGTAACTAGTAGGAAAGTGATTATAACTGCTCATATCCCATCAAAACTGAGCATCTATCAAGGAGCATTGAGGCATCAACCGACTGTCATAAACTTCTGTAAGCTTTATAGGTATAATAAAAATCTAGTTCCCCATCGCTAGCTCTTACCTAAAGCATCGACGGTTGAGCGAATTCGGGATACCTTGATGAAGAAGTAGTCTCTTCCCTGCCCATTGCTGAAAAGCGTATACACTAGGACTCGAAGACGGACGACACGTAGGTATCCTGAATACCATCACCTGCGGTTCCTTGGTGAGCTTGGGATACCATCATCCGAGTATTTGCGTTGGCCTGAAGAACGACTAGTCACCAGAACAACTTCCCGTATCGATCGTGGTCGCAGACCATCCCATTCAAGGCTGGAGTAGGCGTCATGGAGAATATCAATTGTCTGGACGAGACAGGGAGCCAAAGAGTCCTCCTGACTGCTGGAAAGTCACTAGACCGCTGGCGCTACACGAGGCACGACGCCTTGTCTAAGACTAAAGACGAGTTGACCGTGACGAATAAGGGGTTTGCTAATAAGTATTTGTATGATCATGTTGCTCTGAAGCTTAGTCGTGTAAGACGATCGATCTGCGCGAATTTGAACAGGAAATACCGCGATGGCTTAGAATCTGGTTTGGTCGATCGATCACCGAGACGCCTGACCGTAGTTCATCATCTCTTCTCAGGCCAAGTCGAGCTTTACCTACTGAAGCGTCGCTTTTGTCTTTCCTCGTGAAGTTTTCTATCCCGCGATGAGATTACCCTACCGTTTCACATTGAGACCATACGAGGTAAACAGCCGTCATAACAATATAATACATACTATACCGACGTTACAGCGTTTTGGGTTTCGTTCTCGACTATGCTCTTTCGTGATGTGACCGGCACCTGTAACGTGCGACGGGAACGTATTACCGTCGCGAGGACGGGATACCGTAGCAAGAGCGAAGTTACGAGTCTGGCAAGCCGCAGCGACATACGTATACGCGGGCTGTCCCAGTCACCGCCGAGTTGAGTGACCGAGGGAGATATGTAGGTTGCATTTGAAATTTATCCTGTAAGCGACGGGATAGATTCGTGGTACTGGAGGGGTGTGATGGAATTGATTCAAGTTGTGCGCGGTTGAGTAGCGGCCAAATGGTATCCTGAGGTCGTGATCCGTATTAATGATCTGACTGGGTAAACACCTCCGCGAGGAGGATCATGTCATGAGTTTCACTCAAGACATAATAATGACAATGGAGTGGCGCCGAGTGGTTGAGTGGTGTAGTGGAGGAGGTGGCGTTTCCCATGTGGCTCACATCCAGCAAATATTTAGAGCAGATGTTAACGCGGGAAAGAAACCAATACCACATTCCTCCTAGTCTAGGTTGGAGTGTGTTGACTCGCATCCTATACAACGTGGCACAGCGTCGATAAATATGAAGAAACTCGTTTGTGTTGGGGCATGTTATCTCGATACCATCCTCGAGTGAGTTTCCCCCTGTTGTTGCATGATAATAAGCAATGACCTGACTGAGATCCCATCTCACCCATGTTATGTAGCGTGCCTTACTACCCGGGCGAGGATTCGAAACTACGTGCCACCAAACTACATGTCCGTCGCGGTGGCAATTGTCCAAACACGCTCGAGGTGCTCCAGCAACTCCTGAGGGAGCAGCCTGGTGGTAGTCATGATGTCAAACCCTACCTGATATCATGTTTACCGAATGCCGACGCCCCTGCGACGGCAACGATTGTGGGCTCCTTTGGGCGGGACAGCCCCGTAGATTTCTCGAGATGCATATACCGAGCGGATCACGCGGAACCGGCAAGCAGCTACATCTTACGTAGCGAAGACACCGGGAGCCGCACCCTCGTCAATTACAACGACTTACCTGAGATGACGATCGACGAGTTCGTCATGGCTGCCAACGAGGTCGGCGTTTACGACGACGACGATGCTTGGTTCCACTTTGAGGTACGTACGCCAGCCACACGGATAGGAGCTTGGTCTCGTCTCGCGCGGGACTGGTAAGGTGATTTGATGATGATGATGGATCTAGACTCACCCCAAGACAAAAAAAAAAAGGGACGGATTCCTGAAACGACGTTGCAATGCATCCAGTATCTGAGGCAGTCGTTCCCCAAGACTAGAGTAAGCGTCGAGGTCGAAAAACCGGGCCGAGAGGGACTGGAGGAGCTGGCGGCTGAAGCTGACGTCGTCTTTTATTCGCGGAGTTGGGCTGAAGTGAGTCACCTTCCCCCCATGCGAAGACGACGGCCAGAATTCCGTGTAGTATGTGTTGGAGTTGACAAACCCGGGTCCCATCCCCACCCCCTTTTTTAGAGTAAGCGGTACCAGAGTGCTCAGCAGTGTCTGAGTGCCCAATCGGGCGTGGCCCGGAAGGCGTGAGTTGCATTGGGTCCCTTGGTCGCTAGTCGCTTAAAAAAACGATGCAAGCAGTAACAAGCGGTGCGCTGAGATAATAATAATAATATGGTTGCAGGTCCCATCTCTTCTGTACGTGGGGTTCGGACGGTGCGTCGTGTCTATCACTTCCCAGCAGGAGAGCCGTGTCTCGACCGGCAACCTTGCCAGGCCAAACCATTTCCGTGGTGGAGTATGTCAGATCGCCGGCCGAGCTGCAAGCAGAGACAGCCCTAGTCTAGAGCCGGGCTTCACAAAAAAGAGAAGACATCAGATAAAGAAGATCTTGGGCTAACCGTTATCCCTGCGTTAGTACCGTAGGAGCAGGTGACACCTTCGTTGCCGGGATGCTGTTCGGGCTGCTGTGCCACCACGAGGACTGGGACACCGACAAGAAAGTCGAGTTTGCTGTGCAGCTTGCTACGTGCAAGGTGCAACAGGACGGATTCGACGGCGTTGGGGCCGACGTGATGAAGCGCTTTCGAGGTGGCGTCTTCAGTGAAACTACTATAGTACAGTAGACGATCGGGTTATGAGATGTGACTACTGTTTAGCGATCCGGTGGTCGTGTGACAGGTGACCTTCCAAGCATGCCAGCCAGGGACACGAGGTTCATTAACTTTTCGGGCGCCTATCGCTGGGATTGGGGGGTGGGTGGTGGTGGTGATCTACCGGACGTTGGCGCGATGGGGTTTTAAGAGGTTGCAGAGCTAAGTTAGGTATTGACCGAAACATCCAAACGTGTCGTGTAAGTAGGTATGTAGTTCGCATAGTTCGGACGCAAAGCAAGAAAAGACAACAAGATAAAAAAGCTTTGCATGGATCGATGACTCGTAATGGGACATACATATCCGGGGGGGATACCCCATCCCTTGGGCCTTGGATTGGTAGGCTGGTAGGGCGGTGTTATTTAGTGGTGTAGCAAGGCCCGATGTGTGTGTCCTGCTTTTGTTAGGTGAAAAGACCGGCCGAGACTGGGGACGATCGTTCTGCAAAGGGGCCTTCGAATTAAATGCTAGTAAGTCTAGAGTCTAGGGTGTAATAAGCGGTGAAACTGTGGATCAATCCACCAAAGGACACGATAATCAATGGTGTGTGAGAGATGGTTTGCTCGAATCGGTAGTGGTCTTTGGTATAAGGGGAGGGGGATAGTCCGTTAAGTACCGTAAATGGTAGTAACATTAGACGGGATGTAAGGAACTGCTATTGGTTTCGCCATGCCATTATCATTTACAAGTATTTTATCGATAGTTATCATGTATGTTGGTTTATTATATCTGTCGCATCGCATCGCATCGCATCCCACCTCCGGCATCCATGTGTACGAAACCCCTTGTGAACGCCGGAGCCGCTTTCCTATGCTCCGCAAGTCTGGACCGCCACGAGTCGCTCCCTCGATGGGGGAATAAGTTCGCAAGGATGAGTCGTATCGAGAAACCTTTTTCGACGTAGGATTAGGTCTTGAGAAGCTGACACGAGAGAACTTCGTAGTCGGCCCACGGGCCACTAGTCCACCGTATCTCCCTTTTGATGAACCCCCTAAATCAAAATCAAATAGCCCAGGGCTTGACCCTGAGTTACAAATTGCAACGCGGTACCCTGCGGATGTTGAAAAGCCGCGTCAAGGCTAGATACATACATACATACATACATACATACATGTAGTAGTAGATGTGATATGATAATGGTGGCTTATGGCTCGTGCCGAGGGATCCCTCTTTGGTCGAATCTACCGCATCCAAACCAACGTCTCCATATGTATTGATGTGTGACCCCTCCAGCTCTGCTAGATATGCAACCAGAACAACTCAGGTTACAAGCAGCATGAACCTACCTAGGCAGTGCCCGCGGAGGATAGATGGCCGCTACGGGTATTGGCTAACCTCTTCGGACGGCGATAGTCATGACGCAACCCATCTGCCTTAAACAAATTTGCTGCGTATAGTAGGCCTTCACGAGCCATTCGCTAGGTTTACGTGTAATCATGTACAACTGCAATGTCGGATGGTAGGTCACCCCGCGGGCTCTGTCGTGTTGCCGCTTAAGTGACGATCAATCAGTCTGGAAAGGACTGTTCCAGCGGCAAGTGTCTAGGAAGCATCGGGCATCTCGGCTAGCATCGTTCAATACGTACTTATGGAGTTGGCCCTCTTTATTATCGGACGATTGGGATCTCAACAAAGAGCTTATATTACTCGAACAGACCTGTACCACGGACGATCCTGTAACAGCTTTGCCTGTTCGAGACCCTGTTTGCGTATCTATTTTGTGATGGATGCGACGAAGGTGATGTGTTCGGAGATATGTTGTAAGATTCCTCCCACCCACGTACATAGGATCTCATATTGGTCGCCGCGAAGATTAGATTACCCTTACTTCGCACATGCTGACGGCGCCAGGGGATCCAGGAACACATGTTTGGATGTCGTTGATTGGCCAGCCTTGGAAGGAAGTCCGTCTCCCTTAGACATTGGACCTTGGTAAACATGCTGACCGGAGTACGAGCCCGATCCTTTCCGGGACGACGCCTTTCAATGCGTAGACATTCAATATATGTCAGTGTGACATGCGAGGTTTGTCTAGTTGCTCTTGGAACAGCAGCGACCGTGGCTTCTTCGGGTCTAATGTTGACGCTATGGTACAACTCGCCTAGAATGGAAGTTTGAGTATCGTCAAACGCAGAATAGGGCCGTCTTGGACCATTGAGCGTGGGTTTGACTGGATGGACTTAGTAACTCCAGGGCTCAGTGGTGGCTCAAGGGGCTGGGGGATACGTAAGTACTATAGGTAATGTAATGCGAACCCCTGAGAGGACACTACATCTCGTGGGATATATGTATCTAGGCCACGCCGCCTCTATCCTAAGCCTAGCCGGGATGTGTAAGTCTTGAATTGAAGGTAGCCTGCATACATCATGTGAGATGCCGATTGTGGTACCTATTGATAATGATGTGTCTTAATGATATTGCCTCCGTAAGAAACGGACAGCTCCTTGATCGAGTCAATCCGAGCTTTAACCGATCACATCGGCGTCTGCACTACTACACCTTCACCTTCTAATCCAACACCTTTTTGCAAGCATTATTCTTCGTAAAATCTCACTATAAGCGTTTCTCCAAATAGGGGAGATGGGACTCTCGCCGTTCCTGCACGCGCTGCCCTATGCATCGGGTCCTACTTTCCTATATAGGACAACTCGGTACACCGACAATTCCCGCCGGTGACCCACAAATCCCGAAGCTAGAAGCCGGGGAAATGGAGCACGAGCCGGCATGTGCACCGGGAGTAGCTTTTCCATTCGGCCGAGAAGCGTATAACGAATAGAGACCATTAAGATGTAGTCCTACTGTAGCTCGTACATAGGCTTGTGGTGGCCGCAGAAGTATACTTTTCTATCGTTCTTCTATTCAAACTTCCGACAGTAAATGAATGAGGAAGGGTTAGTACGATAGCTCAGCTTTACTCAGAAAACACTTCCTTGGATAGGTTTGGATCGACAACCCTCTGATATGGAAACTATAACAGCCCGATGTGGTAAGTCTTAGTCTAGGATCCGCTGGGCCTTTTGACCTCGCAAGTCTTTCCTATACAGCTGGATCTTAAAAATACAATCTAGTTAGGAAACCAGAGCTACTAGACGAACTACTGTCGAGGGAATATCGAGTCGCAATCTCTAGCCACTAGCTTCCTAGTTCCAATGGGACGTTAGGATGCGAGTCTCGGGATAAGACGCCAAAGATGAGTAAAGCTTCCATCAGCGGTAATAAGATGGGCTTGTTCTCATGTCGTAACATCAATATCCGGGTGAGGCGAAAACTGCGGACCGAGGATAGCCACGTATGCTGTCTTCCACGACTGGCTTTAGCGAGGCATTGCAATTTCGTCGTATTGTTTTCGATGCGTTACCCTGCTTATATCAGCTTGTTGCGGCGCTCTCATGACGCGTTATATTACACACTTTGAGTTGCGGGATTGTTCATCGGAATCCGCCACCGACTAGATGCTTATGTCGTTGCTTGCTAGAGTCTGAAACCGCGAGAGGGTGCAAAAGTGAGATGCTGACGAGATGATAAACGTCTATTATCCCTAGCTTGGAAACATTGGAGCCTGCGAACAATAGTAAGTATTATTTACGAGTTCATCCTAGTCTACTATGCAAGAAGATGTATGATGGTAAGAGGTAAATGCTAAGTTGGTCGAAAATACGAAGTCGAAACCGTAATTCACTGTTTGAAATCCCGTTTCCTTGTTTACGAAGTACATCGAACATGATGGGCGCGCCAAGTCCAATTTGACATGCGCCACATGAAGAGGGAAACCCCAGAATCCAGGACCATCAGCCTCCTTCTGACGAAGGGGATCAAGATGCTGCAATATGAGAAATTGTCTCAGTCGTGAAGCCCACAATTCGCATGGTTGGACCCCATCTCCGATGCGTAGCACTGGCGAAGCTCGAGAATCCACTCGCCGGATGCATGCCGTAACCACACACATACTGGGCATACACAGCATGTTTGGGTCCCAAGGGCTTTTGTTAATGCGACTAATTAACCAACCTTACAAGGTTACGAGGAAACGGGAGCTGTGATTCCTGGCGGCGCGGGCGGGCTGAAATTGGAGCAGGAAAGGAAGTTGAACAAGACCTGGCGCCTAGGATCGGAACCTCGTCACAACGGAACATGGCTGAACCTGAGGTCTTAGGGTACAATGCTGTACCATAGTAGCCTGTAGGGATCCCCCTAGGGATGCTAGCTCTCGTAGGGATGTAACCCTTTATGTATTGTGCATACGCAGCAGCGCTGTATTCTTTGCCATTTTGCTAGCAATAACAGGCGATCTCTTGCGGCGGGCGCCCTGCTGTTCGAAACCCCCCACAGGTGAGACGGCAGGGCAGGGCAGGCCGAAGCAGGGATTTATTGATAACTCGAGAGAGATCCAAAATCAAGTGGTAAGCCAAGGTCCCCAGGGCTGGGCCAGGGCTCGGATCGGGTTTTACTGTAAAAAGAAATGGAAATCTTCCAGAGAATTCCCTGGCGTTGTTTCGACGAAATCCGGAATCTCCCCCAAAATCCCATCCCGTAACTTTTGGCGAAGATCTCTACTCTACTACTAGGGCCGTGGCTGATTTGCCCGTGTGCACGTTTAATTGCGAATGCCATCACACACCTTCGTTGGTGCCGCCGACAATATTGGCTGCAGGCATTTGGGTATTCGCTGCTACGTATTGTCGTAGGAAGAAAATGTAATCATCTGACCTACATGACAGGCGTGGCACGCGGATCAGCAAGTGTCTCCTGCGTGGTGGGACGAGTAGGATGGACACCCTCAAGTACTGGCATTGACCGTCTTATTACTAAGTATGTACATCGTGACGATGACGATGGTGGAGTAGAACTTTCAAAATGGAAAAATGCATACGAAGTACACACATTGCCTATGTATAAGCCTACTGCGCAACCTTGAATCGTGAGCGAGCGCCTCTCGGGCCCCTGGGCTGCAGCGCCACACGTTCGACAAAGGATATACGACGACTGGATTGGCGCCGTCCCTGGTCGAGCCCGCAGCTGACGAGTGCTACTGTTAGCAGCGTCGTGGTAGACGGCACGAAGGAATGGTTCGAAGCTTCGGGCCTGCAATTCGGCCGCACAGATCGTCTCCAAGCTTACCTTAGGTAGTTTGGACCAGTCAGTTGGCAACGTAACCACGCTCGGATAAGTGGAGTCCCTATTAAGACCTTGACGGCCTGACGATGTGCTATGATCATCACTTGGCAAGAAAGTTGGCTGGCTGCACCGAGTTTTGTCCATCTTCCCGCTTACACAATCCTACTCCTCCCTACCGCTCACTGCTCACTGATTAATGCTCAATGCTCGCTAACACGGAGTGGCAAGATCGATTCGGGGGTCCTAGGGGATTGCCGTGCCATTTTGTCGTTTGAAGGAGTGCAGGTATGCATTGTACCGAGCTCGCTAAGGTGCTTTGTTCCTAAGGGAATACACAATCTCTACAGCATATCGTGTTCAAACATTTTTGTTCTTTGAGAATCTCGTGTAACAATTTTTCAAAAAAACTGCCCGGCTCGACGTGCATAAGGCCTAGCATAGGCCTAGCATAAGGCCACATACTACTATGCATGTAGTATGGATGGATCTGGTTTCACCGAGGCTCTTTTGACCTTTGTGGGCTTTCGATTAAAATGTGACTTACGACCCGGGATGCAGACCCTTTTTCGATGCCGCCACAAAATAGCCCGTCGGCCTGCAGGTGAGCTATGGGTGGCTCGCCGAGACGGACGACTGGTCGAAAGTGAGGTTGGTGGATGGGCCTTTCGAAGGTTATTGATGTGGGACTCTAAGAGTGGTAGACCAAGAGTGGTAGAATCACGATCTCTGACTCGCAGTGCGCTTGCATCAAGGCTTTTGACCAGTGGTCATCCATGCCCACGACGTCGGACGGAGTCCTTCTTTCAACAGGAATAGCGCTGCTGACCGAAGGATATGCGAGATGAATTATCATAGTCCCACCGTCCTGATATCCGGCAGGGCTAGCGAGGTAGAGACATGGAACTGCGCTCGACAAGCCGCTTATCACGCACGCTTGTGCGACGCCCGAGTATTGTATTGGATGATGCCTCAACCATCCCGGGAGGGGAGCAGTATTGGTTGATCAGAATTCGTGAATCGCAGGTACTATGTAGTAGAACAAACATCAGCAATCCCGGATTGGATCCTTGAGAAGGGATTTGGTTGGTTGAGACATGTGTGTTGCGTTGTAACTTCATAGCAAAGCCGGCAGACGCCTCCGTTGATGAAAGAAATTTGGGGCAGCTAGTTTTCTCTGAGACCAGGATCTTCTCATCTGCCTCTTCCTGTGGGCTGGGGCCTTGGGCTAACGGCTCTAGGCATGGAGGGTTTCATTCTGCGCGCTACTTACCTACTGCATACTATGTATACGCAGCAACACATTTCGGACAAGAGGCTAATAAGGCCCATGAAATATGTTGATCGGTGGCTGAGTCTTTTTGAGCTCGAAGCCATGTCCACTAGCCAGAGCGGATATCGTACCATTGATATTACAACCACACACCATATTGGGTAAAGTGTGACTGTCATGATAGTTCAGAGCGAGCACTTTGCACCAGCACCAAGAAGGTTTCTACCGACATAAGAGTCAAGAAGATGGAGATGCAGTAGAGACACGGCTATTCTACTGAGTACAAGTATACCCGCCACTACCTACGTACTACTACTATATGTAGAGGTGTATTAACGAGTGGGATGCCAGGAGCCAGCCCAACCCAACTTTGTGTAAGGTCCTTGTGATTTGCATTTGGTTTTATTCTCCGTGGGTTTATGGGCTCATGGGCTCATGGGCTCATGGGTTCATAGGGTCACCCATGAAAAGAGCGCGTGCGGAGCTGAGCGGATTCTGGTGCACTGAGTTGTGTTGTTTGAGATTGAGAAATGCCATCCATTAGTTAGCTCATTATCCACCATGTTGAGGGATGAGGATGGGTAAACGGCTTTGATCCATGAAACTTGATGTAACCGATACATTACATAGCACATGATATAAGTGTATGTGGTTGGTCTTAAGATTGTCGCTCAACCCTTTAGCCACTAGAAACGGTCCAAGACTAACGACTGGCTGAGAATACTGGAATCGTTAGGTACTATGTAGATGACAGCTCCATCGCCTTTTTAGGTGTCGCTAATAAAAGCTATGGTGAAAGCCCAGATACTTTGGAGATACTTGCCATACCAGCTTGCCTAGCCCAGAATAATGCGAGAAGGCCATGCGGTTGCAAGCAGGATACAAACTGTTCGGCAGATGGACAGGCATATTCGGTCAATTACAAACAAAACAAGGAGGTGGAATTCTAGTAATCAAGTAGCGCAAAGTACTATCCCAGCGCCTAGCTGCATGGTGTCCCGGATATTGTACAAGCAAGAAGTACACGGCTTGTAATAGTAAGGCATTAAAACAAGGTGGAACATGTAGACGGCCCATTGACGGAGGCGTGGATCGTAAGCCAGGTACATCTCTGATCCATTCATTCTGTCCGTCTGTGTGATTCAATAATGTTCCTCCTACAGGGGGTTTTTAGGGGAGACCCTTTAGAGGATCATTAGAGGCAAGGAGCACGCGCAGGTCACCGGAAATGTACCCTACTGCGCATGGCGGGTCTCACGTCTGATATTATCCATGGAAAACCACTTAGACGTAAATAGACCCTGTTCCAAAAGAGACAGCTCTCCTTCAGATCCAATCACCATGCCGAAGATAGTCCGCCTAGACAGGTTCAATATTCGACCGTGAGGTCACAGGTAAGGTACGATCTTGAGCCAAGTCAATACATAGTACATAGTAACGAGTAGGACACTTCTAAATTACACGGATCCATTTGATTCCCTGTACCATGGACGCATGCTACTGACGAGAAGATATTCGAATATCTCTCCAAAGAGACACACATGCGATTCCCTTACGTAGCACCTTGAGACCCTTGTGCTATACAGGATTGCTTACCTACGTACCACATGGGCGAAGTACACGTTGGGAAAGGAAGGTGTCGGATGTGATCTTATGGTCTAGCGGTTCGTGATAGGAGGAGCAGCAACATATCACGATGCCGAGATGCTTTGAATTTGATGTAGGAAAAGGAAAAGGTCTAGCTTCATTAAGGTACACTTAACAGTTGTAGTACTATATGTATAGTCGAAAAGCGTGTCTAGCCAACGGTGCAAACACAAGTTCGCCTCCACGCACTCCCCACACATTCCGCCAAATCCTACCCCCTTTTTCCCTCCTATTCCGTCTTTAGGAAAGCGTTTCATGTCTTGGCGCGGTAGCCCATTCTCAGGCCTGGAGAGCCCGGGCTGTTGTACGGTCCATGCCTCTGGACCGCCCGCATCATCCACTGGGCAGGCTAATAGTAATAAAGCGGCTACGGAGTACGTAGTAGTGACAATCTAAAAACCCCTCGGGTTCGACTAGCATCCTATTTGTCGGCAGCAACCCTCTCTTGCAAGGGTTGACATAGCACAGCACTGTACGTGTGTGTAGTGCCAACTATCGAACCAGTCATATCGATGGTGTCCAGGGTTACCTTACCGATGGAACCGCCTCGGATTCGAAGAAGCATCTGCTGGATCTTACCGGAACAGTTAATTCGTCTTCATTATAGGTACTTAGATACTGGTACGTATGTTCTTTGGATCTTGGTAGGGTCAATCGCCTTCGCGCAAAAGCGATTAATGAATTGACACGCCTCCTTTTGCCTCTGGCATCCACACCCCCTAGACATAATTGTTGTTGTCAAGCAAAGCTCTTCTTGCCGACGCTAGGATAAGCACACATCCTTTCCCCATGTCAACGCACCCTCCCGTCAACTTCTGCTCAAGTTCGACAATGTTGCACACCCCCCTTCATCCACACCCCCTGAACCCCCTGCCCACACCCATCTACAAATCGTTTTACGCCGCAGGGCACGGTACGGAAGAGGCAAGGCGATGGGGGCCAAGGATTACTGCTTCAGGCGTCTGATGCCTTTGTCCCTTTTGGACGTCGTTCACGGTCAAAACCCCGTTCCTTTGACCGCCCGCCCACTTGGACATATACCTTGCAGCGAGCAATAGGAAAGTGAAAGACTGCAACCTACCTAGTCTAGTCCACCACGCCAACACTCCCATCACCATCCGCCCGTCCCCGGTTATCAACACAATGAAGGATCCCTTTTTAGACCGACCAAGATCCCTGCCGGAACCATATGACGCAGGATGGAAAAAATAAAACAACTAGGCGGGAACCGTCAATACAGGTGAGGTAGACACGCGCAGACACACGCACTTACATGCATACATACATACACATGCCAAACCGGACCATGTCTCTAAGTAGGTATTGTTTCTCGGCCCTACCGCCCCAATATAACCATCCTGTATGCCATCTCACATAGCAACTATCCCCACGATTTTAGTTTAATTTATCCTTTTTTTAATGAGCCCTTTGCTTTCTCGTCGTGCTACATTCTTAGACTAAGTAGCCTAAGTTCATCTTTGAATGAACCGCATATTTTACCTAGCCTTCCTCCCTCTATCTTGAGGTTTCTCTCTCATAAACTCTTGACTCGTCGTGAGCCTCTCATATCTACTCTACACGCCTTTCCATACAAACATCCCTCGCCATGATGCCCTCACTCTTGGGGGCGAGTATGCCTCATATTTCGCCTCAGATCTACTCGTCAGATCCAACGTTCGATGAACTATCACGACAGCTCGCTCTGTCCGACTCGATACGGAGGATATCTCGTGGTTCAACTGGGCAACGGACACAGGGCAGCATGCGTATTGTCAAGCCGAGCAGTGCTAGCAACAGCCCACAAGCCATGATGGCACGCCGAAGGACTATGATGAACGATAACAACATAGCTCGAAGACGGCAGCAAGCTCTGGATCAAGCTGTGCTGCTACAGATGCAGGACTGCACGTCCTATTCGACCCTAGAAGACTCTATTAAGAGGAATACCCGTCCAGTTAGCTGGCATCCGACCTCACATCTCCAGCAGCAACATATGCATATACCTATGCCGCAGCCGGACTTCTCACAATATGTGGTTCCCGCCCCGATGCCATACCACCAAACAGATATCTACTCCGGATATCAGAATCTGCCGCCAACTCCTGCAGTCTATTCCGGACAAACCTCACCTATATCCACCATGTCGCCACTTTGCCTACCTTACTCCGCTTCGTCTCAACCACCTGTTGCGCCAGGATACATACAACAGGACACATGGAACCCCACGCCACAGTTCATCCCTAGTTCTTACATATCGAGCGGGAGCCCCCGAGAGTCTGAGCCATTCCCGTCGTTCACAAACCAAACTTCATTCAATTTCGACGGCCTTCCTGCTCAGGGATTTAATATTTGTACGGCGCCGCCGACGCCGGATGAATTTCAACCCGCTCAACAATCACAACCAATGGTTACTCCTGAGGAGTCTATACCCTACCAACCGCTTGAGGAGCCGGAAGAGGAAGGGGAAATACTAGTAGGCATGGGCCTATATGATACGCCAACGAAGACAGAGACGGATCCAGCACTGCACAATTACCGGACAACAACATCGCAACTATTAGACACGACCTACAGAGGAAAAGGCAATGGATGGAAGCTGGAGGAAGCTTGGGAACCACCCGCAACAGATGACGAGGATGGTGATGGGGAGGACGATGGAGATGCCGAAGAAGACGAGACAGAGAAGGACAGGACAACGGAGTCAACCTCGGCCCAGGAAAACTGGATATGAGTCCAGTAATGTCTCACAGGATAACCATCGACAATTTCTATCCGAGAGTGCACACGGGAAGGATATTTGGAGCCCTTGAAGACAACCTGTACCTGGAAGAAAGAACTGCTTGCTAGACGCAGAATACTATTGTAAAAGACTTGATAGTTGGATCAGGGCTATTGTGCGTGTAGAGCACTGAGCCCTTTCAATCCGCTCAAAAAAATCAAGAAAATACTTCCCCTAAATTTATCCAACTGCAAGCACAAGACGTGAATTTGTGCAGGTCATGATGTGTCATTTGTGGCGTCTTAACGAGCACCAACAGTGTAATGATTCTAATGATGCCGCAAAGGGCGGTTTGATTGATCTTGATTCTACAATACTTGGTACCTCCTAACCTAAGGATTGGCGATATTGAAACGTGTACCTACGTACCTTCACAGATCTAGGTTAGGCAGCTGGGCTAGTTCTGATAGGTCGGACCAATTTACGTTTGGTCGATATGCAGGGGGCCAAGCTCGGACCAGAAAGCTAAGCCGGGATCTCCAACGTTCTATTTGGGGCTCTGCGTAAAACCGACGTGCGCATGCAGAGAGAGGTACGCAGCTACAAGGCCCCCCGTCCTAGCGCGTACCCACGCCCTGGCCCGAGACGTCCCATGTGGGCTCTACCCCACTCCCACTCCACTCGCAGAGATCCCCAAGTTAGAACTCTGAAAGATCCATGGTGGAGCCCGGACGGAGCTGTGGATCTGGGCAGGGCAGCGCAAGGACAGGGCACCACCATGCAGCCATGCTTGCGTCACATGTCGCTCTAAAAGAAGTTTTCTATGCAAGTTTGGAATTGTTGGTGGACGGGTGACGGGCTGGATCATGATGGCCAATTAATAAACCGAGCAGCTAATAAATGTTGCTAACTACTTTCAGGAAGACGAGGCCAAGCGAATGTTTCTAACCTTCTCTCATCACGAGATACAACCGTCTAATATCAACATTTCTCATCTACTGTACATAATAGTTTGTCTAATTCAAATCGCCTAACATGACTTGAACAGGAAACACTACATTAACTATAATCTAGAGATTATTCTCTGTCGCATTTGTCCTATCGGAAACTAGCGAGGAAGTTGATAAGCCAAGAGTCTAAATTGTTAAATGTGTGAACTTTATATGTTGTGAGGGACAAGGAAGTTCAACCATCCCCTGACATGAATTCAACACTTACTGTAGGCGGATTTAATATGGCCGGTTTGTTGCCTCGACAGCATCAAAACTTCAACTCGCTGTAGTGAGTCATGCCGGCGTGAAAGTGTAAAGGCGTAAAAGTATAATGCAATGTTTATCGATAGCACTATTCCGCGATCGGAACCCCGCGTGCCCCTCCATAGCAATTAATTTTTAACTTCAACCGAGATCCACGCTAGACTTGACGATTTACTAGAAGTCACGATTCACCAGGAAGCTGCTTCACTTGATTCTTTCCATATACCGTCGATATTGCTAAAAGATGGCGTCTCAGTAAGGAACTCCTGAACCAACTGTTCTGTCACTGTCTTCTCACGGTTTCTATAGGAAGAAGGTATTGATGCTTGGAGCTGGGTTTGTCACCCTTCCGACGCTCCACATCCTGAACGATGCCGGAATTGCAGTGACTGTTGGTATGGAAATGACAATTGCCGACGTTCTAGCAGCTCCGAACATTTAATTAACTCGTTTGAAGCTTGCAGAACTCTTGCCTCGGCCCAGTCTCTCTCCAAGGGAGTTCAGCTCGCTAACCCCATCTCCCTCGATGTGAGCAACGAGAAGGCGCTCGATGCCGAAATTGGCAAGCATGATCTGGTCATCAGCTTGATTCCTTACACCTTTCATGCTACCGTTATCAAGTCTGCCATTCGCCAGAAGAAGCATGTCGTCACCACTAGCTACGTATCACCAGCCATGATGGAGCTGGACCAACAGGCTAAGGATGCGGGTATCACCGTCATGAATGAGATTGGTCTAGGTTTGTTCCACTCTATATATTCCCCTATGATATCTCTGGCTAACTTATCTACCCAGACCCGGTATGTATCTAATAAACTTGCGAGAACTCGTAGAGCGAGGGCCAACTGACCTTTTTAAAAGGGTATCGACCATCTGTACGCCGTCAAGACGATCGAGGAAGTTCACAAGGCCGGAGGCAAGATCCTAACCTTTTTATCTTATTGCGGTGGCTTGCCGGCCCCTGAAGACTCGGACAATCCTTTGGGGTATAAGTTTTCTTGGTCTTCTCGTGGAGTCCTTCTAGCCTTGCGAAACCCGGCCAAGTACTGGAAGGATGGCAAGGTGGTAGACGTTGCGTCAAAGGAGCTGATGGGTACTGCTAAGCCCTACTTCATCTATCCCGGCTACGCTTTCGTTGCCTACCCGAACCGAGATTCGACTCCCTACAAAGAGCGGTACAACATTCCAGAGGCCCAGACCATTACCCGAGGTACCCTCCGATACCAGGGCTTCCCCGAATTCATCCGAGTCTTGGTTGATATTGGTTTCTTGGACGACGCGGAACAAGAGACCTTCAAGCAGTCTGTTACCTGGAAGGAGGCGACGCAGAAGATCCTAGGCGCTTCTTCAAGTAGCCAGAGTGATCTAGAGTCCGCAATCGCCTCCAAGGCCACTTTCGATTCCCCAGAGGAGAAGACCCGAATCCTGAGTGGTTTACGATGGATCGGCATCTTCTCGGACGAGAAGATTACTCCCCGAGGTAACCCACTGGACACCCTGTGTGCCACGCTGGAGAAAAAGATGCAGTACGAAGAGGGAGAACGTGACTTCGTAATGCTTCAGCATAAGTTCGAGATCGAGAATAAGGACGGCAGCCGAGAAGTCAAGACATCAACCTTGTGCGAGTATGGCGACCCGAAGGGATACTCTGCCATGGCCAAGCTCGTGGGTGTCCCGTGTGGTGTAGCGGTCAAGCAAGTCCTCGACGGCACGATTTCCGAGAAAGGTGTCCTTGCTCCGATGAACTCCAAGATCAATGACCCGTTGATGAAGGAACTGAAGGAGAAGTATGGAATTTACCTCAAGGAGAAGACCATACTATAAAGGACTCGTCGTAACGCATGTTGGGCCCACAGGATGATGACTATCCGGGACAACGCAAAAAGGGGGCTGATTTGTCTACCTACCTCAGTATTGCTGGTGAAAGGATAGAGAAATGTTTTCTTGCTCGGGCTTGCATAGAAGGGAAACTAAAGATACCCAAAATCGAGTAGAAATCACAACATTTGCCGAGATGCCGTTTCTAATAAACAGTTCCTTGATGAGTACCAGCTAACGTACAGAAAGTGTTAACACTAGCATCCGTGGTTATGTTAGTGAATTGAATATGAAGTACTTCAGGCGTGGCACTTTTCGAGTAGCGGGGCCTGGTACAACAATGTGGGCCCTTTAACGAATCTTAGAAATTTGTCCCGCCATCGTCTAGAACATCAAGTCCAATTATTTCATAATTCGTCCAAGTTAAATTCCGTACAAGCAAGGTTGCAGTCGCTTCGAGTCATTTTGAATCGTCAGTTATTCTCTAAGATGGTCCAATATATCCACACGCCCTGGCGGGATCGCGCAGAGCTATTGAAAGTCCGGCAGCAATTTTACCCTTCACCACCAACCACCGGAGTATCCGCGTCCAGCAGCTCAGCCGATCTTCTAGACACACAAGAATATAACGGCGATGACGAGACGAGAGGCAAGGAAGAAGCGGCAAAGCAGCATGCCGTTTCTCGTGTCTCGATGTGGATGCAGCGCGGCGGCTGCCCCCACTTGGTCGAGTCCACGGCCCTGCTGATGGCTGCCATCCTCAGCGATATCCACGAGACCAGGACCAGGGCGAACTCTTCTTCCTACGCCCTCAGAGCGGCCTACTCGGCTGCCTTTAGTCGGTACGTATAGTATCCTTCGGTTTTTAGGATTTTCATCACGAAGTCCGAACTATTACGTCTTCGTTATGGAACCCCAGCCCTTCTCAGCCTCGTCAGTGGAGACCTATCTCGAGGCCTACTCGGAGGGCCCGGAGAGCTCGTTTGATGGTGACGGTCTAGGTTCATGCCGGCTTCGCTTCGCGTGGGATTGCAGATGGCTTATTAGCACTCGCGTCTGTTGACTAATAGGCTCGGCGCAAAATGCGACGACCTGAGTAAGCTTAAAGCAGCCATGTCCGTAATGCTAGGCTACCGAATCATATCCCACGTATACACTGATTTTATTACACGGCATACCTAGCTAACGGCGAAATTTGAATTGTAGGTTTGTGACCGGGCTTCTAGACAGCCAGCAAGACAAGCAGCGCAAGATGAGCATGTACTCGATAGCCAAGACCATCGGCCTGCCGGCGACGTTTGTGGAGCTGCGGCACCAGGCCACGCACGAGCAGCTGCCGTCGCTGTCGAAGCTTAGGACCGCGGCTCGGAAGGCGCTCGCGTGGATCTGGGACTACTATTGGAAGAGCCTGCCGGGCGAGGACGACGGTGCTAATGAAGGCAAGACGAACGCTTGCCAGGATTTGTTGCTGAGGTATCTTGGAGAGGAGTCGACGGTACAGATCAAAGCCCTGCAAAAACAGTTGAAGCAATGGGATGAGGCAGTCCTGTTGCAGAACCTGGCTGAGATCGGAGAGTCATCCGAAGATCCTAAGGTCATCTCACGATCCATACGGTTATCTCGAGCGATACTCGATGGAGAATTCTCGCCTTCATCGAGCATAGCGAAAGATGCGTATGATATAGCTGGACCCAAAACGTTACATGCTATTAAGGCCGACTTGACAGAGTCGAGTAGTCAGCTCGAGACGATGGACGTCGTCGATTATTCCCGTGGAGTTATAGATGGGCCTGCTCAAGCACCGTCGAGCCAGATAAAGGGATGGTCTAGGTATGAAGGCCCGTGGAAACCGAAGCCGATTGGCATTGTATAGATGCATTTAATCCGACTTTATGGTATAGTCGACTTATAAGATGTTATCATTGCATAAAGGTCAGAGTTGGGCCTCGTGACACTACGCGATCTAGGTATATAACGCCATTTTCTACGCCCATGAGCATACTACCGTCTTATTTGAACCATATTACTTGCGTATTGAGGCATGATAGAATTGACATGTCAAGCCATCCAATTCGACTTTAAGAGTAATACTCTGTAACTACAATGACAAATTCAAGCAGTGTGATAGGCCGGACATAAGAGCTTGAATGCGATTGTCAACTGGTACCCCTGCTGTCAGACCCCTGCCGGGCCGTCTGATGATAAATCGACGTCATGCAAACTGCCGGCAATTCGGAGCTTTGCTGTCGCAATTGCTTTTGTAAGCGGAGCGCCACTAGAAAGTATTGGTCGAATTCACGAAGCATCATCACTTACCTACCTAACCTTCCGTATATACCTTATGAATTTCCTTGCAAGAGCAAGACCTTTACTAGCTACCCGGAGAATTGGCACCTTGACAGCGGCTGTAAGTTACCTGGCACCATCAAGGTCCTCGTTATGTATGTACTTACCCAATGCTAGCTCGCCTTCACCCGCGCAATGCATATCCAATCAATCCCTATGTGTATGTGCTCCCCCTATCCCGTAGTCCTAGATATAAGTCAGAATTGGGGGTTATTCACACTGAGACTCTCAAGGGACGGGCACCAGTGACAACTATGCCTATCTGCTCGTCGATGATAAGTCGAAAGATGCCGTCATCATCGACCCCGCGAATCCCGACGAGTAAGTGAGATATCATATGCGTCCTGTTTTATATGTGATTGTCTAACTATAGGCCTCAGAGTTGCGCCTGTATTGAAGCAGGCTATTCAAGGCGGTAAGATCAACCTTACGGCCATTGTCAATACACACCAGTGAGCACTCCCCCCAAGCCACTGTTAGTTGACTTGATGCTGATAGTGTCTGTAGTCACTGGGACCATGCGGGTGGAAATATCAAGCTGGTTAGTTTGATCTGTGTATTATTTATTTCATTTTCCATGCATATCTCGTGTTCTGACTCGGTCATCTTGTATAGCGGAGCGCGTTGGGTACTCCCAATTTGCCCATCATCGGGGGTAAAGATTGCCAGGAGGTCACTCAGACCCCTGCGAACGGCGAGGGATTCAAGCTCGGGAGCATTGCTATAAAGGGTCTTTACACGCCGTGCCACACGCAGGATAGCATCTGCTGGTTTGCCCAGGACGGCGATGACAAGGTCGTGTTTACGGGAGATACGCTGTTCCACGGCGGTACGTATTAGGACATATCCTTGTTCTGGGGATTGGCCTCGACGAGTAGAGAACTAACTGATTCTAGGCTGTGGGAGGTTCTTTGAAGGCAATGCAGAGGAGATGCACACGGCCTTGAACGAGACGCTGGCCTCTCTACCGGACGACACGACAGTCTATGTAAGTTTGGTTGTGTTCACGAACAACTCTCAGTCTATGTCATTCGCCTGGACTAATTAAGACAGCCCGGGCACGAGTACACGAAGTCCAACGTCAAGTTCGGCATCTCGGTCCTGCAAAGCGAGGCTATCAAGAAGCTGCAATCCTTCGCAGAGAACAACCAGGAGACGCAAGGGAAGTTCACAATTGGGGATGAGAAGGTAAGGGACATTGTTGCTACTATACAATCCAGGGAGTTAAGCACTAACGAATCTTGCGCAGCTGCACAACGTGTTTATGCGAGTAGAGGTAAGTGATGCAAGCTATCTTAGACAGAAGTAGTACGTGACTAACACCCGGCGAAGGATCCCGAAGTCCAAAAGGCTACTGGCAAGACAGATCCTATCGAGGTGATGGCCGAGTTGCGAACGATGAAGAACAACTTCAAGTGAGTAAGTAGATCTAACCAGCCCGAATGAAGACCCTGTCCATGTTCGACGCTGACGACTGGCAGACCACCAGCCGGCAGCAAGATGTAAACGCAGAATGCGAATATATGCTGCAAAGGTAACGTGATGGCTCGCAATATGATGGATATGCTCGTCCATAATTATAGTCTAGTATTTACTTAATACAACTGAACTGCTGAGTATGACCTTGAGATGTTTGTAATTGTGTTCATATACATAACTATCAACTAAGGAAAGGGAATTTCTCCAGCAAGCACCAAGCCTCAGCCCATCTGTAAACGCGCTGGATGCCAATTAGGTACTTGCGGAACGCCGATCTAGAGATAGAATCGACGCGGGTTTTTCATTCTTGCTTCACTGTCCACACTTGCTCGCTGTCTTTGTATCTAAGCGGCAAGCTCTAGCATAATTAGAAGCTGTTGCGGGGAATGGATGGCCGTCATCTTGTGACTTGGATATGAAAGGGGATTTGTAGCCTGTTTGGTTGCGGCCTTGAAGTCTTCCAGCAATTAATCTCTTGCTGCCTCGTGGCATAACCTAGCTTACCTACCGTGAGCATTATCAGAGCTTTTTATTGCGTCTAGCGATTCATCGTCCTGTCGGCGGATGAACGTGGTGTCTAGCACGCTATTGCTCCGATAAATGTGGTTTGCAGATGTCTCGTTCTTTTGAGATTTTCGTTCTATGTTGTGGTAGGAAGATGAGAGATTGTACGAAGGTAGTGCGCAGAGATTTTCGGCAATTTAAAGCACGAGGTGTTGGTGGTGGGTGGGTCTGTCAGCTGTATGCACTGTGCAGTTGCCAGCTGCTCAACACTCCCAGCCAGCTCAACCTCCGGACATTCATTCGTAACTTCGCCGCTAATGTATATACAGATTGACCTAAGGTACAAACTGACGATAGAGTCTTATGAAGAGATCATCATAGCATTGAGGTAAAAACGTTGATTTGCTTTCTTATAGTAGGTAGGTAAAATGAACACTAAGACATGAGCCCGAGAATCATATACATGCAACGAGACCTTAATACAACAGCAATACAGCTACCGCTTAGTTGATACCTACCTAGGTATTATACATGGTGGATATAGGTAGTCATAAGTAGCTCTGGATATAATCCTTACAACATAGGCTAGACTGTTTTACTCGTTCCGCTGCGGTACCTTCGGGACAAGCCACCAACTCATTCCACCAGCGACGAAGAGCGCCAATACAATGGGCTGCAAGACGACGACGCCTGCATTAGTAGCTATCAGGCCGGTAATGGACGGGAAGATGGCGCCTCCAGCCTGTGCTATCACGAATATAAAGCCTACCGACGACATACGTTTGTCAATCATTTTGCTTTACCTCCGTACTAAGCATAAGCGAGTCTATGAGCTCCCTTACCTAAAGCAGCGGGTTGCGATTCCCGCGGGAATAGTTTCGAGGCGACGGACATCCCCTAGATGGACGGAAAGAAACGTATCAGCGCCGGGCAAACTATCAATCTGACCTGGAAAATAATACCATATCCCGGTAGACGTTAGCGAGGGCGGAGAAGGGGCGCAACTTACGGTAGCGAAGAAAGGCCCGGCGAAGAACCCCATGAAGCTAAGCGCTACGGCGCTCCCCACGATGTCGGGCTGCAGCCAGAAGACGAGCTGCAGCGCCACGCACAACACACTGTACGCCAGCAGCATGCGCCGCTCGCCGCACCGAAATGTAGGTTCCGCAAGCAGCAGGCGGCCGGCCAGCATCCCGCCGTAGAAGCCCGTCGGCACGTACCCGGCCGCCGCCAGGTCGCCGCCCCGCTCCGTCGTCAGGAACTCGACCACCCACCCGCCGGCCGTGAACCACGCCCCCAGCTCGAAGAAGTAGAAGGCGCTCAGCAGCCACAGCGTCTTGTTGGTTAGGAGGCGCGCCGCCCTGCCGCTACCGTCGTTCAAGGAGGAGGGGGAGGAAGCGTTCGGCCTACCCCAGAGCGAATCCCGGAACGCGACAGCCACCCCGACCACATTCAGCACGCAGATCCCGACGAGCACGAGGTACACCCTCTTCCAGGCGTTGGCTGCCGAGCTGCTCGCGACGGCGGTGGCGACGAGCGGGCCCGCGAGACACCCCAGCGCGTAGCACGCGTGCACGAAGCCGAGCCAGCGGTGCGGCACGTTGCGCAGGCCGCCGACGAAGGTATTCGCGTGCGAGTCCTGGTACGCCATGCCCAGGCTCTGCAGCAGGAAGGTCGCGCAGAAGACCGGCAGTGGGGTCCACGGGCGCAGGCTGTGCGCCGCCAGCTGTAGTAGTGCGCCGATGCCTAGGAGCTGGCCTAGCGTTAGACGCGCTGTTAGGAACGGGTTGGTTAGTGCGGCTAGGAGCCACCCGGCGAAGGTTGTGGCGTAGCTTGGTGATTGTTAGTATGGATGTGTGAGTAGGTAGGTAGGTAGGGAGGTAGTTTGACGTGAAGGTACCTACAGCTGGTATTTTGCTAGGTATGCCTTTTTGGGGGGGGGGGGGGGGGGGGGCCGGTATTGATGGTGAGAGGACTTAAATTTAAACCCCCACCCCGGTACCAATACCGAAGCACGAGAATATTTAGTGGATTATTGGGCCCAGGCTCCCATCATTAATTCCAGCGCAGAAGAACGAGTACCCGGCGACGACCAGCTTTAGCACAGGAGTAGCGGGTTCGCTTTCTACGACGTCTGCCTCGGGAGGGGCTTCTGTGTCTTCGGACACAGGTCGACGGAGCTCAGTCATTGGGTGCGACTGAGTCTCGTTAACAGCGGTCTGTGTTGTCGACATTATGATAGACTCGAACAGCCAGACTACCTACATATCTCCCAGTCCATACAAAAATGCAAATAGACAACTTGACAACCTATAGAATAGCTGCGCTCGAGCTTTATACCCTTCTCCAACCTCTTCACGTCCCTGGGTACTATCGGTAGAAGCTCGGGACTTGGTATTAGACGAGCCATGTCCGGGCCGCCTTCCCGGAAGCTTTCACGGACGATGCTGTATCTAAGCCAGCCAATGAGATAAGTCTCATTCTGTAATGTTTGGTGATCCCCACGGGGTAGGTACCTATGCATGGTAAGTTATGTAAGTTATAGGTTGTGCTTGACGTTAATAATCGATATCTTAGATGGACGTACGTATAGTGTATGCATTGCACCGAAATCCCAAGCAATTTCCAGGCTATGAGCGATTTCGAAAATCTCACATCGGGGTTGCTATATAAGACTTAGGTTAGAGATATAAATCAGTTCCTCAAAGATTACAACATGGTCCATCTAGAGGACATGAATATCACGGATACCGGAACCAGTGGGTGGTAAATTTTCAGACGATTCGTGACTAAACAGGCTATGCATAGAATTCCTTTCCAGACAAGTTGACACGAATCGAAGACCCTGCACGCCCTCCCCTTTAGTAGCACCGCCTCAGACTACGACGAATGTGGTGTTCTTTAGGACCTATCATGACAAGGTGGCCTAGCACCTAATTACACCGCCTTAAAAACATCGTGCTACGTGCTACGCTGCGGTGGCAATCCAGGTGATGCCGAAGCCGGGGACGCCGGTCCGCCGCGCAGATTGATCGACCCGATCCTCGACACGATATTACTCCCAACAGCGTCGACCGCGCCCCGAGGGGAAGTCAGGGTCGGGCCCTGTGCCGCGGTCTCCTGGACCTTAAATAACTTGATCGCCGTGCCGTTCCATATGCCGACGGTACCTCTCGTGACCTGCATCTCGCTCGTGAACACAAAGCTCCAGATTAGGGATTCGTACCAGCCCAACGCCATGGGTGACCACTCAAACGTGTGTACCCTGACCGGAGACGGTTCTATGGCGACTAAGTCGGCCTCCTGGATAGCTTTGAGAGTCATAGACGACGGCACATCAGCCGCCAGCCCTTGGCGGTTTATCAAGGCTGTTAGTTGTTGGATGACCGTGAGGATCGTGTGCAAGGGAAGTTCTGGAAGCCAACTCTCGATCCAATCAGCCGAGGGCTCGAACACACCGGGCACAGATTGACCAGCTGCCGAATAGCTGCTCAGACTCGTGGTACTATTCTGTCTGGAGAACGTTGCCATTCCTGCGGGCATCTTCCCTCTAGCCTTCTCGGACATGCCCCTTAGCTGCGTTGGCACCGCATCTTCCACGTCAGCCACAGAAGAGGCCTGGGAAGGGTTCTCGCTCGGAGTCGACTGCGCTGGCGTCGGCCGGTCATCATCGTCGCTCTCATCCTCAGCATCGCCTATTGTAAATGTGGTGTCCTCTTCGGGTACATTACTCAGAGTTGGCGTTCTTGGCTGTGTCGTGGTAGGGCTGCGTAAGCTATCGAGAGAAGTTCGCGCGGAACTCGCGTCAAATGGATCTGCCAGCTGTCCAATTTCCTTCCTCCGACGATTTCGTCGCTCAAGCTCCTCCTGGCCACTCTCCAGGGTGAATGTCCGCAAGGCCTCGAAACGTTTCCTGCTCTTCAGTATCAGGTAGACGAAATGGGAATTCTCTGTTCGCGGTTAGAATATTTGAATATTGTAAGTTAGGCGAATTCTCACTCTTGTATTGATGCTCAATGATTGCGTTCATCGATTCCAGGAGCGACCTAAGAAGATCGTGATTGGTGTCATTGGCAAGAAGAAAGGAAGGGGAGGACATCGAATTAAATAGTTGTAATAGTTTCGAACTTGTCGTGCCATTGATGCCCTCTAGGTAAGCGGCTATGTTGTTAATAACAGCAAGTAGCGCTGGGTAGATGGCGGAAAGTTTGCCATGGCTTCTCGTGATGAGGTTATAGATCGACTTTAAAGGAGTTAGCTATTGGACCCTCACTCTTTACGAGATACCCACCTGTATTAGAAAATCGGCATAAGTTCCTTTAAAGCCAGGAATCCTTATGACAGCTGGCAAGGTATCCTGCCCTTCGAAGTGCTTATTGAGATTAATACCGAAATTCTTCTCAACACTTAAGGTCTGCAACAAGAAAGCACACATTCGCACAACGCCCTGCTTCGAGGCATCTGCCTTGTATTCGGTGGCGTAGAAGAGGATGAGAATGACAAAGTCATGTGCTCTCTGAGTGTCAATCATGTAGGACCTAAACCGCTTGTTGCACTGAGTGATCTCCCAGAACAGCATAATAATCTCAGGAGAGAATCTGGTTGCGGTTTGCGTTCCAGGAATGTACGAGATGTTGGCCTGAATAGGCTGATTTAGGATCCGCGTCATGCCGTCCACAATGAACTGGAAATCCTGCGGACGGTGTAGTCTTCCAAGGAAATGGCGGTAGTAGTTCTTCGGCGCAGAACCGGTGGCAGGCTCGGGTATCGGGTAGAGAAGGACAACGAGCAAGAACTGTAGGGTATAGGTGACGAGAATCTCCTTGGGATCCTTAAACATTAAAGTGTTGTAAGGGACACGCCAGCTCGCCGGGTTATATTTCAGGGTCTAGTAGGATTAGCAATAGGAGGATATGCGTCGTTGTGGCTCCAACTTACCGTGTTCAGTAAAGAGCACAACACCGATAAGACTACTTGTTTGTCTGGACAGGTACATATATATGTCAAGGCCTTCGTCCCCGTAGTTGGGAGCATGCTAGGGGACATGTACATGCTCTGACTTGCTAGAGTCAAGAGTAGACGTAGTATCTCGCATCGATTGCTCTCGTACTCCTTCGTCGTAGGCACGGCCGTGTTGCAGCCCACGCCGCTCTGCCAGATGGCATAGGTGACCTTTGGCTTGCCATGGGGCTGCTTCGGAACAGTCAGGTCGGAGAAGAACAGTAAATCGATGAGGGAGTCTATAAGCTCCTCCGCTAGCGGCTTTGCGTCTTCGAACTCGTCGGTTTGCGGCTTCACGTCTTCATGTCCTTCGTCGAAGAGCACTTCATTCGCAATGACAGCCCGTCTTGTTCGCTTCCTCCTAGATCCCCAGAAGAACTTGTCCTCCCAACGTTGTAAGTGGTCAACTTCGTACAGGTAGGGGAGGACTCGGGTTAGGATGCGAATGCAATTCAAAGCATCCCGCTCGGGGGCAATCTCGGGGTCGGGGAATGAGGGGTGGTGTCGCAATATGAACAGTCGAGATGTTACGGCTAGTATCAGGGTTTCTAGATTCTCAATTGCTCTGTCGCGAGTCCGTCGGATATCCGCAGGCGCGAAGAGGCTGAATATGTCTTCAGAGGACTCGGGAAGTTCCCAGAACTGCGGGCGATGTCTTAATTAGATTACAAAGGCCAACAGAGGAGACTGGGCACTACTAACAGAGGTCCAATAGGAGTCGTCGGCAGGTATGTGTCGCTCTTCTGACAACCTAAAGATGCCCTTCTTGAAGACTAGCTTGGAGTCGCTGGCACCCATCGCGATGAAGTCATACCATGTCTACATTGAGCGACGGGCCGTAATTGAGTCGAGGAAGATGATTGCTGCGTATAGACAAGTCGGATATTCGTAGGTTGTTGTACACGATTTAGGCACTCAGAAATGCCGAGGACTATTCGTAGTGGCGTTACTGGGTCTAGTAGCACTCCAACAGTCTATGTCGGTTCTAGAATCTCGTCATGGGTTGCCAAGAGTAGTTTGGGCGTTGCACTGGCGTTATATGTTATATGTAAGTAACTTCGAATAAGTCCATCTGGCTTAATTGCTTGTCACTTGTCACTTGTCACTTATCGCTTATCGTTCTCTTATCGGAAAGGCACTTACCATGAATAGCTAGCTGCAGACGTACCTGACTTATTAGGAGTTTCGACAACTGATTGACAGCTGGTATTAAAGAGACTTGAAGATAAGCGAATAGCACGGCGCTCGACCCCATTAGTGAAACCACATCTCTTTTACCATTTATCAAAGCTGGAGTTGAGTTAATGGTATCGTGATGTTGAGACAATTAACTCAGCTATGTACACTCTATCGACCCTTCATCCATCAAACATCAAATTTCTTTTCTAACATTCGTCATTGTCATTGACATGGTATCATCAATATAAGAGAAGCCCAAAGAAGTATATGCGAATTGTCGATATTTCTCCTCACTAACCAAATCCCCTATATGATAGCTGATACATGATGTATCAGATACTGTGAAGCCCAACATTCGAGGTAACATTAATTCATATATCGGATCACTTATGCTCCTTGGGTCTCTGGCTGTTCTACAGCAGTATCGTCACTCGCCTCTCGTCGTGGACGCGTTCGCTCATCGGTCGGTGGTGCGAGATGCGCTGGACTAGGCGTCTTTGGAGCTGGGGAGGATAATTCGCCGGCAACGTTCTCGTGGCTCTCCACCGCCGTCTCCTCGCTGATCTCTCGACGGGGATGGCTACGCTCTTCTGTAATTGGAGGTGCTAGGAGTGCCGGAGCTGGTCTTGCCGGCTCAGATGCTGGCTGATCTCCAGTCGGGTCGTCGTGGACTACTACCTGCTCAAGAGGAGCTACTGGCGCGCTTGGTTTTTGTCGTAGTCGAGAATCCCACCTCAGAATCGAAGCAGCAACCCCTCTTATGCCATTGGCGATGATTTCAGGCCGTTCCCAAGCCAGAAGTCCTGAGCTTCCCGAAGCACGATTGGTATAGATCACGTTGTACTTCGAGTTGGCCCAACTGGGGCATGTATAGCAGTCCTTTGCCTCGTCTTGTACCGGGTCGCCTGTTTCCGCCGCAACATCCACATCCCCGTCCGTACTAGGCTCGTTGCCAAGGAATACCGTGATTCCAACTCTCGGCTTCGAAATACCCTTCTTTTCCACCTGCTCCGGGTGTCGCACGCAATGCGCCCAGAACCTCATAGCTGATTCCGGACCAGGCAGCCAGGAAAGCTGAGTGAGATCAATCAACTCCGTCGGTGTGAATTCCTTTTTAGGGGAAAGTAGGCGGAGAGTCTTCAACACGAACACCAATAAGCCCGTCGGTGAATCACACAGTGCATAAGCCAGGGTGTTTGGTTCACGAAGGCCTAGTTGGTTCAATCCAAACTGAGTGGGCGTCGGCGCTTTCTTCGACGGACGGACATAGCCGCTTCGTTCGAGCGCCGAGAAATCATCGCTGTGGTAGCCTAGAATAGGGGCGTGGAACAGACTCGCAATGGACCACTTTGCCCATTCGATTGGCGATTCCTGGAGCTTAGGTTGCGCTAACGGCGGTGAAATGAAATGTGCGCCTAGGCAATGGTCTGGGTAATGAGTTGCTAAATAGTTGGCGAGTTTGAAGTCGATTTCCGCAGGCGAAGCTGCTCCAGAACCTGCATTCGTCACCAGATAATACGGATACTCGAGGCGGCCCATAAGAGAGTTGAGAAGATCCGCGGTAGACGAGATTACGGGAGTATTATTTGGAAGCGCATCGCTAAATCCCACCCCCGGCAGAGAGGGTATGACCAGGTGGAAGGGCTGATTATTCGCGACATCCTCCGGTTCTGCGAATATCTTGACGAGGTGTCCAAAAGAGAGATTTGAAAATGGAAAAGGTGGTATCAAAAGAAGGGGTATCGCATTTGAATGAGATGAACGAGCGTGAATGAAATGAATCCTGACAGCTGCTTCGGAAGAAGGAATTGAAAATCCGGTGCGGAATTGAGGTAATTCTGTGTTCAGAAGATCCTCTTGTGTTCGCCACGAATACTGCTCGAGCCTGTTTGTTGTCAGTCTTGCAGATGCTGGTTATACGACATATGTAAAGGGACAGATGAAGATTGCGTAAGTAATTCGGGTGACAAGACTGCAAAGACTCACCAAAAGTCAATGAGTGGCTCTATTCTGGACTTTGGTTCCCACCAATCCTTTGACTTCGGCTCCGAGAGCTCATGAGGTAATCTAGTGACCTCAAGTTTCTGTCTCGTGAGATCTAGATATTTGGACGAGACCTGATGTTAGAGGACTCGGCGTATCAGCCACATATTCCCTCTAGACGTTGGCATGAGGATCGGCAAGTGGCTCACGTGTATTTTGTAGGGCTTGACTTCATCAGCACCGCCAGCGGGAACAGCCTCTTCGACCTCGGCTGCCATTTTCTTCAAGTACAGGTTACCATCGGAGACGGGTATTACGTCGGAAAGCAGCACAACATGAGGCGAAGTAACGAGAGAACGAAACGAGGAGTAGCGAGAGACGCATAAACAAGTCGCAGACGACAAAAACAAAATTACCCTTTTCATACAATATTCATGCCGCGCCAGCACACCGGAGAGGAGAGGACTTGTTTAATTATACTTCGTTTTAAGGACCTGGGTGGCTTGACCTCATGTGGCTAAAACCCTTGGTAGCACATCCGAAAACAAGGCAGGATAGACAGGGATCATGCTAGGTACGGACCAATTGGGATTGCTGTCGACCCCGAATATAGACTGGCAAGGGTGTCGAGGGTCGAGACTCTCAAGGAACAAGTGGCGGTGCACACGTACATCTCTTGGAGAAGCGGGAATGATCACCCCCGGGTTGCTACCCTATGACTTGCGTTGATGAATATCTATCTTCCTTTCGAGCACTCTACTTCGTATTAATGCCGGTTTTACTGTTCGTTGGATTTCTTGGAGTATGAGATATACTATTGTACAGACACCAATTTGAAAAAACCTCGTCTATTACCCTCGCGTCCACGCGCGGCGCTAGTATGTAAAGGCTTCCCCATATCTAATTTCGTAGAGCCTATTAAGGCTCAATAGAGCTCCAGATGGCGCAAACAGTGGTGCAACGGCTGAACACCATAACAAATGGTGGCCAAGCTAGGTTCGGACGAATTTGAGTAATCTCCTGAGATGTGTAGTAGGGTTGATGAGATAGGTGGTTTTCCAACTTCACTTTCGCGCTCCGTAGAGTGTCGCGAGGAAAGGTCTGGCCATGGATTCGACCCGTCCAGAGTGACAACCACAATGCAGCATAATGCAGTCAGCCCTTCCCAAAGTGGCCTCCCCCGGACCGGTACCAAGCAGAGTAACCAAAGCAAACACAAAAGCTCCGTGATGTCAATGCTTAAGAAGTTTGTCCCAAATTAGTCCATCGTCCGGGAAGCAGTTTCGAGAACTCGAGTTTGTTTGAATTGAGCGGCGATTTTGTCTCTCTCGGTGTTGATATAATACAATATAGAGTGAGGATGCTTCTTTAGAGATAGAAAGCTGAACTGATCTTAAGCCTTGCTTTCCGGCTCCTCGTCCTTGGTGCCTGCGAGCCAGCGCCAAATCCACCTGATGTAAAAGATAGACTCCATCGTGCCGAATATGCTCAAGATTATGATGACAGCGATCTTGGTGTTTCGGCTCATGCCTAGCCCGTCAAGGCTGAATTGCATAGGCGGCGGGCTCTCAGACTGTTTGGAAGAGTCATCCTTATTGGGCTGTTTCGTCGCGAGCCTAGAACGAGAAGTCGAAAACTTGGAAGTAGTCATATGAGTTGACGGTTTGGGTATGTGCGAGTTGATAGTAGAAGAGTGAGAAGAGACGAGTCGCACTCTGCCAACAGCGCCAGCGCTGTTGCGGATCGTCATAGCAAAGCGAGTAGCCAACATTACGAAGATTAATTCAAAAGAGACAACTGGCTTAAGTGGAAGAAATGCGAGTTACAAGAGAAATACTCGAGAGAACGAGTCTTCAAAGCACAGAAGAAAGGAAATATATAAACATAACCAATGTTAGTCGGAAGAAGTTGAGTCATAATGAGTTGTTGTTGTAGGGCTTACCGAACTTGGCATATGGATACGGCGTATCTGCAACCTCATATTCGCTCAAATGATATTACGCAATGAATACAAAGTCCAACTTGGAATCAAAGACCGGTGTTGCTATTTGTATTTAATTCGCTTATTGTAATCACTCGTAGTAATTAGAGAAGGAATTCGCGAGTATTACGGAGGAGGCAGTAGACAAAGGTCTTAGGTAGGGGATAGGAGGTAGGTATATAAGTTAAAACTAAGAACCAATTCTTCAAGCACTAATGGGGTAGTGGTAACCTCGGAGTTTCCCATCTTGAAGATACTACTCTGGCCCCGTGTTCGATTCACGGTTAGTGCATTAATTTGCAGCCCATTAGAGACAACTCTATATCTTTTGCCATTTTTTGCTCTGTCCTCCTCATTAACTCACTGTGGAGGTTGAGAAAAGAGACTCGGGGCAATTAATGCTATGGCCTAGTACCAATATAGCTTTTGCGGAATACGATTACTCGCCTCCTTGCAAATGCAGCATCGCGTTGTGACTCGGGAATCGTGGGGTTAACCTAGGAGCTTAGACCACCATTTACTTCCAAGGCATTTCTGATGTCTTCCATTCATTATTTTGACAGCTCAGATTCAAGCTACGTACTACGCTGCACCTACACCCTGAACCCCACCAACATCTTCCTTTGACCTTACTTAATACCTTCATATTTACCACGCTTTACGCTGTAGACCCCGACTGCCCGTACGAAACTCGTTCAAAATGAGCGCCAAAGGCGACAAGATCGAGAAGATCATCGCTCGTCTTCAGCAGCGGATCAGTGAGGGGCAGTTCTACGAAGCTCAGCAGCAGACCCGTGTGGTGGCGGCGCGGTATACTAAAGCGTCGAACTGGGATGCAGCCATCAACATCATATACAATGTCGCCCAATCCCTCCTGAAGGCAGGCCAAGGCGGCAGCGGTGGAGATCTCTGCGTGTTACTAGTCGATATCTACAAGCAGGCGGAGCTGAAGCCTGATTCCGTCACTAAGGGCAGGTTACTCACATGTCTACGGTTATTCGACAGCGAAGAGCCTACTCGCAAGAAGTACATTGGAGAGATGATATCGTATGTTTCGCTTGCTTCGCTGGGCTCGCGTGGAGTATCTACTAACTAACTAATGCGTTTCTAGATGGTCTTCCAAGTTCGGCGAATACCCCGCTGGTGATCCCGAGCTCCATCACGTCGCAGGCTCTCTATACGCCGAAGAGCACGAGCCGTACGACGCGGAAAGGCATTTACTTCTGGGTACGAAGGACTCGGCCGAGATTCTGGCCCGCCTAGAATACGAGTGGTTCAAGGAGGATGACGCTCACACCGCCGCATTATACGCTGCTCGAGGCGTCCTGCCATACCTTCTCACAGGCAACGTCCGAGCCGCCAATACATGCTACCGAATATTCACCAGCGCTCTGAGCCAAGACAAGCAAGGCCAGCTCGGTATTCAAGACGTGAGCAGCAACAGCGCCGACATACGAGTCTACCCCAGCATACCTCTTCTTAACTTCCTAGGGCTCCTCCTGCTCGCCATCCAGCGGGCAAGCCCAGACCTGTATAGACAACTGCACAACAAATACGCTACTCTTCTCGCGGAAGTCGAACCGTGGCAGGAGTATTTAGAGATGATCGCCGAGATGTACTTCGGAATCCAGAAGCCTCGGCAGAGCAATCCTCTAATGGATATGATGAGCGGCTTACTCGGAGGAGGCGGTGGTGGTTCGGCGAGTGGAGGGGCGAGGAGGCCGGCCGTGAAGGCTCCTACGTCGATGCCTGCTGCCGAGGGTCTGGATTAAGTCGTTATTTCAGGTTTCGTAGCATCTGCAGCATAGCACCGGCCTTTCCAGACTATCCTAATGATAACCGTTCATGGCAAATTTCATTGCATCCGTATTTGTTCTTCTGGCTCGTACATCCAGTTGTCTTCAGCTAGTGCAGCCACCTGGGCTTTCATGCTAGCTCGAAGCGCCTCTAAAACCTCTTCTCTTCGCGTCAGTATGAAACTTCAAATCAGTTGTGGAGTCCTTCCTACCTTCAGGCTGTGCTGGTGTACGGTTAAGATTTATTTGGTGATGCTTGACGGCCTCTGCCAACTTCTGCCTTTCGCCTATAAAGAATATCAGTTATCCCATGCTGTAGACGAGGCATCATCGCCCCATGTTCCTGTATAAGAAATAGGACAAATGCATACGCTCGCTCTCCTGCGCATCATCTAATGTGCCACCTTCCTCTGGGTCGTCTAACGGGGGAGTCGGTGGGTCGCCAACATCGAAATCGCCGTTCTTATCGCGGATAACGATTTCAGACGTGTCGGAGAGCACCTCGACGTCGGCTAAACGAAGCGTCTCTGCCGAGTCGTTAGAGGAGGACGTCGTGGGGGTCGGTCGTCGCGTGAGCTGGCCCTGGAAGAGGTTGCGCTTCACCCCGGATGTGTTCGTGCGCGCGCTCTTATTAGTGCCCGGACGGGCGTGCGCAGGAGGACGGTCGGCCATTGATAATTAGTTCCTTGTTGCAATAAAGCGAGCGAAGGAAGAAATTGATATAATGATATTGTCGAGACTCCAGGTGGTGTTGCTGAAGAAGTTAAACATTACGGGTCTAGGTTTAGGTCCAGATAGGTAAAGCAGGGGTCAAACTTATTGGAGTGTAGCGTCTCCTGCCCGCTGTGGGGTAACCCTGTACTACCGGTATAGATCGAACCTACCTCTATGTACGTGACATGGGTGCCTTCTTCTAGACATCTTAGGATATTATCAAGGACTTGTCTTCATGGGAAACGCAACATTTTCAATCGACGCATTACCCTCCTTTATATACTCAGTATCGGCCTTGATTCACAGTGTTCTCTCTCATGGCGGGCACTTTCAACATCCAGCCCATCAACCGGTTCGACGGTGAAAGTGAGCCTGTAAAACGACCCAAGGTATCCATAGACCTATTATACATATTTTAATCGCACAGCTATAGATGCCTCTGTTTCTAAATTCTTAGGTTCTACACCCACAAGAAGCTCCTGTTGACTAACCCTCGTTTGCTAGGAAATAGCTTGCTTTTCATACGATGACAAACATAAGTTTCATCTAGACGATCGCTCACTACAGTGGTATTATCCTCCCGAGCTCGGGTCTGATCTATCCGGAGGATATGAGAAATTCGACAAGCATGACGACTCGAAGGATGAACATCTCGATAGTCTGCTTAAGACAATCATGGCTCATGAAGAAGAGGAAGGAAAGAAGATAGATGCGCAGGTTGTCACTTGGCGTGGCATGATGACCAAGGTACGGATAGTTACAACAGATCATGAACGTAGGCAAATTATGTTAACTCGCATAGATTATGGCAGCTCCATTCGAAGACCGAGATGGGTATGTTGATATATCACCAATACTTACCACCTATAAAAATCTAATAAAGCATTTATCTAGCTTCGAAATGAATGCTACCCTTTACCAAGTGCGCGACTCAAATGCCCTTTCATGTCATGATCTTAGCTAATTGCTTGTTCAAGGATTGCATGTACGCAAAGAGAATCTTCACTGATAATCTTTATACACTTATCTAATGACGGCCCAGCTTTATTGAAGAAAACCATGCTTATAAAGTGGCTTCGAGACTAGAGCAACAACAACAACGTCGACGACCAAATCAGAGAGGCCCGAGCATGCCGGACGAAGTTATGTCATATTGGGGTATGAATAAGATTATCGATTTATGAATCACCGCCGCTTACTTCATTATAGGTTACAAGTTCGAGACGTTGTGTTGTCTACCGCGTCCTTGGGGAGAGGTCACCAGGGACATAATCGAGAACAGAGACAAAGAAATTGTCAGCAACAAAGCACAATACTGCTCAGTGGTTCGCACCGGGATCGGCAAAACGACCTTGTGTTTAGGAGGCGAGGTTGATGCTAGTAAGTCTACATTTGATATACCAATTTTGAGAACCATGTCCTCACTTTGACGTTTATTTAGTCTGGGACTCGAAGCCCGTGGAAAAAGGAGCCCCAATCAACTGGATCGAGCTCAAGACTAGTGTTGAGATTCGTGACGACAGGGGCATGCAGAATTTCGAGCGCAAACTCATGAAATTCTGGATTCAATCTTTCTTACTTGGCGTACCAAAGATTATTGTCGGCTTCCGCTCACAGAAGGGCATCCTCACGAAGATTGAAGAGATCCAGACTGTCAAGATCCCCGAGACGGCTGCTCAACGGGGCGTCAGAAGTTGGAACGCGAACACGTGTATCAATTTTGCCAGCGCCTTCTTGGAATGTAAGGGAAATCAAGGCTCGTGTTAATTACGAACATATCACTAATCGAATATCAGGGCTAAGAAACACTGTTAAAGATGAAGGCGTTTGGAGGATAAGAAGACGACCACATTCGGCGGCCATCGAAGTGTTCCAGGTTGAAGAGGTCGGCCATGGAAATATTCTCACGGACGAGTTTATCAATTGGCGCATAAAACTGAGCTTGAATAGCAGCAGTGGAAGTACCTAAGCTGCTAAGGTGACCCTGCTCTCTTAAGAAGCTTTGCCAAATCTGATTCATGCTTGCGTCCTCTATAAACGCCGTCTCCTTTCTATAGATACCCGATTCTGAATTGTATACAATCTAAATTCGCTTTATATATGCCGTGTACGCTAGGTCTATGATCAACTCATTGGTTCAGATTTACAAGCATCTTACGTCGCATAGGGTCGAAGTTGGTCCCAAACTCGGGATTTCCTGAAGTCCGCTTCCCGTTGGCCTCGTAGTTTATGCTGTCGAGGTCTACCTCAAACGCCATGTGGTTCAGGAAGTTGCAAACCTATTGAGGTATTAGCAAGCGGTCTCAATTCGGATTCGGGAACAGGATTGCCTCACAGGCTTCCCGTGCCATCTTCCACCTCCGATCTCAAACCAGCCTAGATGGCCGCCGAGAGATGTGGTGCAGAGTACAGTGTACGGGTTAGTTGATGCCTCGGCATACGGAAGACTGAGGTGAGAGGCGATGGGGTCGTCTACGGCGTTGATCGCGAGGAGTGGGACTCGTACGGCTAGCAACGAGTCCGAGCTAGATGCATCTCTGTAATAGGCCTCCTCCGTTGGATACCCCCAGGTCGGGCATTGGTAGGCTCTGTCAAATTCGTATAAATACTTCAGGCTGAATAGGTTCGCCGTGTCAATGTTGGTGTACTTGTCGAGCTCTTCCTTGTGTCTCATTGCTAGGGCCCTCATAGAATCTAGAGACGCAGTGTAAGGCTTAGTCTTATCTTAGAACTATGTATATGGAAGCTTAGGTACTTACTGCCGAGGACGCGCTGGTAGAGGTGGTGCCCGATGAGTGTGCTCTGGAGCATCTTGGATGATATGTGAAGCGCCCAGGGGTTTGCGACCACTACCGCCGCTCTGAGAGGAGTCGCGGAACCCTCCTCGCCGAGGTACTAAGAGACTAGTTAATATGATGCCTCTGTATATGCGCTATCATTTCCCTAGTTTCCAAGATTACTTACGTTCGTGAGAATGCAGGCTCCTAGCGAGAAGCCCAAGCCAAACAGTGGCCGGTTAGGATACATCTTCTTGAGCCACTTGACAGTCTATTTCCACACCGGTATCAGCAGGGAATTACGAGAACATAATAGAAGGGCGCAATCCCTTACTTGTCTGACGTCCCAAGTCGCACGTGCATTATAGAGCAAGCCGGTGGTGATCTTGGTTCTGGCGCAGCCTCTTGAGATGACGACGCAGGCTTCCCACTTCCCACTCTCGATCAGCGGGGCGATCGCATGTCTGAGATAGACCTCGTGAGAGCCCCCTGACAAGCCATGCAGGACCACCAGCATAGGTCGAGAGTCGTCAGAGCCCATGCCTGAAAGTTCCGTTTCGGTGAAGAACGCCGTACGCGGCGGTAGAGACTTGTCCGCCTCTTCCTTGAGGGACGGATCCGTCACGGCGAAGTCCACGGCGAAGCTGCCATTGAACTCGGCGTGGTCTGCCTCGAAGATCCTCCGCTTGTAGTGCAGGGGCGGCCCATGGGCTTTGGCGGCCGTCCATATCGTCTGCGCGTGCCCATTGAAAATGAGCGGGTTCAGCTGGCACGGCGGCACTGCCGATCGGCATATCTCGAGCAGATCCGTCTCCTTGCCATCCCTTTCCTTCAAGCTCAGGGGCTTCGGAGAAGTGGTGAAGTTGATGTTGGCTCTTCCGAGCCACTCCATCTTGACTGCTAATAGATTGATTTCTTTATAAGGACGATTCGGTCTAGAGTGAATCGAATATAGTGTTAAAGCCTGAATTTAACTATGAAAGAAAATAATATGTATTATAGATTTATCTCGACTTATATTTGAAAAGATTATATTATTAAAGACTTGAGATTTCAATCCTAAGACTTGGAACGATGCCCCGTTATTAGGATAGTAGCATCCAAGGGGGATTCGACCCTTTTTCAAGGGAGGCGATTGCTCCCCACTTACCTCGGTTTGCACTGAGTTAAATGGTGATAATAGGCATTTAATGGGATAGTTATATGCAGTTATAACTCTATGTGCGTCAATTGGTCTACCATAGTATAGAGCTGTAAGCACACCTAACTAGAGAACTTTGGCGATAGTTAAAGTCAAACACAGTCTTTATCATAAGTAACTTGCTTGAGGGTATACTCATAAATGAATAGAATTCTGTTTGTCTGCTCTTATACAAGATATAAATAAAGATGTGGCTTGATCGCGGCGTGGCTCAGTTCCCGGTCAAAGCTCGGGCGGATACCAGTTACAACATGATGATAACCACGTGGGTAAATGTCTAACGAGATTAGGCGGGCGCTACTCTCCGCTGATTGCAAGGCCACGTGACGTTACTCCAAGACGAACCTCAACGTCGCGGCGCGCTGCAGTGGATCTATACCACCAACCTTAACCTTCCAACAGACGTCACCCTTCGGAAATAGTAAATACTTCATACCTCGGCAACCGATTCGAACGCTAGGAGGGAATGTATAGGGATGGTTTGCACGGCTCTTATTAGTGCAATGAAATTATGACATATCGCGGCTCGATGCCCCATGGCCACGGCTCGGGGTTCAATGGCCAGCAAACTCAGGGCCCAGCTCAGGCCCAGTCTCAGGCCCAGGCCGTGAACAACGGCTACGATGCCTGGAGCAACCCACAGTATCAACAACCCTTCCAAGTCCCCGTCTTTGTTCCCTCCCCCTATCCTCCTCACCAGCAGCCGAGCAACGTGAATCAACATGTGCAGCCGCAGAACGTGAACTACCAATACCAGTCCTACGATCCCTCCTTCGACCAGCGGCCTCCTATCCAACCCTCGCCCCATAACCAGAACGACGTGAATACCCCAGGCCAGATGGTGCGTGCCGCGCAACAGCCTGGTCAACAACCCGATTATCAACAACAATATGTCCAACAGACGAGTTGGCAGCCCATGCCACCGCCTATGCACATGACTATGTCCTCGCCTTCACCATCCTATCAACGAACCCCTCAGTCGCAAATTCCATCACCCGTTACGGTCCAGGTTATGTCGCAACCACAGCCGCAGTATCAATATCAAAATCAACATCAGCAGCACCCCCAACACCAACATAACCTCCAACAACATCCACAGCAACAGTCCTTACCGCCGCAGCACATCGCTTCTCCTGTCGCCGCCCAGTCGCCCCAGTTACCATCGCAGTTCACACCGAATCCGAATCCGAATAATAGACATGTTAGTACAGGTGCTCGGATGGAACATCCTAGTCGTGTGTCTGCAAGCCCTCGGTTGTCGAACCACGGCATTACGAGATCCCCGAGTGTAAGCTCGGTCAGGTCGCCCGCCCTAACGCCAGGCCTCTTACCTCACCATGCCGATACCAACTCCCTCTTGATCTGTCTCGCCGAGGAGTTCTTTGCCAAGGCGCGAAAAGAGACCATATCTGCGGCGGAGCACCTCGATGTCCAGACCCTGAATGAGTATCAGAAGCTTGTTGCAACAGGTTTAGGTTGCCTCGAAGTTGTGTTAGACAATACAAAATTAGCTCCACGATTGGAAGCCAAAATACGATTTCGTTATGCCAGTGTCTTGTGTGAGGAAACGGATAATGTGATGGAGGCCGAAACCGCTCTGACCAAGGGGATCACGCTTTGTGAAAGAGTAATACCGCTCTCGCCGACCCCTCGTATGTCTGGTCATACGCTGACTACCAGTTTAGAATCGATTTACTGACCTGAAGTACGCTATGCATTTCCTTCAGATCAAGCTACTATTTTCGCACCAGAAAGTAAAGGCAGCCATGATCGCCGTGGATGGCCGGATACGGGATGCTGAAGTGTATGTATTCAGTCAGACCTTACAGCACGCATATCTCCTAATAATGAAACAGAATGAAACATCATCACTGGATCTACGCTTTTCGATTCCTGAAGACTTCCATGTATCTTCAGTCTGCCAACCCTTCAGAGACTCACGCACTCGAGAATCTAAAAGCCATCTCTAACCTGGCTAATCAAAGAGGCGAGCGTGCTATCTTTGTCGTGGCTTCCTTACTGGAGGGCCTCAGTCTTCTGAAGACTATGAAAGACGACGCTATTGTCCGTATACAATCCTGTATTGCCCAAGCTTTGAAGTATCAGCTAGAGGATGCGGTTCGCGTTCCGCAGCTCGACGCTCTGGCGCTCATGCTCGACCTCGCTTGCAGTCTACAGCAGAAGTCGGTCCAGATAGTGATGCAAAAATTGAAGAATCTCCAGGACCACATGGACGCCTCTATCAACGAAAAATCATGGCATCATATAGAAACGGAACTTCTGCTCCCAATCCGGAAAAGCAATATACTGACAATCAGCCATGATACGTCGGCTATCCTGCGGCCCGGACCCGACAACGACCCCTGTGATTATCTTGCCATGTCGTTCTGGAGCAAGCTCGAAGCATTCACCATAACGTAAGAAAATCTATTCCTTATTCGCTATTGCACTAACAGCAGCTTCAGATACACATATAGTGGCCTTGCGCTTTTATATCAAGCACCTCGTAATGATAGGAGGGTATTCAAGCTTTGGGAGGAGGCTCTATCCCAATTGCAAAAGGGTAAGGTCATCCGATATGACACCACGCCACAGTATCTAACACTCTTGATAGCTGGCATCAGGCTGCGGGGAACGCCGAATTCTCTAACGGACGCCATCACGAGGGCGAATTGGCACAGGGAATGGATGTGCTATCTCTATATCCTTCAAGGCCTACACTTGGCAACCCATTGCCGATGGTCTGAGGTCAAGAGTTGCGTGGAGCAACTGGAGAGTCATGTCAAACCTCCGCTTGAGGGTATCGTCGTGCTATACTCGACGTATCTCGCAGGAGCATATCACCAAGGAACTGGTGACCTAAAAGCCGCCAACGCGATATTCCGCAACTCGATCTTTAACCTCGGTGACACGAACGAAAGGAGTAGGAGTCGGAAGACAACCGAAATCGACGTCTCGATACTAGCGACGTTCAATCGAATTTGGATCATGCAACATCCGGAGTACAGAGACGACCGATCGACACTAGAACTTCTGGAGCAGCTTCGGCCGCTTTGCGCGGATCACTCTAATCTGGAGATCCGCACGGCGTACAACTTAGTGCTAGCAGCGATACAAACAAACCCACCGATTCCGATGACGGCGGTCAAGATGCACATCTCGACGGCACTTAACAACGCCCAATTCCTAGGCAACGTGCAGACGCTATCTATCGCACTCAACCTCATGCGGGCCAAGCTTTTCCAGAGCATCGTGGGCGACCAGGCACTGAAGAGCGCGAAAGCGGCTTCGAACCAGGCAAAGAAGAGCGGCAACACGCTGTGGATGAGCGTGGCGGACGGTATGCTTGCGCAGAGCTACGACGTCCAGGGACAAGCTCTAGATGCGCAGAAGGCGTGGGAAGATGCGACGCAATATGCGCGGCAGGCGTCTGAAATGATGAGAAACGGGGGAGCTCCTTGAGAGGGGCTGGTGTGGCGACGGGCGTAGTAAATCCGGGTCTATTGAAGGCAAGGCGTTATGTATAGTACCATGGCATTGCATTGTAGGATCTATACGGGCCGGGCGGAGGTGCGAAGAAGGGCGTTCTATTCAGGTCACAAGGGCGAGCAAGTGTCATTCTCGTTGGCCGTTGGCTGGCACGCAAGGTTCAAAACAATATACCCTCTTGTCGTTGATAGGTTGCGAGCACCTTTGACAAATCCCAAGGTCATACAGCAAGTGTGCTGCAGGATCTCTCTCTGTAAGAAGCAAATGATGTATTATGGTAGAGGAAGGGTATGATCAGGTTAACGTTACTCAGCATACAAGAGCCGCTGTTGGAGAGGTCCACTCCGACGGATCGATGTTCGAAGTTCTCCGGCATCTACACATGTCAAGAAGGAAGCAAACTCGCTCTCTCACCTTTGCGTGCCTCGCCTCACCGGCACGGGTAGGACCTCGTATGGGAGATGGGGATGGAGAGATACGCCCGTTGTACAAAGCTTATTCTACCTACCTACCTTACCTACCGATGTAATGTGATGCATATCCGTCAGTTCCGCCGCCGCCCCCATCGTACAGTATTCTTGTCTCTTCGCTGTAAACTGGGACAATCAATCCCGTCAACCACATCGAAGCTTGGAAGCTGTCTTGTCTTGTCTTGTCTTGTCTTGCCTTGAATTCCATCATCATCCGGCTCCGAACCTTCCTGAATAGGAATCTACCTACGAATCAATTTGAATCTATGTATGTGAGGGACGAAGCCTAGCCCCCTTCTTTCCCCCTTCTTCCCGGGCCCCCCGTCTTCCCCCCCGAACCCAGGCCAGGCCGGCCTGCCCTGCATTACCACCACTACTACCACCACCGCCGCAGCCATCACTACTACTGTACTGTTGCTTGCTTGCTTGCTTGATGCCGAGCCCTTGGACTAGATCCAAAAAAAAAAAAGTCCCCTAAGTCCCTTAGCCCCAACCAACCGCTCGGCGTCGTTTGACGTTACACAGGCTTGGTTTACTATGTACCTAGGTACCTACTACTACTGTATTCCATGTGAGAAGACGCCACCACGCTGGGTCTCGGAAGGCCAGCCGAAAAGGAGGAAATCTTTTTTGTTCTTTTTTGGAGTCGCACGAGACAACAGCTTATTTATTTATTTTATTTTATTTTATTTGTTTATTTTCGGCCTCCTTTTTTTTTTTTTTTGGTTTGTTCTTTTGCGGGCGGATCCGGCCAAGGGAGTTTGGTTTTTGTCCTTGCCTGATATCGTGAGGCTTTTCTACGTGGTACATAGCTAAATATAAGCCGTCTAAGCTTGTCTAAGACAGACTCTTGTTTATCCACTCTGACTTCGTGGCATTGGTGGTATGCTATTAACTCAGCTGAGTGAGTGAGTTGTGCTGAGTCGAGATGAGATGAGGTTGAACAAGTAAGCTATCTACCTTCTTAGGTATGTATTTAGTTAGTTAGTTAGTTAGTTAGTTGGTTCAATGGTTGAATGACGACTATTACTATTGTATTGTACAGGTACAGGTACACAAAGGACCGGCAAGCCATCCCACGCCACCCGCGCAACCCGCTCCGCCGGCTCGAAGTCCCGCTTGGGGATCATGTAATCAAGAGTAATCAAGAATCAGCCCGACCAGTCCCCTGGGTCCCCACGGTTGCAACGTACGCGTTTTCTTAGTTTTTTATATATTATTTTATCAATTTACACATTTTTTTATGTACTCATCTCAACTTACCTTTTCGTACCCCTTTCCTTTTTTGTCCCGTCCATTTCTTCATTTATCTTTTTCTGGGGACGCCCGGTAGTAGTTGGTGTGGTGGGGGGGGGGAAGTGGAGGGGAAAAAAAGGGGGATGATGCTATGCTACTAGGTACTGCTTGCTACTACTGCTGCTTCTTCGGCGAGATACGACATTCGCGGCGTTACATACACTACGTGCGCATACGTACATACATACACCTTATCCCTATTCCCACCAACCGATACGTAAGCAAAGCAAAGCTTGGTAGCTTAGGGTATGCTGTTCATGACGCGACTTGGGTTGGTAAGGTATAGCGCGGTATATGTAAGTGCAGTGTAAGTGCAGTGTAAGTGCAGTGCAGTGCAGTGCAGCCAGCGTTAGGTACAGTATCATTCAAACCCACACACACAACCACGTTCTATCATCTCAACTTAAGTCTCAACTCGTACATATACACACACACGCATATCCCTGCGACTGGGGATGAACGAGGAACCAAGATCTAGCAAGGTCTAGAGTTCTCTGGGCACGGAGTTAAGCCGGTCAGGAGGGTGGTGATGGTAATGGTGGTGGTGGTGGTGGCGTATTAGGAGGAGTGTCTATAGACGCCGACATAAATGTTTTGTTTTACTTGTTGTCACCAGTCGGCGGTATTTCTTCAGCGTTGTTTGTACTACCCGACTATACCATGTTGGCGTCATCATTCCGAGAAGGCCAAGCTGCTACGTAAATACCATGTCTCACTATCTCTCTCATTTATCTAGTCTACGCCCTCGTGAGGCGTAGTAGTAGTAGTAGTAGATAGTGGGGATGGTGTAAGGTGTACGAAGTATGTATGTATACCTACATAGGGGAGGGCGGGATAACGTGAGGAATAGACAAGAAAGAATCCGCGGGACATGCGTAGCCTATTCTACGACCTTACTTACCATTACACGACGACGACAACAACGAACAGTGACAAACGACTTACATACTTCCCTTTCATCTACCGTAGGATGATGTTGCAGTTTTACGCCCCATGCATGCGAGCTTCGAGACACTGGAATGTATAGGAGGCAAATAGCTGACAGTAGCAGCAGCAGCAACAAGACTAGCAAGCATCGTACAACGTGGGTTTTTTTTCCAACCTGCAGTCAGCCCACATGTTTTTTATGTACATAAGTCCCGTTCTCACATATGACGCCGCCCCGAACGGACGAACGAGAAACGTGGGAAGAGTCAGCCAGCCAGTAGAACTCCCCCAGCTAGTCGACCTAGCCTATTTCCCTTTTCTCTCTCCCCCCTCTAGCAACGCAACCGGCCGTAACGGTGCTGGCTCGCGACTTCAGTCGTTTTCGTATCTCCGGGTAGGGATATATTTCCAGTTCGGTCAGTGTTGTGGCCTACTACGGCCTACCTGCCTGCCGGGCTGCCGGGGTCGGGTGAGGATGAGGAGTTATATGCGGGTGAGAATCCGTTTTGGGATTCTTTCCCGCCGACTTACCTGACAAGACAGGACAAGGCGAAGGAAGGAAGCAAAAAAGCAATAGTAAGTTAAAGTGGACAGACAGCATACATACATACATACATACATACATACATACATACATACACGAGGGTTGCCAGGAAAGGAGGAGTCTTCCTGGCGGCAAGACGAGCGAGAGAGAGAGAGAGAGAGAGAGAGAGAGAGAGAGAGAGAGAGAGACGGAAAGGGGGTGAGGAGAAGAATACGCGTGGCGTTAGCTTCCCACATGGCAATGTGATCTGGTGGCGGCAATCTAGCCAAATACCCTCAGCCTGCCTACAACTTATCGTCCCAACCGTCGCACCGAGACGAACGTGCTTCCCCTTCGAGGCACCGCTGGATCATGCAACCTCGGCCAACGTGCTTTTCCTTGGCTATCTGGTAATCATGACACGATCTACCCGACATTGGGGCCGAGTAACAGCTCGAAGGATTCTATAAGGTAAAGTACGGTGTGTATGTGTGTGTGTGTGTGTGTGTGTGTGTGTGTGTGTGTGTGTGTGTGTACTATGTAAGTGTGTGCTGCAGGAAGACCCTTTTATTCGAGCACGTTGGTCCCAAAAGTCGCAATGACAGATACTAGCTCAGAAAGCCACCCATGGTAGGGCAGTTAGTAATGTGTGAATTCTCTTTTACATTCCTCTCTTCTTACTATAGGCTACTCTCCTTGACACGAGCTTCCTTGCTTACTTACTTCCATCTCCATCCGTATGCAGTGCTAGGGTACAGATATATATAATACTTCGAAAAATGAGGCGAAGATTGGGTATAGTACAGGGTATTCTTGTAGAACAATAGACATGAAAACTAAGATCTGGCGACCGACCGTGAGGCGGAAGCAAAGAAAATGAGACATAAAATGCAGTAAAACCAAACAGACAAGTAAGCCACCCAAATGCAAAATCAGGATATCTCTCAGTCATCCCCCCTGATGCCCGCCCCGCAAATGCTTTCGGGCTACTTATAAAAAATGCAAGATTGAGACCATAACGCCAGTTAAGATGATTCCCAGGTCCAAGTAAAATGTAGACTACGTTGCAGATTAAATTGTAGATGTCGGTTGATGGTCCTAAAGGTTGTTGGATGTTGTCGCTGTAGCGTGCAGTGGTCGTAACTCGTCTCGTGAATGCCATATCTCGAAGGGAGTTGGTAGGGTAAGAGCGCCTTGGAGACATGAGGTAGATATTAAAGCCATCGTAGCCCTAGCCGACTCGGCTTGCTTCTTCTCTTGGGCGTGGATATTCATCGTCTCGCCATCGACTAGCCACTGTTCTGGCATGCAAATCCAGTACTTTGCTAATTCTTGGGCTAGATTTTGGGCTCCATATTGTTCAACACCGCATCTTGATTCTGTTGACACAACTGCATCCATGGTTTGAGTCTCTTGTGTTCGATCAACTCGATACATAGCTCCCGAACGTTGCCCTGAAATAAGGGGTTCGCTCCGTTGGATGCTTCAGCAACCTCACACCCAATTCTTAGCCCGGCTATTCTCCTCTTCGCTGGCCGTAGTTGAAGTAACCGAGTCCTAGCGTGTTGACTAAAACCCGCGCTCAGGATCGCGGAGGCTTATGACAGCACACGGTGCGCAACGAGGAATGGTCAGGGATGAATCAGCCAGGAGGCGCAACAAAAGTTGTCTTCGACGATTGGCGTCCGTTTCGTTGCGGTTGCTGTACTCAGGACTAAGTTCTGCTTCGTTCGTCTCCTTGACGGCTGAGTCCGTTCGCTCCTGAAGGTGGTAGACTCTTTGGGCCACCGTATTCAGTGTTCCCTCAAGTACGACCGAACGGACGAAGCTGGGGCGTCGCGACGATCGAATGATTAAGTTTTAAGTTAAATGCAGACATAATGCAATTAAGACTCTTCCGGTGAGTTTGCCGATGCTGTCCAATGCTCTCGAGCGCCCTTCAACTTCACCGAATAGAAAGACCTCAGAAGGTGCTAGTTCGGTGTAAAATCCGCTGGCGAGTTTCCTTCGGTTTCCAGCGATGTGGATAGAGTTTTGAAGAATTCATACACGGGTATGAGATCTCCTATACATATCCATATGAGCGAACACCATCACCAATGCTTTATCGTCGGAGGGTAATTGTAAAGGATGCACGGCGAAAGAGAGCCCAGGACCAAAATACCGAGGCAATTGGTGAGGGAGATGATGATTCGTGATTGCTCAGGGGTTAGGGACGTACGGGTCTGTCTGCCATGGTCGGCAAAGGATGTCACGAGGCAGGTCGTGGTGCTGCCAGCCCGGCACGCTATTGCCCGCTGCTTTTTTCATCTCGGGCATAGGGGCCGCCAACGGAGGGCGGCTCATCGGAGGCGGCGCGTGCCGCGGATAGTCGTCGTACGAAAATCTCATCCTCTTGGTGGACAGGCCTGGGAGTAGCTCAGGAGAAGGATGTCTCTTGAGAGTAGTTCGCGGTGAGACAGATGTACTCGAAGTACTTCTCGGTCTTCCGAAGTCCGTCATGCTATGCTGTGGCCCGAGTTGCCTAGGCATCTCGTGCTCTGCCGGCGAAGCCACCGGGGAAGTGTTGTGGCCGCCACGAGGGCTAGATTAGAGGTTAGCACACGCGAAAAAAAAAAAAAAAGCAACACCCCCTAAAAGCGCTACCCAGACTTACGCATTCTTGAACTTGCACACCCTACCGAACTTCTCGCACTGAACACATCGGGGGTAGTCCGGGTCACACTTTATCTTCTTCTCCCGACACGTGAGGCAAGCTATCGCAAGTCGCTTCCTCGGCTTCCCAGCCTTCGTCACTCCCCAGTGAGCATTAACCGGCTCTCCGTCAATGACCGTCTTGCAATGAGTCCCATCGTCATAGAAATAACACAGCCCCTCTCCGGGGACCTCGGCCTGCTTTACAAAGCGAGGCAAAAAGTGAGTTCCCGTCCAGATCTTGGGTCCCAGGCCGTCTTTCACTAGCGTCCCCTCCGGCGCAACTGTGCTCGATAGAGTTGGCGACCGGTTCTGCGTCTCTAGATGCATTGGGTTCTCCCTCTTGAATACTGGGCTTGATTCAAACCCTATCCGCTGGTTCAAGGGAGGAAGCGGCATACGCTCAGCCACTGGCCTCAATGGGGGAGACGGAGGCCGCGACTCGAACACGTACTCCCGCCTCGCATCTGTGTGGGCAAAAGGAGCCCACCTTCCAGTTGGAGCGTGCTCGGCTCGCGTTGGATGATGCGAATGCTCGAATTCGTGGGTCGGAGATCTGAGCGGACCCGGAAACTGAGAAGCAACAGAGGGGAGCGTCGGCCTTTCAGGTTCTAGTCTCGGCTCGTAGACACTGCGTGACTGATTTACCGGAGAGACATTTGGGAAATAAGAAGAACTTCTCGAGTGAGGTCGATCCAGGGGAGAGTGCGCACTATGCAGAGGACTAGGTCGGTCTGGTAGAGGAGAGAGCACCGGGCGGACATGGTGAGGAGGTCCGAATAGACTACTTAACGGTGGGAGTTGTTGTCGAGGAGCGCTATTAGAGTTGTCTCTTCGGGGTTGGCCCTCTTCCAAGTCCTTCGTAGTTGACATATCTGATCTGGTGGTCGGATCATAGCTAGACATGGGAGGGGAGATGGGCACGACGGCAGGAGTCCAGGACGGTTCCTCGGAAATCCTAGGGGTATGAGCTGACGAGGTCGGACTGACCAGGCCAGGAGGAGTATTAGGGATAGCGGACGGACGTTGAAGTTCTAATCTAGCTGGTATCCCCATTGAGATCGAGTGCGAGATCGGATTATTCCTTATAACATAACAGACCAAGGTCGGACAGCTAGTTAGGAGTTTTCAAGTAGACTGGTAGGAATCCAGAAGGAAACGGCGTAACCAGAGAAATAAAGGCTTCAGTTAGTGATGTTTTGGGTATCTGCCGGGTAAAGGTCCTTCGGCGGCGCAGCTAGCAAGTACAGACACACACCCTCCGAGCTGTAAGTCGTGGAGCCGAGTCGCTGAGAGTGGCCAGAATTCCGGATAATTGGCCGATGCGATTCTATGCTTGGAGTCCAATCCACAGGCGGTCTCCTAGTCGTTTATTATGCTGAGAAAAGTTGCAAATGGTCTGAAAATAGTTCTACGTGTTGACAGCCAAGTCCAAGTTGCGGCGAACAATGTCAGATCTAAAAGCTGACGAGGCAGAACAGACAGAAAGTCTCTCGACTCGTGTGATATGATCAAGCCAGTTCTCAGCCAATGTACGACGAGCAAGTAAGTGGGCGGGTTCCTTCGTAAGTTGAGCGGCGTCTCGAAACAGGTGCCTCTGTATCACCAAGTAGAATGCACAGATACAGTAAGTAATCTCTCTAGCCGCTGTGGATGAGGGAAGATGATTCGAGGAGAAGGGAAGAGGCCCAAAAGAGAGAGGGAATGGGAGGATGAGGTATCGTGTTGTATGTATGTATGTATTGTATCTTGTAACTACCTTAGACCGTAACGCAAATGGGCTAATAATGTTGTTACTGATTCCGGGGTCACCTCGTCTACATAGAGAAGTATTGTAGGAACAGTGACTACCCTTACCTAGACTCCCGTGGACCACGGACTATGGCGGGTATGGGTATGGACCGGTTACCGTGACCCTGGTCACAATCCGAAAAGACGTATGTACGCTGGCCATCGGCTCCGACGGCATGGTGTTGGTCTCCTGTCTACGGGAAAGCACGTACATCCCTAGTCGCCCACTTACACCCATGACAAGCATGGCGGGCGTGGCAGACATGGAGTCCAGCACGCCAAACGGCCGAGTATACCTCTCTGAGTCTAATACCCTAATAGTATACAGAGGTACATGTTAGGGGGGAGAGGAGACGGCGGCTCGGGTAGGGTAAGAGTAAGAGTAGGGAAGACAGAGAGGTACATGCTACGTAGTATGTACAATACAGTACTATAGAATGTACTCGGTAAGGGACGAGAGTGAAGCCGGGGTCGCCAAGGTTATTACGGGGTTACGCCGATAAGCTAACTAAAGGGATGCTGATGCGTGGAGATCATAGATCATAAGGCGAGCCCCGTAGTATGGGCAGGTTATACGCAAGCGCACCGATGAATTCGGAAACGGGCAATGAGAAATGTTGTACTATGTAGGCTTAGGGTTGGGTTGGGTGGATTGTGGGAAGAGAGAGACAAGACATGATGTCGATTTGAGTGGGCCGGTACTTTTTAGTCGAACGGAGCTGATCGACAAAAGGAGACAAGGTACCTAGACCAACCAAGGTTAGGTATCCCCGTAGCGCAACCCGTATAAGCGGTACCTGCCGTTTTGTAAAAAGTACGTGTATGTCCGTGGTCCGTGTGCCAGCTCGATTTACCGAAGGGGGGAGCGCGTTTGTTAACCTATCACCAGAGCTGCATGCTTGTGAAACGTGCTATGTATATGGGGTAATTAGGAAGCCTGCGCGAGGGGTACCGTGGTACTGACCAGTATCCTAACGGAGAGAGCCAGCGGTTATGTACCCATGGGTCACTCCATACCTACCTACATACATGTATGCGCTCTACATACTTAGGTATATATGTACTATGCGTAGTAGGTAGTAGAAACGATTAAAGGGGGCTTCCAACCAGGAACCAAATATATCTTATGTAGTCCGAATAGAACAAGAAGTACCTAATAAATCAATCTCGATATGATAATAAATATTAGAGTAAGCGCCCTCTTGTTCGGTATTAGGCGCTGATCGGCTATTAGTATAGACTGTACTATAAGTTGAGTTGTATTATGTAGTATGCGAGAGAGAGAGCCAAGGTGGTGTATAGTAAGTCCTAAGTATTAAATAGTCTAAGAGTTCAGGTTCCAGACCCGATGTAATTAATGTACATACGGCTGATACGCGATGTAGTAGGCAATTTCCAGTGCATAATAGCGGCGGCGGCAGCAGCAGCAGAAGACTTACCCAACTGCTCAAGATACTATGTCGTATACTAGTACCACTATGTCATGCTGTGACGGCCAACCGGCAACTAGCTGGTAACAAGGAGAGCTCGTGCACCCGGCACGTAGTACCTTAGTGCGATTCCAGTGCTCTGGGTGCACTAATAGAGTCAACTTAGTCACGGCTTCTTCTACCGCGAAGGGGATAACCATCATCGCTAGCCTCTAGGTCTCGCGACTGCATGGACCTTTTGCAGACGGGACGCCCTGCAGCCGCGCACTAGACCTGAAAAGAGCCTAATGTGTACGTTATTAACGACTGGAGTCGAGACTCGCCTTATTAACGCTAAGAATTCCCAAGAGTTTATTGAGTCTCGGAGGCTACTGTTAGCTCGAGTCCGCCAGGTTGGAGAGGCTAGAGGCTAGAGCTCATACGATCAGCAACCGAGAAATCTTGGATAGCTCGACTGCTAGGCCATCTTGGGAAATTCATAGGCCGATATATAACACATCCCTTATGCGATTCCCCACCGGTTTCCACATCGTCAACCCTTTCGCGAGTCGAACTCTTCGCTGGGGGGGAGGAGGACGAAGACCCGACGATGCTTTTAGTCTGAAAAAATGCATACCATTATTGTGTCTGTCGGCCGAGTGGGAGGAGCCGCTCCATGGATTCTTCATGGGCTAGCTCGACTGGCGTTAGTGGCTTATTACATATAACCACTCAGGATCAGAGCTCTGGGCAAATATTCATCTTCATCCCTTTGGACCCCGAACCCGCATTCGCTAATATTCTCCTCCTAGGGAATGGGCTGATGGAACTAGAAAGGGAAAGGAAGCTGGGCTTGTTGCTCTAGCCCCCGCCACACATGTAATGATCGCTGCAGAAGGACGGATGGCTTTTCTTCTTTTCTTTTTCTTGTCTTGCCCGCAATATTGTCGTATCGCTTTTCTATCCGTTGCTGCTCGGATTACTACTAGCAGGATTGCAGGCGCAACGATCTCTCCGCAGTAGGGGATGACAAGAAAAAGGTTCGGCGGTATTCGTAGATCGTCGAGCGTGTCGGGGCGTGCGAATCCGGCCGAAAAGTCCGGGACCACCAGCCAGGTAGGCAAAACAAAAGCCGACGACGTGTGGAGAGACAATACCCCTCCAATTACGAGATGGCATAGGCTTGGCCAGCTATCTTGCAACGAAGAGGCTGCCCGACTGCGACCGGCAATTGTTATCTATCACCGGCAACTAACTGGCAGACTAAATTTATCATGCAAGGGTATCTTTCCATCGTCTCGTCACGACGAGAGGTTACGACAGCCGAGCACAACATATTGATTGTGGTGCCTAGCACAACGCGTTAGGAGCCTCGTAAATCAGCTCTATCTGAGTGGTTCGGGATTTCTTCTATTGTCTAACCCACACTACTGTGCTGGATCTGTGAGTAACATTTCGTCGGAAGCGTTAACGGGCTATTTCGTGTTCGTAACCAACATAGGCCCACGCCCTCGGCGGCGCAAGAATGGGGCACAAGCTGAACTCGCTTCTACGGCAGGCCAACCTGAGAGTTCCTTGCAATTTCGAGACTGACGCAAGTGACTTTTGTGGTACACCTGCTCTCTAGGTGGAACCTACCCCGTCGGCTTCCCTCGATAACCGCCAGAGCTACGGGCTGGTAACCATCGTGATTTGATCCAGCTGACTGGGCGAGTACAATCAAATTTCAATCCTGCTTCTCCCGGACGCAATGTTCATGTGACTAGTTCGACTGCCGCAGCGAATTTCCGTCTATGACCTATCCTAACGGCGGCAGCCTGACGGCACTCGGTCGGACCAGGGGTATAGAGTGAGAGGACTCAAAGGGTCTTCTCCGTGATGGCCCCTGGGATGGGTACTTGCAGGCCACTATCATCCTTCCCCGATTTGTAGTCGAATCTAGGTTAGCATAACGATTAAGAATCCGAGCAAGCCACGAGCCCGTCTAGTGCACATCTGCGAGACCGGTGAAATGTCAGTAGAGTAGTCGTCGAGGCGGTCCAAGCTCTTCCTAGGAGCAGAATGCCATGTTGACGATCTACCCTAACCTAGTCTCAAAGGCCAAGCCACGTCTCATCATCCCGTGCAGCTCCTTTGCTGCGTCATCCCATGTAAAACAAGGCACGTAGGTACAGATTAGCGAAATGATACTCGTGGCTCAGTAATCCTCAATGCCGAATTTGCTGGCCGGTTTGATGCATATTCGCACTATGATCAACGCCCCCCCCGGACGTAAGGGTTATGGCCTCCTGCCAGTGAGTGCAAGGTTATGCGGCGGAACAGTCAAGGAAGACAAGCCCCTTGAGAGAGCTCGAGCCAGTAGCCGTTCGTGGTCTTTTGGCGGATCCATAATAGGTATGCAATCCCGTCGGAAAGCTGGGTCCTAATAAACAGTTGTTCATGACGCACGGCACGGAGGTCGCGCGGCTCAATTGACTGTTCCGAAGCAAACATAGACGTAACGAATACCTCTATCCAAGGTCTGGCGTAAATAGGACCGAAAGAAGTTTTCTGTTGCTCGATGAGCCGATACTATTCAGGAAGCTCTTTAGGGATTGTCAAGCAGGTTATTCCGGAGTACGGTGGTGCCCAGATGAAGCATCGTGGGCAATCCTTCCGAAGGGTCTCGCACCGGTTGTGGTACGTAAGCGAAGAGAGGAGGATATTAAGGTTGGGCTGAAAATGGCGCGCATTGGCGCCAAAGGGAGAAAAGCATAGTCAACACTACCTAGGATGTAGGCTAACACAAACCGTCTGAAGGGGTTTGTCGGCACTTGCCCTACAGTACATAGGTACATAGTACATAGTAAGTCTGCCTGCATGTATGATCCGTGCCCCGTGCGCTGGATCTGGCTGCCGTTGCACGGACGCTAACAGATGCTGGGGATATGGGATAGGGGAAGGGGGAAGGGGGATAGGGGATAAGAATGCTGGTGCCTGGCGAGTGCGAAGGAGGAACTTTGGGTTAAGGGTAGCTTAGAAGGTAGCTTGGCTTACCTTACCTGGTAGTTAGCTAGCTTAGCTTGGTGACGTTCGTAATAAAATCCACCTGTTAAGAACTGAGGATCGGCTGTTGGACAGGGCCATGTGGCTGGGTCGCACTCAGCTCAGCTCCTTCGCGGCTGCAGACGCTTGCCGAGCGGCACCCTGGACCCCGTGCGTCAAGGTACCCCCCAAGTACCCAATACCATGCTCCATGCTACGTGGTACATGTCAGTTCCAATATGTATACATATACCCATGCGAACGCGAACGCGAATTGAATCGAATCTAATCTACCAACGTCGGAGCCGAATGCTGTTATGTCTACCTCCTAGCATATGTATCAGGTTGGTTTGTAACGAAAACCAAACATATCATATCTCATGCAGAGATGCAGCAGCCGAGATATTTACATACCTACCTACTTTAGGACTTATGATGTAAATGTTTGCTCTCCTCGGCCTTGAAATACTGCCGAAGTAACACTAAACATGGAAAATTATCTCTTCTCCTCTCAGTCGGTAATGATCAATACTAACGGAAGAAAAAAAAAAAAAAAGGTCTCTAGTTAGGGATGGAACTCCGTGGACTGGACAAGGTAAGCAGATCGCGAATTACATCTCGCATAATACGAGAAGGAAAAAGTTCCAGTCTGCGAAGGGGAACACACGTGTGTATGTACACATAAGCGAGGCTCTCCATCTGTTAAAAGTACAGTACTACGTAGTACCTACGGTACTATAATCTGATAAGAGTGGGTGAGATCGGTAATCGTGCAGCGCTCGGGCCAATAGAAGCTCGACCCTTCCTGTCTTCGGCTTCTAGAAGGCTAGAAGCGTTCGACGGACCGGAGAAGCCCCCGGGAAGCGCAGGCCGAACAGACAGGGATCTCGGTGCTCTCACTTTCCTCTTCGAGGCCCAACGCCGATGCTTTGCCAATAGCCTTCCCAATAAACCGGATCAACAGACCCAAACAAATCCTCCCTGCCGACACTTAGCTTTCTTAGCAAGCCTTAGCTACCTGCTTACCTTATTATTATCATACTATCATTTGATGTTAGGAGCCGCTGCAACGTATCACTCAACTTGCTGATGTTCGGTCTTTGGTCGTAACAGCTTTCGTACCCGTTCGAAGCCGAGATGGCGTTCTCTCTAATCCGATGATTTGGGACTTTTTGTTGTACTAGAGACAAACTATCCGCCTCGGCAGTCGTATGTCTGTTCCCGCTGACAGCCACTTGCAGCACTTACACGCTACACGCTACACGCTGCTTGACCGGAATGTCTTGCAGTAATTAATGTCGGCATCCACACGGGAGACACTTATGAAAATTGATGAGCGCTGCGCCGTGCTAATACGTCCCTAAGCAATCCTTCAATGCCGGGCACGTTTCTGTGGCGCTTTACGACGCATCGTATTGGCCTCGGTCACATTCATCCAAACAACACAAGGGAATCCTGCGATATTGCGAGAGGTCATTTCCGCGTTGCATGTATACAGGGCAGCGTGTTGCAGCAGCGAGGCGGGCGGCCGCGGGGTTAAGTTGGTTCGTCGGGTCTATTTTTAGCGATGCAGGTTAGATGGGACGGACGTATGTAACATAATAAGACGGGTATTATGACGAGTGGTAACGGCTCTGTCTCCCCTGTAGCCCAAAACGGGTAGACACAGCAACTCCTCCCTGGGACCTAGGTATGAGTAAGTTTTTAATAACCATCCGATAGGGATAGTGGTCAGAATAATATCGCCGGTGGGCTCCGGATCTTTGTTTCTTACCACATATTCATATACAGATCCGGTAATGTAAGGTAAGGCAAGGCAAGGCAAGCAACGTCAGCAAACAATCCTAGCATAATTCACACGACCACACCACACGACCAGCCTCACACCGTCTCGCGTGTCTCGCAGCCGCAGGGGATCATGTGTCGCGAATTTTCTACGACAATCCCACGAGATATATCATACTACTGTAAGTAACCCGTGACACATGCTCGCCATGTGGAATCAAGACCGCCTTTTCTTTTTCTAGTGCGCAGGATCGGGGAGGATGTTGCAATAGTGCGGCGCAAGAGCCATTGTTTGCATCTTCGGCCCGGCCCCATTTGATCTGCCAGGCTAACCTGGGATAGATGTTGTGCATTCGCATCTTATGAACAAATCTCCAGTGAGCCATTGCATAACCCGAGCAAGTCAAGTCAAGTCTAGGCTAGGCTTTGCAATCTCTAGGAGGCTATTGGTTTTAATCAAAATATAGTGTCGAGACAGACAAACCGACAGACAACCCTGTATACTACGGTTGCTATATGATCTAAATTTAAAAGGGGGGGTTGCCTTCACCTTGAGCAATGCCGGCCACCTTGAAGCATGCAATATATAGTTACTATCCAACGCCTCGGCTACGCATGACAAAACCCTCCTTCTGGTCCTAGAGACCACCATCGGTTCGTTGTCCCTCGACGCCGGCAATATCTGGCGGCAAATAGCCTGTTTTCCTAATCTGCATACCGCATAAGCCACAGTGGAGGGTGACCCGGTCAAAAGCAGACGCTGAGGGGATACCGCAGACGGGACTGCATTCCTCAAGGCTCACCATCATCCGTCCCAACAAGGGTCTGCGCTGCGTAAGACGTCGGCATTTCACTGCCGTGGGACGAACGCTTATCTCCACGATGATGATGATGATGTTTTGTGCTTTACTATGTACGAAGCAGAATGACCTAGGTGGGTATGTAATAAGCTCCAAGCTTACGACTTACATGAACCACGTCCGCTGGGAACAGTGGGTAGGGAGGTAGGTAGGTACGCAATAAAAGGGGCACCGCTCGCGAGACATCCCCCGATGTAGGCAAAGCTGCAGGAGCAATACCGACGCAATTTCATCTTGCAGCCGAGTCCAGAACAAGCGGGCGAGAACATTGGGGTTCAAGGGGCGCCCCACGATTCCAAAAAGGACCGCGCATGACGAGCAGGAAAACGTTCCTGCAGAGGTAGGAGGAGGAGGGAAGTACGGAGTCTTATTAGTCACCCAGCTTCGGCATTCGTCCTGGAATACCGTACAGTCGTATTCGTACAGTGTATATGTATGATTAACTATGATTAATCTTCCCCCCCTTCCCCCCATCTCTTTTTCATCCCATGCGTCCGGGGGAAGCAGAGTACTGCCGGGTTTCGGGACTCGAATCATGCACAAGAGTTATTATTCGAGACAAGCCCAGCGCCCGGCATAATACACTGGTAATAAGGCCCGGGTTGGGACGATCAGCACGTGCGACGATCTCACCCAACGGTTCTGCTTCTCTCTTTCTCCCACGGGAGGATCGTCTCTGAGACGTAATTCGTCGGGCTGTCGTATGCGTCTTTTCAGCTTTCTCTGCACTCTGTGAGACCAACGCCGTCGCCTCATCCCGGAAGTGCGACTGTGGCGTCATTGAGCAGTATTTGATCAACACATCAGATGCACTTGCTAGGAAGGTCGAGCTAAGCTAGGGAGTCGTGGAACACACACTCAAAGGAGAACAATTGATCCGTATTATTTTACTTACTGCCGGGTTACCAACGCCCAGGCCAGTCCAGTTCCAGCCCACACCGAAGAAATCGGAGACCAACTCCAGAGTGACATTCGCACATTACGCCGCACACCGTAAGCGATCTGGTTAAATTTCTAAGGGCGATTAACGAGGGCGCGAAATGATTTCCAGGTTCGGTAGGTAGGTATTAAAAAAAGAAAAATAAGCTGGGTCTGGACTGTTGTCTCTGGCTTATACGTGGTAGCGGTACATAGTACGCCCCCCGCCTATGGGATATACATATACTTACCTAGGTACACTTATACACATATATGTATATGTATACGACGTATTTGGGTAGGATGGTAGATACATGCGGAAATATTTTAGAAGGCTTCGCGAAGAACCAGATTACCAAAAGTTGTCTCTGGGCCGAAAAATTGAAATCTGAACCGAATCGTGGGCGCGTGTGGATGCGCCATTCGGAGAAACGAGACGAGATACCCGGCTGCAGGTCAAAGCAATCGTCTTGGCAGCCAATGTTATGTGCCGCAAACCAGGGAAGAGACAAAAGTCCATCGTAGCATTGCCGAGGAAGCACCCTCCGTGCGACACTACGGCAGACTATTATATTAGCGTAGACAGAGTACTGGAACATGGGGTCTACTGTACATCCTAGGTAGTATGTCACCTCCTATCCTATATGATGTAGGTATGTATGTATGTATATGTCATCAGGTTACATAGTACTCTCAGCCTCCTCCGTTCTTATTAGCTCCAAATGCTCAGTCAGTCATTAGCTATCCGAGGGGCTTCAGCTGAGACGGCGATATTGTAAGCTACGACAAGCTATGGCAAATAGGAAGGATCACTACATACCTTGATACTGTAGCGTTCCGTCGCACGTCTCCCTCGTGGCTTGCATGGGGCCCCAAATCGGTACCTACCATAGGAGCCCGGAAATCCCGGCGGCACTTGATTCAAGCATCCTTCAACCCGCAAACCGCTGTTCTCACGAGGATGGTGACAGGATAGGACAGGACAGGTCGCAAGCAAGCATAAGACCGACGTTCCAGCCCACCCACGAAGGCGGCCGTATTTCCGCCCATCGTGACCCCGAACCCCATAGCCTAGGCACAGAGATGATACCCTCCGCGCGCGAAGCTGTCTGAATCATATCATCGTCACAATCATCATTATCAGCTGTTACTGCATCAGCATCTACGGTGCCGCATCTTCCTTCTCTGAGTCAAGAAGATTAATTCCTATGAATCATTCTCTTAAGACGGCAAATGGGAGGCGGGGACATCGTTAGGGGTCCTATACTATTCTTAGAGACCACGCCCTTGGAATTATATCATCTTCTAATAATACTCCAGGTTGGAGCCGAGTGGGATCACGGATGGATTTGGCACGCGGGCTTTCCATGACGGGTATGGAAAAGCTTCTGGATTGAAGGATTAAATTGTTCCGGGTCATGCAATGCAAGTCGCGACCACGGTCCCGTCGTCTCTGGTTCTCGCGCCGCTTTCTTCCTAGTTTGCGGTCATTGACTACGAGTTGCCTAACTCGATATTTTCCATGCACTATTACCGCCCGGGCTCATTGAACAGTAAGTATGTAGATAGGGGTATTGATATATTCACGACGTACATTGAGTAGCCACCCGTTAACCCCAAAAGCCATTTGCTCGTTTGGCATGATATTTGCCTTGCTAAGTATACAATCGTGATGGCCTTCGTTTGGCCCCTTGACTTCTGTGTTTTTGGTCCGGCGTAGTCGTTCCGTCGCGAAGCGTAAGACGATACCGAAGGAAAAGGCTTCCAGGATGCTTTAATGCGTTCTCTGCAATGATAGCTGCGTTTCTCACAGTAGTCAAGTCGATACATTGTTTTCCGTCATTGATTTAATGACTATTCCACTTTTGACATCGCCACGTACACTGAAGCATTTCATGTAGTCAATAGGTGTCTCAGCGTCTGCCTGAAGCAAAGGAATGGTTAGGCAGACACTTTATCTTTAGCTGGATTTGCCTATCCAACCCATCTTCGCGCACTTCTGAACATCCTGATCCAGGGTCCGAATTCTCCCCACTGCTCGAGAAGAGCAGGCGGTGCGTAGGATGCTGTATCTGCCATCGCTGTACGTTCTGGATGGGGCATCATAGCTAACACCCGACCATCCTCGCTAGTCACACCAGCAATACCGCCGGGACTGCCGTTAGGGTTGAGCGGATACTTCTCCGTCGCATTCAGATAGTTGTCGACGTATCGAATCGGTACCATACCACCTGCATCGAGAGCGTGTAACGAGTTAGGTGAAGAAAACGACGCCCTTCCTTCACCGTGCGAGACAACAATTGGGAATGCTGAGCCATGCATGCCATGGAGGAAAACTGAGGGCTTCATGGGGTTGTCTTGGATCTGGACCATGCTAAAGCGTGCCTCGAATTGCTGACTCGTGTTTTCGACGAAGATCGGCCAATGTTCTGTGCCGGGTATAAGCTCTTTGATGCGTGATAACATCTGGCAACCATTGCAGACTCCTAGCGTAAACGTGTCTGGCCTCCTAAAGAAATCCTCAAATTCCTTTCGGGCATTGTCGTGCATTAGAATAGATTTGGCCCAGCCTTGTCCAGCTCCGAGCACATCACCATAGGAGAAGCCGCCACAAGCAGCCAAACCCACAAAGTCTGCCAACGAGCGTCCAGATATAATATCTGTCATCATGACATCGACTGGGTCAAACCCAGCTGCTTTGAATGCGAATGCCATCTCTGCATGTCCGTTGACGCCCTGTTCCCTCAGAATAGCCACTCGAGGATTCTTGCCAAAGAAACCGGTTATAGAGGCTGCAAGAGGTAAGATCGTATCGGCGGGGTCGAAAGTGAGCTTGTAAGATAGACCTGGATCGGTGTGGTCTAGGATAGTCGAGTATTCGGACTCGGCGCAAGCGGGATTGTCCCTGAGCTTCTGCATCTCGAACGAGGTCTTCGTCCACCACTGCTGTATCTCTCTTCTATCGAGGCTAACGAAAGGCGTAGTGCCGTAGCGGATCGTCAGTGTCTGCTTTGACCTGGGCTGGACGCTGCCAAACTTTTTGATTAAGCCTGGAGGTGGCCCACAAGTTGCGAAGCATCTCTTGAAGTTGGTCTCGTCCGATGCTCGCACTTGGAACACGGCACCCAGTTCTTCGTTGAATAATGCATCGACCATGTCGGCAATCGAACCAGAATCGGCAATTCCGTCCATCATCAGATCAACTCCACATCTTCCAGCGAACATCATCTCAGCTAATGTAGTGATCAACCCTCCATCGGATCTGTCGTGATATGCAAGAACGATACCACTCTGGTGCAACTGAGATATTGCGTCGAAATAGTCTGTAATCAGGTCCACATCTCGCACATCTGGTGCCTCGTGACCAACATAGCCGAATGATTGAGCAAGGGCGGATCCTCCCATAGCCTTCTTACCGTTCGCTAGATCAACGAACATAAGAACCGTCTCCCCTACTTCTTCAACCCTTCGAAGCTGTGGAGTCCAAGTGTTCCTGATGTCTTCGACAATAGTAAACGCTGAGATAACGACAGATACAGGCGCAGTTACACTCTTGGTCTTCTCAGTCTCGCGGTCCCTCCAGGTTGCCTTCATGGAGGTCGAATCTTTGCCTACAGGTATACTGATACCGAGTCTGCCTACATGTTAATATAGTGTGTAAATCATCAACAAGCACCTACTATGCGGGAAAGGAAAGAAAGGAGGCAAGGGTCGATCGTAGTGTGTTTACGTACCGAGGACACATTCCAAGCCCAATAGCTTCGACTGCCTCATAGAGAGCAGCCCCCTCCCCGGGGTGATTCACAGCCGCCATCCAGTTGGCAGACAGCTTGACCCGTCGTAGATCACCCATGATGTCAGCAGCAGCCAAATTCATCAAACTCTCGGCAACCGCCATGCGAGCAGACGCAGCTGGAGATATTAACGCAATCGTTGGCTTCTCACCCATAGCCATTGCTTCACCATGCCTTGTCTTCGCCCCCAGGTTGAACGATGCAGCTGTGACCGCAACGTCCGCCACGGGGGTCTGCCAGGGGCCAACCATCTGATCTCGAGCAGTAAGGCCGCCAACAGATCGGTCTCCAATGGTGATAAGGAATGACTTCGATCCTACGGCCGGCATCCAAAATACTCTCTGAAGAGCACTTTTCAGGAGCTCGGCATCGGACAACTTCTCTCCGAATGTGGCCTTTAAGCTAGGAACCGGATCAAACTTTGGCAGGGACGGCTTCAGAGAGCTGACAATACGCTGTAGTCGACGACCCGGGGGGAACAGGGTTGACATTGGGAGATCGATGGGCCGTGAAGACACCTTCTCCTTCGAGTTTCTGTCAGTCAAAATAAGCTTGGGGACGCCACCCTCGTCCTCAGACACCACAGTCCCAACGTCTGAAAAGCCGCAACGCTCGCGTCCTGATTACCAGTTAACTCCAGGTGACAGACCTCACGGATGGCTATGGCTTACTGCAAATGCTCATGAAACGATTCATTCCTTCACTATTGACAAGCATGACGTAACGCTCCTGAGCTTCATTGCACCCTGTAGCCATAACGGTTAATGGCGTCTTTGCTTGATTGACTCAGAGTTTGAAGGGGTTCTTCGGGGATTTTGAAAAGCATACTACGCCGGATAGGACGAGGAAGAAGGAAACAACCACCAGCAAATGCTTACATATCTGAAGAGGGCTCATGCTGCCATCGGCACTTTCGACCTGGCGGAGCTCAAATTTGCCTCCGAACCCAGCGTCTTTGACTAGCTCTGGGAGAGCATTAGATAATCCGCCAGCTCCCACATCGTGTATCATTGCCTAAAACCTTGTCGTTAGAAACAAATACCTCGACTACCGAGCAAGGGCCTCGAAGCAGAACCTAGACAAGTTCAAAGGATGACTTACGATAGGGCTCGAGTCTCCTAAGCTAACACAGGCGTTGATGACCATTTGAGCACGACGTTGCATCTCAGGGTTGCCCCTCTGTACGCTGTTGAAATCGAGATCGGCGGTTCCCTCTCCAGAAGCATTGCTGGACGCAGCACCACCGCCAAGCCCTATGAGCATAGCAGGGCCGCCAAGTACAATGACATGAGCCCCATCATGTACGTCAGTTGGGTTCTTAAGTGCGTGCCCTGGCCTCACCGTGCCGAGTCCACCGGCTATCATGATTGGTTTGTGATAGCCTCGCCAGTCCGTCGCCTTCGCGGAATTCGAATCGTTCTTGTTGGTGCCGTCTGTTAAGAGTGTGCGGAAACAACCAGCAAGGGCAGGGCGACCAAACTCATTGTTAAAACGAGCAGAGCCAATAGGGGCTTCGAGCATGATATCCAAGCTGCTCGCATAATGTGCAGGGCGACCGATATCAGTCTCCCAGGCTTGATGGCCTGGAATCAGGAGATCAGAAACCCAAAACCCACAAAGACCGGCTTTGGTGGAAGACCCTCTGCCAACAGCAGCTTCATCGCCTACGCAATCGAACGTTAGCAAAATATAAGACGGAAACCCCTTGCAGACACCCTGAGGCTTGGCTGAGGAAGCAGCGGTGATTTAACGGGAAAACCAATAATTCACTTACGGATCTCGCCACCTGAGCCAGTCGCGGCTCCCGGGAAAGCTGTAGGTAATCAAAATCAGTATACCTATAACAGCTGGTTTCGAACAAGATATTAATGAGTTACTTACGTGAAATGGCGGTTGGGTGGTTATGGGTCTCGACTTTGGCGAGGACGTGTACAACCTCCCTATTGAGCTTCCAGGTACCCGTCGTGTACTCAGGGGCCCAATAGCTTCCGACCTCACCCTGCATTACTGCAGCATTGTCGCTATAGGCCGAAACAGTGTAATCGGGCGTCACCCTGTGCGTATTCCGGATCATGTCGAATAGACTTAAATCCTTAGTTATGCCATCGATGGTCCAGCTCGCATTAAATTGCCTGCCATTAATAATAATTAGTTTACTCTCCAGAGCAGATAATTCCCCGAGATGCCCTGGTCGAGACTAGAATACTTCGAGGCTCACACCAGAGGTAGAGCATTACGAAAAACAATGCGCTCGCCTATTATCCGTAACAACTTACTTGTGTCGACAATGCTCCGAGTTCACCTGAGCAAACATGAAAAGCTCGACGTCATTCGGTGGCCGTCCAAGCTGTGTGAATTCTTGAACTAGGTATTCCATCTCGGATTGATCTAAAGCTAGGCCATGCTCGAGGTTATATGCCTTTAGCATGTCGAGAGGACTCTGGTCTCCGGAAAAGATATCGACCACCTCTAACGGCAAGGGTTCCTGCTCTATGAACATGGAGTCCAGGTCTGGCTGGTTTGGAGATATGATTTCCGTCATCCGATCAAACAGTAAGTCTCTGAACGGGATCTCATCACTGCTAAAAGGATGCTCGAATTCTACGGTGACGGATCGCGCTCGCTCTACTCGGTGAACCTGGTCCTTTAGGCCGCAGACTTCGCAGACCTTGGTAGCCTTGGAGCTCCATGGAGAGATGTTCCTAGGTATAATATAGAAAGTGCGGGTGTAGCCAATGTGCGTTAGAGGTGGAGGACCATCGTTACTGGGCAAAGGGAGCAGCTGCTCGAGCTTGGGCTGGACAGCCTTCTTGTCTCCTTTGATATGCGCGTAATAAATCCAGGAACCTAAGATGTTGCTGATCTTGGTTGACGCTGTCTGGTTGACGCGATCCTTCAGCTTATTCGCCTCAGAGGGGGTGAAGCAGGACTCCCCGGTAAGAACGATATATTCCATCTTGTCGGACGGCGACCAAATGGTCCGTTGGAAAGTGCTCTAACGAACCGGAATAAGCCTCTCTAGTACTTGACGTCTTATCGAGTCGCTACATGAAAGAAAATGTTCACGGTGATGTGGGGTTCATGAAATCAATCCAAGTTTTGTTTGGAGGGGCAAACGGAAACCCCTGCATTTGCATGACTCGTCGATCCAATCACTGGTTGAGTTCAAACCCCAATTCTGCAGACTGCATTGGATTCGAGACACGATAAGCCGATAAGCATCATCGGATGTGAATTTAGCCGTCCCGAGCCTTACAAGCTGAGGTCCAGTCCCGAACGCCTAAAGGTACCTAAAATGTTTAGTGTCGGATTTCATTGTGACCAGCTGTTTGAAAAAGTTCCACCAGTCGCGATTCTCTTTACCATCACGTTCACTATCTTCGTCCTAGAGATCGAATAATCTATGTCTTATTAGATAAAATTACAATTCCCTACACTGGTTATTCTTTCATTTCCATTGATCCTGCGATGCAGCTTCGGTGTCATATATCAATGTGTTTACATGTGACGATTTCTGTATAGAATTGGGACAATTGGTTTACGTTAATATACACCATCCATCCTATCCGCGTTACTATACTCAACGTCCTACCACGATGCGCTTCTTCGCGGCCCTGGCTGGCTATGCCGCCCCTATGTTCCTCATACTGTCGCCGATATTGTCATACTCCGACCAAGCAATCTCTATGCATAGGTCGAGGTCGAGCGCCGGCTTCTCGCTCGACATCCCCCTAATAATGCTTGTTGCATCCATATTTAGGTGTGCTCGTCCCTCCAAGCTCCGTATCCGAAATCCGGAAATTGGATTTAGGATTTATTATGAGCTTAGATACTAATAATATTTGTAATTAGGATATTCTACTACCCAGGCGCGAAGTTCGACATAGCGTTGCTGATTCAATCGTTTTGCAACATCTTTATTCAACTCATCCTCCTGAAAATTGCTCTCGATCACCGGCCGCCGCCATCATCGAAAGGGGGAGATGCTGCGCTTCCGTTTGTAGGCGCGCAAGATGGACTATGGGGGTTCCAACGACCATATAACTTCTGGCAGTGGCGGTCCCCGAAGCCGTGTGTTTCCCCTGAATATGCCATCTTTTCACACCAGCACTAATTTCATGTGCTAGTTACTGGCAATTTTTGTTGTCACTATTCATCAGCTTGACCGTACTCGAGTTGCTCATCGCGCCGTTCCATTCGCTGTATCCCGGATATTCGGCTTTAATAGGGTACATTGGGTTGTCAGTAGAAGCGACGTTGCCACTTCCGCAGCTCTTCGCCAATGCTCGTTCACGATCTTGCAAAGGCTTCCGCTTCTCGGTGCTAGCAAGTTGGTTACTTGGAGACGCCATGAAGATGTTTTGGTTTTTCACTTCCACCACCGCAATTCCATTGGCCTTCAAGCTTTGCGGCGTCTTTCAGGCTGCATGCGACCTCATCATTGGCATCCAATACTTGATGTATGGTGACCAGCAACCGACGGTAAAAACGCAGCAGGGGTGGCCATACTCAGGTGGTAAGCCACATCTCGCGGGATCATATAGTAATGGGCGACAGACGCCGACTGGGAGGAGGACTCCATTAGGGGAAAAGACGATTTGAATGAATGATGACCTTATCTGCCCAATCTGCTATTATTCCACGTATCAGTAAATACCTCCGTACGCAGGCTTATGGCTCAATAGTGAAAAAGCAAAATGATGATGCTTGCGAGGCGAGCTTCCGAGGCGAGCTTCCGAATTCTAGGATCTGACAACTTGATATCTGATACCTAGGCCACCGAGTTCGAGGGCTAGACTCGGTCAAAGACTCGGCTGCCGGATTTGCGAATGATAACGAAGTCATCACAATCATATAAGGCTAAGTATCAATCAAATCGGCTGATTTTATGGCTTCGTGGGGAGAAAAAGAAAGGAAATGTTGACTTGAAGACTATGGTGTAGTCAGACTAACAGATCCCCTGCTATAATACGCCCTTAGCTGGTGCGACATGTGAGCTATCGATATGTGGTTTGCGTGGAGAAGTGTTGTGAATTAGTGCTAGTGAGTACTTCCAGCCTCAAAACTCCTCAGTTAATAGTCTATTATAACAAAGGATATATGCAGTTGAAAGAATTCATCACAGATAGGAATGATGTATTTATTATTATTAATACCAAATATATATGTTTTGATGGAGAGTTGCGTCGGTGGAATCTCCAGCGTTTTGAGGCAAATGTCGCTGCCTAACTGAGACGCGCACTCATTCACGGAATACCTGAGGGAACTGACCCAACTACTCTGTTCTGCCAGTTCAAAACCCAGCCACCTCGCCTTCAACCTTTGAAAACCTTCACTTTTCATGCATGCATGAGCAAGCTCCTCCCTACTAAGATTCTAGGTCAATTTGAAGACATTTTCCACTCATAGTTATAGTAAAACGTTACACTCATTAGTATACCTACCCAAAAGAAGATCACAATATCAGACAGTAAGAGGAGGTATTGTCTATGAGCCGCCCAACCTCAGTCTAGCTATTCACATTAGGGAACAAACCGTCGACAGATAATCAAACCTATTTCTACGGCAAGGTTGATATCAAGTTTTCATTAAGTCCTTTAGATATCCTAGAAATCTCTGGCTGGGAAGTGGTGAACTCGTGTAAGTTGACTTCGATCACCATGTTATATTTAGTCGTCATGTTAGCAATTGTATACCCGGGATGTTGGCATCATCCTCGAAACTCGAGTTCGAGATTCTCATAAGGCTAGATTTCTCTTCCTAATTTCAATCAAGCATATTCCTTCTAATCTGGACAGGCTGACATTCCACGTAGCAGCATTAGGCATCCTCTGTCACTTATCAAGGTCTGAAAGTTGAAGGCTCAAGTCCAACGATATAGATATCAGGGTTTTAAATTCTATCCTTGGATCATTGAAATATCATTTGCGCCTGAGACAGCCAGTGAACGGCATCAGACCTGGAAGCGGGAGCTATCTAATAACTCCACTTCGAAGACTTTGACGATCGCCTGTGGCTACCCCTGGGACTACACCACCCAGCCAACTCCTCGAAGACGCATCTTCAGCAACGACAGTCCCTTCACAAGGCAACACAGCATCGTCCGGTCAATATTATTGGGACAGGCAACTTCTATTACACAGCAGACTAGTAAGAGACAAACCCCGTCAACCGCTTCATTCCTCCTTCACAATTCCATCACCCCAAACGAACACCTCCAACCTGACATCTAACTACCACTCTCGTTCCCTTATCACTCCTTCGTCTCTGCTTAAGCAGTTAGCATACCTCCTGCATATCCCTAGCCATCATATCTGACAGTCATCTCTTGCCAGAGTTGAGCCTCCAAGACTCATTCACCAGACGTCCGATCAGTTCGCCTCGACCACTTCGAGGCTTAACTTCGAGAATCCGAGTAAGTTCTTTCCATTCCCTAGCTACCGGTTCGCTTTTCATGGTCACTCCTGCTACAGCTTGGTTTGGTGTTGCCCGGGTTGAAGGCAATCTTGTTACTACATTAGGTCTACAAAAAGAAATCCCTTCCTCACTTCTTCTCAGATACCATCTCTTCCCACACCACATCCTTTCCACAACTCCCAAACCAACAATCCCACTTCCACTACCTTTTGTCTTCCCTACACAGTCCACCGACACCACCCCACAAGACCTTTTCAACATTCAAGTAAGCTCTTCTACTAGCACAGCACCCAAGACATCCTCTTCCTTGCCTAGTTCCCTTCAACTCACAATACAATAGAGCTTCCGAGGCTACGTCGTCATCCGACCTAGCTCTAACCTCGACACACAGTCTAGTTTCTGAGCACTCAGTCAAGATGCCTGCTCCACAGAACAAGACCAACTTCCGAACCTACGAGGCGAGCACCCGCCTACTCGCTGCCGTCTTGGCCACCATCCAGGGCAAGGTCAGGCTGAATTTTAACGGTATGTGTACTCGATCTTTTTGTGTGTCTTTGCTTTCTTCTTTCCCTTCCCTTTCCTTTGAACGCTTCGTGTACCCTTGGCCATCCTCTTTTGCCACATGCTAGGTATGACCGTTTTTGTCACTGCCAAACCGTGGATCTGGTGTCCTACGAAGGACACAGTTCAAATGGCCGGTGGCATCCGGGGCAAGAGCCGTTCTCTCAAAAGCGGGTCATATCCAATAGCTTGCTGAGATAGTGCAAGTGCGCGGACGGCATCATGACCCTATTCACACCCCACTCCTTGAGAGAAGCGAGGAGGTGATATGTGACCATGTTTCATCCTCCCCTTTCCTATACACTTCCTATTGCCTCGACTCTCTGTGCCTATGACCACGCCGCCTATCTACCATGTAGAGCTCTAACTTCCCACCCCGACCCCCATATGGATTCCCATGGGCTGATGTGGCAAAAAGAGATCGCGAAAATGATAGGCGGTGGGACCACAGGATCCGCAGTAGAGCACCGTCTGCGTCCTGTCAAGCAGCTAGGAAAGCTGCAGTCCGTCTGGATGAAGACGGAGAAGGACCCTGGAGATCTACCTCTGGACGAAAAAAGTACACTTGAATACACTCTCATCTCGTCGTCGCGATATCTCCCAATCCACACTACTATATCTACTAGTAACCGTTTGAAGACGACACTAGACCGAATAGCTAACAGTCCTCACAGAAATTCAGAAACTCTTCGGCGAGTCCACCGCCGGCGGCATCGAGTGGCAGTTCCGCGAGCTCAAAGCTCTAGGCCGTGCGCAGCAGGAGGCCTTCGACGCCGGCGGGGACCCGGCGAGCCTGAAGCCAGCGGGACAGGGCACGCCTGGCCGCGTCAAGGGCTCCGGACGCTCTAGCAAGGCGACCTCGGCTCGCGGCGGCGCAGCCAGCTTGGCCGGCACGAAGCGCAAGCGCGGCGGCAACAAGAAGCAGGTCACCATGTCCGAGGATGACAGCGAAGGCGACGACGACGACAACAAGAAGGAGTCGGATTACGATGCTAAGGACCGCGACTCCGACAACGACTTCGACGACGACTCCGGCCTCGACGACGACCTCGCCCAAGCCACGCCCACGCCCAAGCGCCGCAACACCGGCAAACCCGCCGCCATCCCCAAGATCAAGAAGGGCAGCAGCTGCAGCGTCGCGCGCACGCTCTTCAACAAGGGCAACAAGAAGGCGACCGCCACGTACAAGAGCATCGACGGCAGCGAACAGATCAACCTCGTCGACTTCGACGAGTACGACGAGGACGAGCCGGTTGCGAAGGATACCACCACTGCGCGCTCCTCGCGCGTTAAGACCGAGCCTGGCACCGCGCAGGAGGACAGCCCCATGAAGCAGTTGGACCCCGACCCGTTCTTCGGTAGCGACGGATACGGCGACGATGACGACGATCTCATGGACGGCGAGATCTGATTGCGCGCGCGTGCGCGTATCCCGACTTAGGCTCTATGCTGGGGGTTAGTAAGTCGGACAAATCCCATGACCACATGGGTGATCTCGAGGACCAGCAACAAAACTCCAGGCGTTACGATTTCTTCTGTTTTTTCCTTTTGCACTTTTCGATGACACGGCAAGGACATACTAGTCGTTCATCATCACGCACTCTCTCCGCTCTCCACGATTATACGACTGCACAACATCATCGGACGACTTCTCGTTTCTTTTCATCCCCCCCTCTCCCCCCTATGTACTTCATGGGTGGCGAAAGGTGATCGGTGGACGTTTCGCATTTTCCCCTGTTTTCTCAGTTGATAAGGAGAGCATATCGTTTCTCGTATGCCAGGAAACACGAATTGGCAACGACTCAAGAGGCGACAGACGATGATACCAAGAGTGTTCAGATGGCCTGCAACCAAGAACATCGACATCGACATTCGTGCGTCTTCTCTCTACCTCGGCACTTCTCCTTGCTTGCACGTCCGTTAAGCCTTGGGTCTCGCTCCTTGGCCCATGCATGCAGACACCGGAGACGTATTCGCAGTCGTTTCTAAAGGACCTTCACGTGATACGAGGTATCGTATTTGTTTTGCGGTGGATTTCGAGGAAAACTTTCTCCCAGTACCGGCGGGCTGCGGATGAATTAGATAGTTATTAGTGACTGCGGCTCCCTCTACCTACCTAGTTCTAACGTTAGTTACCTAGTTAGATAGCTTGGCTTGCCCATCTGAATACTATCACACAGGTTTTTGCCTTGCATTCCGTTCCCCATGCTTTTTTTCTAATCCCTTTTCTTTTCCATTTCTATTTAACTTAAAAGTAAGTTCCACAGCGCGTCCTTGTCGACGTAATCGTGATGAATAATATTAACCAACCATGAGTCCGCCCTTGCCTTCTCCAGCAACTGCTCGCTCGGCGACCCCTTTCCGTAGACCTGAGCCCATTCGGCGAAGATGCCGAAGGCCTCCTCGCTCCACGCGCGGAAACTGACCTCTTCTATGATGGTCGGTGTGATGATCTCCTTGCCGGGGAACACGCCCCATGTTACGGCGTTGGTACTCGACTCCCTTTCCTGGACTTGTTCTTCGCCTGCAAGCCCGCCCGTCTGGTCCGACGATACGAAGTCACCCGCCGCATTTGCCGCATAGAAGCACACCACGCCCTGGACCTCGGCGCTCTGGAGCTTTTTGAGCAGCAGCTTCCAGTCGGCGCTCAGGATGAAGAACTCCACGAACGCCTTTTGGAAGACGAAGCCCTGCTGCGGGCCCCAGCCAAACACGGCGTCCGAGGACCGCAGGCCGTTTACGGCGGGTTGCGAGGCCACGGTCCACCAGCCCTTGGAGTTGAGACGCACAAGTTGGTCAGCGATGGTGCGAGTTTCCTCGTTGAACTCCTCCTCACTCCACGGGATGGCCGTGAGCTCACCCTTCAAGTGACGTACGAACAGCTCGTTAATATGCTCGCGCGTTGTCGGGTAGCCCCACAAGCTGACAGCCTGGGAGTGGGAGACGTGTAGGCTGGGGCCGTATCCGTCGATCTCGCCGTACGCCGGAGACCGGGCATCGCCCCAGCGACCGTTGGGGAAATCGTCCCACGTAGCCTCGCGGCCGAGCACACCTTCGCCCTCCGATATCGCCAGGGTATTAGCCCGGCTGTTGATTGGCTCGGCCGGTATGCTCGCCTCCGCAGACGTGGCCTCGTACTCTGGATGTGATATTGGCCGCCCGGAGACGATTACGCGGTTGCGGTGTTCCGAGCTGACGTTCGACTGCCGCCTACTTCGGGAGTTGTCTCTTGTTTGAGAGAGGTGTTCGTGATCGGAACCGTTAACCTGGAGAGTCGGGATCCTGGAGGTAATATCGTCGATGGCTACCTCGTCCTCTATAGGGGTGCTAGGGGGTATGAGGTCTGTTCTCTCGATAATGAATGATACGGCTTTTTCGAGGTTTAAGGTGTAGAAGTGGAAGCCCCTGGGTCCAGGTGTTCGACTCGTGATCTCCTTGACGTTTTCGACGATCTCGCATAGGATATCCATACCGACACTCTTGACCTTCTCGTCATCCTTCTTTACCGCATCCAGCCGAGCCATTATCGGGTCAGGTATTTTTGCGTGGCTGAGCTTCGTCGTCCTCTTGATCATCTGATAACTCTGGATGGGCATCAGGCCGGGAATGATGGGAATCGTCTTGAAAGCGCCACTTGGGTGGGTTCTCAGCGTCCGCTCAAAATTGTCGTAAGCTTCCGTGTCGAAGAATAGCTGGGTCATGAGAAAATCTGCGCCCGCAAGTGTCTTCTCGACTAGGTAGGGCAGATCGTGCTCCAGACTTTGGCCTAAGGGATGGCTCTCGTCGGCATGACCTTCGGGGTATGCCGCAACACCAATGCAGAAATAATCGCCATGAGTCTTCCTTATGTATCGCACTAGGTCCATAGCCCATGTGAAACTTTGGTCTATGGCATCCTCGGGGTCTTCATTCGGATCTTGGTATTCCGCAGCTCTTGGAGGATCGCCTCGCAAGGCCAGGATGTTCCTAATACCCAATGCCTTAGCGTCCTCAAGCGTCCTGTCAATCATCTTTCGGCTCATGTTCGTACACGTCAAGTGTAGACATGTTGTCAGATTCAATTCCCTCTGACATATCTCGGCTAGCTCAAGCGACTTGGTAGCGGTAGAACCTCCAGCACCCCATGTTACGTTTACGAATAATGGTCGTAAGGCTCGTGCCATTCGATCGAGACGGTCTCGTAGATTCGAAAATCCCATCGAGGTCTTGGGTGGGAAGAACTCAAGTGAGAAGTAATTCGAGTCGGTTGGCAGAGCAGCTATCTTGTCCGTGATCTTCTCCATGTCTACTGGTTTCTCTGAGAATATCTTGCTTTGAATAGCAGGGTGCTCCTAAAACAAAGATATAGAATGCATTCAAAGGGATTAAGCCCCCTATTCCCTCAACTCACGATCCGTTCTCGGTCACGAGTGTTTGTCCGGCGCGGAACAGTGGCGTAAGAGATGGAGGGGTTGCCTCGGAGTGGAGACTAGATCGGCGTGAAGGTGTCCGACAAGAGTGGACAATAAGATACTGTAGATATCTTGGAGGTAGCAATTGAAACATGCAGTCTCTATAACTGCTGTTTATAGTCAAAGCTTCAGAATATACTCTTAGGTATCTGACTCTATGTGTTTAGATACATGGATGATTTTCCAAGGTTGTAGGTTGGAAAATTTAGATCATTACCGCCAGTAAGGTCGGGGTCTGACATCGATGTGGGGTACCTGCATATAACCCCGCATCCATTTACGGTGGTACCTATTCAGATACAAGGATACCTTGGTACGGATGTACATGCAATCCTTCCAGGACCAACATAAGCAGATGCCGTACACGGAGAGTCGGCCGCATTAGATAAGGCAAGGTCCCCTGAATCGCGACGTCGGAATATTGCCTAAACCCGCATAGATTATCTGCATCCTTATCGACTTTGGAATTTGTCATCTACATATCACTAATCCTAACCTGTAGGGCGTAACGGTACGAAAGATACGAGCGGCGTATGGGTGTGAGAGCCTACATACATTCCCAGGCAGACATAATATGTAACCTTTTGTCTTATCCTGTTCTGTTTTCTTCCTAATAATACCCCATATAGACCTAAACTCTTACATATTCGTATTTATATACTTAGCAACGTCTTTGTAGTACAAATAATCATCTCATACATACCCCTTACATAGTAGATACTATACTGCGGTATCATAATCCGGACTAGCTAGGTTCACCATGGAAGCGTCCCAAGACTCCATCGCCGATATGGCGAGGCCGCTGCCGAAAGACATGTCCCACCACTTCTCCGATGTGACCAAGGCCCGGGCCCCTAGTAAAATGAAGGAATTCTACAAATTCTTCCAGATCCCCGGCATTGGTCAACTGGCAGGCGGTACGACGATCCCCTTATCAGTTGTGATACAATGTCTAATATAATTCGATGTCTCAGGTCTCCCTAACCCCAAACTCTTCCCCTTCGACACATTGGAAGCTCAGACAGCGACGCCGGATCGATGGACACCATCCCCGAACCGTCCGGGCGCAGACGATGTGCTATCGTCACAGATGGCCGCGACGTCTATCTCGAAGCAGGGGGCTACAGCATCTCATGTCGTCGTGCCTCACGATGCGCCTACTTCGGACTTGATGAAAAAGATTGACCTCGCCACCGCCCTGCAGTATGGCCAGGCCGACGGATATCCGCCTCTGCTCTCTTTCGTCCGTCAATTCGCACGAGACGTCTTACATCCGAACGTGCCGTATGAGGGAGGTCCGGAGGTTATCTTCACCGTTGGTTCGACCGACGGCATGTCTAAGTGCTTGGAGGTGTTCACCAATATCTGGGTAGAGGGGAAGAACGACATACGCGAGCGACCCGGCTTCCTAACTGAAATATACATGTATTCCAATGTGCTCACCCAGGCGCAGCCACGAGGAGCGCAGGTCGTTCCCATCGAAATTGATGACGGAGGAATGCTGGCGTATGGTCCTGGAAGTTTGGAAGATGTGCTCGCGAACTGGGACTACAGTAAGGGGAAACGGCCACACTTCATGTACACCGTCACGTGAGTTTTCGCCCCATCCCCAAATGTAGAAATGATCTATAGTACGAGCATGTCTAGAAAGATGTATGGTTTGCTAACAATTCTTGAAGAATGGGCCATAACCCAACTGGCAGCATGTTGACCCTGGAGAGGAGGAAGGATATTTACTCAATCTGCAGTAAATACGACGTTATCATTGTTGAGGATGACCCGTATTGGTATCTCCAGTATCCATCGGCAGAGATCGAAGAGGCGAAGGCGCGGAATCTGCCTATCCCTGAGCCGAAGGAGGCGAATACTCTCGAGAAGAAGTCAGGGTTCCCGTTTATAGACTCCCTTGAACCGTCGTTCCTAAGTATCGACATCGATGGCCGAGTCGTAAGGCTGGACACTTTCTCAAAGACCGTCGCTCCTGGCTGCCGGATGGGATGGGTTACATCGTCTCCCGGGATATGCGAGCGCATTCTGCGCGTTAGCGAGACCGGTACCCAACAGCCTTCTGGTTTCGCCCAGGTCGTCATCGCAGAGACGATCATGGGACCGCAGGCCGAGGCGGCGGCAGCGTTTGCATCCCGATCCGGGAAGGACAAAGCTACGTTCAACGGCTGGAAGATGGACGGGTGGGTGCGGTGGCTCGCGGGCCTGCGCGGCCAGTACGAGCGGCGCATGAACCGCATGTGCCAGATCCTCGAGGACAACTCGTACCAGCTGAAGCAGTCGACGCCGGTGCGCGAGTCCGACGCCGACTGGGGTGTCATTACCAAGACCAAACTGTACGACTTCCAGTGGCCGCGCGGCGGCATGTTCCTGTGGGTGCACATGCGCTTCGAGACGCACCCGCTGTGGAAGGCCGCCGGCTCCAAGGGCAACGTCATCAACGGCACCGCCCTATCCACCGCCCTTATGATCTTCCTCACCCACAAGCCAAACCTCGTGCTTGTCAGCCCCGGCCTCATGTTCAGCGCCACCCCGCAGATCCGCGACGAGCGAGGTTGGGCTTACTACCGCCTGTGCTTCGCCGCCGAGACCGAGGAGAACATCGACGCGTGCTCGCTGCGCTTCGGCGAGGGCGTGCAGAAGTTCTGGCGCATCAAGAACGTCAAGGAGCTCGAGGCCATCCTGGACGAGATGAACACCTTCCAGGCGGAAGAAGTGTCGGATCTAGTTAACCTGGGTGCTTGGATGGGCTGTTAAAGATTTCTTTTAAGATACTTCCTTGCACGAATGTAAGGTAAGTAAATATCTGGGGGGAGGGGATGACTGACGTGTCTATCTATCTGTCTGACACACGCTCGGTGGTTTCCATATTTTGGTCTGAGTGAGCATTATGAATACTTCAGCTCACAAGGTCAGACCGTACATACGCAGATACACAAGCAGCCGTTCATACCTCAGCCGGATTTAGTCTGGATTTAGAATATAAGAATTAAGAACATTTAGATCCAGTTAGCCACGATAGTCATGATATGTACCAAAAAGTGGTATGCCCAATAGATAAGCCAGATTGTCAAAGCATTGATGGTTTATGGTGCGTCTTGAGCTGATGCCCCTGGAGCGGTCAATGTGGCAGATAGACTTTGGCTTTATTCTAGACTCAAGACAATAAAGGCGCCAGCTTTGCTCTATGTCATTGTATGACGAGTAAGATTGAGCTAGGATAGGGGATTAATAGACACTTACAACCTACTATTTAGACCTCGTCATGTAAAACTGACCTTTCGGTCTGACGAGGTCAAGAGTATCACATAATAGACCCAGGACCATGTACAATGGCGTTGTTCCTTTAAAGCCTACCTTGTTTTTAACAATAATAGGACGAGTAGTTTCGCTAAAAGAGAGTAGTCGTTGGGCTTAGCCCAATGAACATATTTACGACACGGAAATTCACAGAATGCAAATGCACTCGTTGACGAGCTAATCGGTTAGTTCCTTCTGAGAACGAACGGCCACTATGATAGATAACCATTCCAGTGGGAATTGTGGTGATCAGAATAGAATGTCCATTAACTCATGAGACCCTAAGAGCCGTTACGCCGTGACTATAGCAACTGCCCTGATGCACCATTTTCCTCCGACTACCTTAGACTACGCTGCTCACCAAGCTAGTCTAATCCTCGCGCAATACCTCCATAAACGCCTTTGGCGGCTTCGGGGGCTTACCCTCGCTAGCCTTCTGCTGACCGATCTGGTTCTTCACGAAGGCAGAGTGGTAGGGGTTGAAGCGCAGCATGACTTGCTTGTTGCGGAGAGGGTTCTTCTGCACGCTGGCTCGCTTAGTCAAAGAACCACCCTTGGGAGCATCGAGAACGCTCTGGATTTCGGAGCTGTTAATCAATCGGCTCAGGTCGGCCTGGGAAACCAGGTTGGAAGGCAGCAGGAAGTCCTTCTTGAGTTCGGAAGGCGTGGTAGTAGTGCCGTAGATAGAGTCAAGAGCCTTGAACGCAGCCGAGGTCCAGACGATGAATCGGCCAAGGTGACCACCGGGGGCGAGTTGGAGGAGGTTCAGGGCGAAGACAGAGCAGGTCTCAACACCGGGGAGGTTGCGGGTTCCGGTAACAAGGTCCTTACCGTCAACCTCAGGGTCGTAGATAACCAGAGGTCCACGTCGCTGGCGGTAACGGCGACCTCTCATCTTACCCTTTCCAGCGCGTAGCTTCTTCGACTTCTTGGCCTTCTGGATATCGGCACCAGCACCGACAGTATCCAAGATGGCAAGGGCGCTGGCAGTCTTGGCAGCAACACCTCCCTCGAAAGCGGCCGAGTCGATGACAAGGGGAACCTCGGGGACGGCAGAGATCTCGTGGCCACGAGCGAGCAGTAGAGGGGGAACGGCGGAGGCGGCAAGAGCGGAGGCAGTAGCGAATCGCCTTTTCTATATTAGCACGTATGTTCAAATGTTTCGCAGACATTCATTCTACTCACTTCTGGCCCTGGTTAATCTTGATATGCCACTTGCGCCAGATTTTGGTCGGGGCAAACATGCGACCGGAACGGCACATGTTTCCGAAGGCAGCCTGACCGGCTCGGTGGGTACCACCACCAGAGACACGGGGGATACGGGCAACAGCGCGACCTGCGCGAGACTGTCAGTAGATGTAGTTACGAGAAGACCTAATGCCCGCAAGAGCCCATTCATAGACTCCCCCCCAAAAGGAAGTATCGAGGGTACTAACCAGTTCCCCAAGATTCGGCAGAGGTCTGATGACCAGCCTTCTCGCTCACGGCATAGGGCTGTCGCTTGTTCTTGGCCATTCCAGTGTGGACTTGCTGAACGATATCAGGTCGGATGGGAGAGGCGAAGACGGTCGGGATGGTGTGGGTAGCTCCCGAGGGAGTACCATCTTTGCCGATGATGGTGACGGTCGGTCTCGAGGCCATCGCGAATATCGTAATCTAAAGAGAGGATTAATCAATTGAGACTTATGAACGTAGAAACTATTGAGCTTCTACAGGCAAATAAATGAGGGAAATGGTATGGTCGACTTACAAAAACTTACCTCGACGCGGGTGATTGATGGTTTCAAGATTGAGGATTGGGGATATTGAATGTTAGAAAATTGGTAAAGCCCACCACCAAATTATTTTTCTTGTGGGTTGGAGCGAGGGCTAACCGAATTTCTGGAGACCCGACCCACATTTATGGTAAAGTGCTTTAAACGAATACGCTATGTACTTAAGGGGAATAGTGTACTATGTTATTCCACCTGCACTTTCAAACTGGCAGCTGTCACGGTTTGGCACCCAACATTCAACGACATATACAATGGCACTGCATCATCTAACCCTCAAACAAAGCACTTGAAGATAGCTGCACGCTAGTACATAGAACTTATATGCGAATCGATAACATTAATAACATTAAGCTGCTTACACAATCGTGAACTAGATATCCACGAAGATACTAACTAATACCCTTTCCACTATCGCAGAAATTCAGATATCTCTTATATCGAAACACTACTACGTAACAGCTAGCAATAAGTTAATATGCCTAGCACAATATTATAACATCACTCTTAAATATAAATTATTCTTAGAAAGAGTCACAAAAGATACAAATAATCATTAACGTGCTACGTTAAAATATATACTTGATAATAGTAAAAATTAAAAGGAACCATAGGTAAGTAGATAGGAAAAATGAACACAAGTGAAACTCCGAATCGGGGAATCGAACCCCGGGCTTGACGGATCGTAGCATGAAGGACCATGAGAGCGTCAAATGTTAGCCACTACACCAATTCGGACTGAATGTCTGCGGTCAGACCCTGCTTGAACGAATGGGCTCTTACTTTGTATTAAGTCGCTCAGTGCAAAGACTTACAAAGATCCTATTGGCTCGAACGGTAAAACCGCGGTCTAGAAGGGTGATCCTCCTCATAGGTCAAACGCCACAATTTTAACAAACTCCTGTTCTTAGGTACTTTAACCGTTTGTGTATGTCCCACATTCAGGCGTTACCCCCTGGGCTGCCTGGTATATAACGGCTAGCGTTTCTGTACTGATTCGTATTGTTGCGGATACCTAGAAACAACAGGAGTATTTGTAGGGCTTCTCAGTGCCTAATTTGTGTGATGGTTGACACCACCTTAAACTTAACACTTCCTCGTCTTTCTTCCCCGAATGTAAAGCTTTTTGTAGTAGACTGGATATAAATCTGCACCTCAATAGAAGAAGTAAATTTGACTTGCATGGCACCTAGCCCTTTAATGATCCAATACTAAGAAACACGATGCCGACTTTTTATAATAATGTCATTATCCGCAGGACCACCTTCAACCCAGATATTCTAAGAATTAAGCCATTTAGGACAGGAGAGGTAGTGGATGCACTCACAATTTTAAGTCGACTTAGAACCTATGGCCCTATCGGGCATGAAATGATTGAGGTTATTAATATTGGTGCTAATAGAGGTCTATGTTCGGTGAAGATCCCTATATGGCGCTGGCATATATGGATGTCTGGTCCATGCATTGACTGCCTTCCACTCATTACAATGCCTATTTCATAATATATCGCGTCCGTATCCCCTTTTAACACAATACTAATCGACCTGTATTTGCAAGATTGTTACCCGGTAAGTAAGCGTTAGGAGGTAGACTCTATAAGGTATACATGGGGCACCACGTTCCGGGAGCTATGCCAGCTGTGAGGTTCACTTATTAGCCCAAGGTATTTTGAGCGTCTATGCCACGATGCGGACCGGGGGTAACAACTATGTTGTTCCGCGAGGGACTACTGTCTTAGGGCTACCCCCTAGACCTCCTGACAGGTCAGTTGTCTGGCAGTCTAGCCAACACGACATCTTATTGAGTAATCTCACGGTGGCTTGTTGGGAAGAAACCGTACAACACCTAGGTGTATAAGTGGGCTGCAAAGTCATGAAGACTTGATATCATGTTGGTGGAATGACCGCAACATTCATGTGCATAGAAAGCTTTCGTCTTTTATGTTAAAATATGAGGAGCTAAATGTCTTAACTTCATTTTGTCTTTTACATATAAACTCGGCTTAATTATCACAGAGATATTTTAGCAGCACTCGCTGTTATGAACTTTGAATTATAATTGATACACAGGGTAGGTAGGTATTCTTGAGACGGTATAAGTAGAATAGCATACCGCTGCCTTAATTGAATAGTTGAACAAGGTAAACTTGATAATAACGTCCAGTTTCGAGACGACGTTCATCATGTAAGCTTACCTTCCTGCCTTGATAAATAAGAGCCGCGGGGTACTGTAGCCATCAGCTCAGACCGCCTGACTGCATATAGCCAAATTCAATTCACTCTCCTTATGCTACCTCAGTGGTATCGGGCTTTGTAAACACTGTAGCGACATTCGCTCGTCTGGATTGTTTGCGCCGCTGAGAGGGACAAGCACTAGGACGGGAGAGGAAGTTGTGAAGTCGAAATCGCGCCGAATTGGAGGCTCCTACGGTAGCCGAGAGTCCAGATCTTACATATACGAGGTACGTATCTCAGATAGGAGCTCAAGGGTGTTAAAGCTTGGCCTTCCGAATTATCCCTGATCCTCGTTGCGAATCATCTACCCCTGAATGGTTCCATTAAACGCACGTGTCAATGATACCTATACGCTGCTCAGTGCTCACCAACGCAGCAACGAGCAAGGGCGAAATATGAAGTCTGCTCATTCGCATTCAATAGTGCCTCACGCTAGAGCAATCATTCCCGTGTCTCAAAGCTGCAGTCTCTTACTGTTGAAATCACAATCCAACAAATTACCTAGAGTACCACAAAATGAACCTCTCGACGCACCTCTCGGGCCGCCAAGCACGAGGAGGAATTGCCCTTGTGTAGAGGACCCGGCAATCCGGTCATTACCATCCATCATATTGTGCATTTGTATGTATACGACATCGCACTTATCTATGTAGACGAACCGCCACTTTGCGTTAATACTTGACCTATTTGTCTTAAAAGTGGTTAAACTAAGCGAGGCTGAAAGCGCCTGCATTCCTACATCCAGCCAGTCAATTTTACAGGTCAGCGCTCAAGTAGTCGACGGTCCAGACTATCAACAGGAAGGTCACCTGCTGGAGTGGCTTTCGTAGGAACGAAGTATGATTGAAATTCCATTGCTTTGTTTCAAACTGACGATACAGGTCATGCGGAATAAGCAGCATTGTTGTGTAATGCCCCTATCGACAGCTAGGTTTGAGTACAGCTCTCTCCATCCCCTGAGGAGTGTTTTTCAACAGCAGTGGTTCTTTCACTGATTAGCTTCACAGTATTGTTGATACTTGGCTAGTGCTAGCTGTACCTATATGTACAAGTCGTTAGGTGCTTACCTACTGTATCATTGGTTATATCTCTTTCCTCTCGAAAGGTCGATGCGTCGTGGAGGTCATGCCAGCAAATAAGCACATATGTATGCTTATGGCTTTAATTGATCTCGTCTAGTTGCTTTTGCAAACTTGAGGCTTGAAGTTCTCACGAGAGGTTGGCTATTGACCAATCCGCGTCCAGGCGCTACCCTGGGTAGCATTGCATCGCTGCGAGGCCTCGTATTTTGGTTTTTGTGCAGGGGGTATGCAGCTGCCGCGCTTGGGCGGCTCGCCCTCCTATCTCGCAGAAATTGTCGAAAGATTGTCAGGCACAGGGTAGCAGTCAAATATCATAACTATCGGGCCAAGATGTAGCTTCCCAGATATTTGTTATTGTATCCGCTCGTTGAAATTTATGTTTCTTTCCTTTCCTTTCCTTTCTTCGGGTCAACGTCGTGCTTGTCCTCAACCGCGCCGTCGTCTTGAGATACCTCTGCGGTCTAAGAGGCTGTTATTGTCTTAATGTTTTGTGGTTCATGTTTAATTTTTAATATTCCCTTTCGATAATACTGTATCGCTACCACGATGCGTTGGGCCATCATCTATTGGGGGACGATTCTGTCCTCAGGGGTCTTCACGAGGGCAGACCCAACTTGGCCTTCTCCGAATGACGAGGTTGAAGAGATTATGTACCAAGTCTCGGGCTATAGGGCTCGAGATTTTGGCGGAACCGTCATTCCGTGCTCCAACGAAGCATCTGGGCCTGGTCGACAAAATGCTGCAGAGTGGTTACGAGCAGCCTTTCATGACATGGCTACAAGTACATTTTTAGGAAACGTACGAGCCGGTGGGCTGGATGGCTCTTTGCAATACGAGTTGACCAGTTCAGACAATCTAGGTCCAGGCTTCAACACAACTCTCAAGTTCATGGCTGACTATTATACAAGCCGATCAGGCGTTGCGGACCTCATCGCTCTGGGTGTATACTATTCGGTCAGGTCTTGCGGGGGCCCTGTGGTGCCAATTAGAGGCGGGAGAGTCGACGCTGTAGCGGCTGGCCCCATAGGTGTTCCGCTACCACAGAACACGGCGTTCACTTTTGAGCAGCAGTTTCTACGGATGGGATTCAACAGGACCGAGATGATTCAAGCAACGGCCTGTGGTCATTCCATAGGCGGTGTTCATGACAACGAGTTCCCAGAGATTGTGCCAGTCGGAACTACGGAGAACGGCGAGGTTGCCTTGGACTCGACTGTTGCGGTCTTCGATAACAAGGTCGTCACCGAATATATCGCTGGTAACACGACCAACCCTATGGTGGTTGGACCATCGATCAAGGCCACCAGGAATTCAGACTTCAAGGTCTTCAACTACGACGGCAATGTGACAATCAAGGCCATGGCAGGTGTCACTGATTTCAACAATATATGCGCAACAGTCCTTCAAAAATTGATTGACACAGTACCTGATGGCGTTGTCCTCACGGATCCTATCCAACCATATGCTGTCAAGCCAGTTGATATGCAGTTGACACTCAACTCTGGAGGCACTACAATGCAGTTGACTGGACTTATACGCGTTCGAACTACCGACATGGGAGGGGACTCCGTCTCTAGCCTGACACTGAACTACAAAGATCGAAGCGGGGGCAACAACTGCGGCATTACGAATTGCAGGTATACGGCGACTATTCTGGGCGCCACCCAGGGCTTTGATGACCAATTTGTTGTGAGTCTACAGAATAGCATATCGTTGAGTTGACCAGTTGAAATCTGACACTCGCAAGTGGTTCCCTATTAACGCCGCCATCTCGACTTCTACTGGTATATCGTCCTTTACCGTGACTCTCAATATGGCCAGCGGAACGAGCCAAACCTTCGATAACAATGGCAATTCATATCCTTTGCAGGACGCGATATTGATTCAGAAGCTTCAAAGTTGTCTGTTCTCTGGCACTCTTACCGTCACGGCAGCCGTGAGTTGTCTCCATAGTCTCGGCTATAGACAAGTGCTGACCTGTTTCTATAGGTTCGCAACGACCGTAAATCTCTCCCTGCTAACATGTATCTCTCGTACAAGACACCAACAGGAAACCCAAACCTTCCCATACCTACCCTTAAGAACGCTACGGTTGCCATGACCGAAGGGACTTGCGTAGGTGGGTATACCTTTTATACAGCGAACTTCACTGGCCTTGGTGATCTCGCGTATGCGTCTAAAATCGATGTTATGAGCGGAAGTGGTTCTTCAGCCCTTAAAGACGATTTCAATGCCGCAAGCGACCTTGGAGGCACGTGTCTGCCTTTCCAAGCTCCGCCGTCCTCTTTGTGTACTACTGGGCAAGCATCGACACCCCCTGGATCATCAACTACTTCGTCTATCAGCACTATTTCCTCATCATCAACCGTGTCTGTTACCATCACCTCGTCAAGTTCTTCGGCTTCATCATCTGGCACAGTGAGCAGCACGAGCACTTCCTCCACAGCACCCACCGAAACCTTGCATCACAGAGATGGCTTAGGGGAGTATGTGCTTGTAGGATGTCAGACAGAATCCACTGTGGGGGGAACCCGTGCTCTTGGTGGTGCTGCCTTTGCTTATGATAGTATGACACTGGAAAGTTGTATGCAAAATTGTACTGGGTATGTCTTCTGGGGTACGGAGTATGGCCGAGAATGTAAGTTTCCGAAATGGACTGGTCTCGCTAATGATATATGTGACTGATGTTCTACTTAGGCTACTGTGGCGATTCGCTACACTCGACTAGCGAAGATGCACCCCTAACGGATTGCTCGATGGTCTGTGGCGGAGATGCCACGGAATACTGTGGAGCTGGTAACAGGATCGAGCTGTATAGCACCACAGCTAGCCAACCCGCTCCCACTGCCACGTTAGCTCCCAAGCCGACCGTATCGCCATATGTCCGAGTCGGATGCTACACTGAAGTTTCAGGTGGCCGAGCCCTGACCGGGGCGGCTTATGCAGACGATGCTATGACGTTGGAAATGTGTGCCACCAACTGCGCCGGCTTCACGTACTGGGCAGCAGAGTATGGCCGCGAATGCTACTGTGGCAATACTTTGGACAGTCTTAGCACGCCTGCCTCGGAAGCCGATTGCCAAACGATGGTATGTGCTGGGAACCGTTACGAGTACTGTGGAGCTGGAAATAGACTTGAGCTGTACCAACTTGTGACGGCTTCATCCGCATCATCCGCAACGGCAACACCGACCCCGAGCGTGTAGCTACCCGCCTCTTTGTTGGCTGGTCTTAACGAGAAGTAACGAGGGAAGTTGTTATGATCTTTAATATAAATTATAAATTATATGGGTATATACAACTTACGATGGCTAGAGGACGGATATATGGTTACTTGGCGTACAAGCGATATCACACGAGAGGAGTCTTGGTTTGAAGATGGAAAAACTAGCGTGTGGAATAGCGTCTGGGTTTATTGTAATGATTCCCGTTGGGAGAGAAAAGGGATAAGAAGTTGGCCGTGGCGGTGCTCAGACCTAACACCAAAAGATGAAGGAATATTCCTTAGTGATCATATTCCACGGTGGGTTTTCTTGAAAGAACACCTACTTAGGCCTTTCCCTGAGTATATACTGGTCTAGTATAATGCATAGATAAATATCTTATAACTGGTACCGTTACATGTGAATTGTCTGAGCGTCCCCTTTAATTCAAGGCAACTACTGAGTGACTGAAGAATGTTAGACATACTGCCTTAGTTATATTTAAAGAGGTCTTGGCTGTGAAGGAAATCCATGTGTAGAAGCATTCTTGGTAAGTTTGTGTATTTGGACTCACGATTACTGACTTACGATACAGTAATACATGTATACCTACATATATACCTATGTAGGTATCTACCACTTTAGGTACCTATATCTTGTAGCGGGTAAAGATGGACCCCCGGTCACATAAAGTTTAGCGAGGTCTAGGGAGTTTTGGTACCGCGCAACCGCGTCACCCGCGTAATTGGAATTGATCCATAGCGACGCCGTAAGTACCTAAGTACCTACACTTTAGTTGAGTTCTAATGCAGCCGCAACTTTTTTGCAGACTTCCACCAAATCCCATCAAGACGACGCCTGCATCACGACTTGTGCAAGTACGTACTAGCCAGCCCCGCCGCGCCGCTCTACTTTTTTCTAGATGGAAAGTGCATGGGACGGAAATCGCACCCTAAACCACCACCGTGTTCCGACCAATTTGCGACAAATCACCTTTCCCTTCTGTTCATCTTCTGTAGTTGAGTAAGTTCCTGCCAGACTTCCTGTGACTTACCTTGTTACATACATACCTAGGACGTACTTACAGCTATTTTACTGCGCTTTTGCTGATTTCTCTACTCTTAAGCAAACACCTGCATCTTCCTTTGTCGAGGCCTACGCCATAAAGCGATGCGTATTCGCCGACGTTGGAACCTGTTAGCACACCTACATCCTACAAAGACGAGGGCTTAAGGTCAAGCATGTCGACTGGTACGCTTTAGAAAGCTGATTTCGTTCGCCAACCACCTTGACTGACCCCGAACCAAAGGGACACCCTTCGGAGATCCAACCTCACCTGACATCCTTTCCGAGATCGCCGGGGAGGTTCGAGCTACCCGACGAACCGTTGCTCTTCACCGAACTAAGCCAGCCGACGCCTCGAAACAGGTATTCTCAACATGTCAAACATTATTGTAGGTTCTAGCTGCTGGTATATACACTCTAGGCCTGCGTCTGACTCTTGTGACAGAAGAAGTTCACTGGTGTAGGCGAAATTCGTCCCGTGAATAAGCTCAACGGAAATAGTCAGAATCCATCACAGCTTGTGCGATCGACGCCGACACGCCCTCCTTCGATCCCGCCACCTGCGAAACGGCAGAAGAATGGAGAGCATACTCATGCTCACTTTGCCGTCGTATCGGAATCCGAACATGCCAACCAAACCACGCCCCGCAAGCGCTCTTTGGACAACATCAGCGATTCTCAGCAAACATTGAGGTCACAATCATCCAATGCTGGAGGATCCCAATTCGCTCAACCACACATACAGGAATTTCGATACGCAGAAAATTTCATCAGGTTGCCGCCGACGAAAAGGCGTCGACATGGTCGTACGGAACGGCTAAACGGAGATATGGTCGGCGAGATGCCTCTCCTTGGCCCTGATCCGGATGATAGTGACGGAGATGTGGTACTCGTCGAGGGGCCTAGGTCTAGTGCAGCTTCCCAGGCGCAACAGGTCCAGCAACCTATTCAGAATTATGCAGGACGCTTTCAAGGGGCTACCAGGCTCACCCGGCATACTGTCGGTGCCGCGAAGATGGACAGGATAATTGACAATATGGGGCCGAAGAAGACGAATCTCAAGAGTGTGGAATCCAGCCCAGACGAACTAGCCCCGGAGGCACAGGACATGAGAGAGAGGGTGCCAACTAAGCGTCCCGTTACTCCCTCGCCAAGCTTATCTAAGAAGGGTGATATTACGCGCACAAAGTTCTCGGGCTCGTCTCATACCAGGCCGCAGAGTTCAAAGGAGACAACCGACGAGTTAGATTGCGCTGCGGAAATCATTGGTTCGAGGCTTCGCATCCTTCAGGCTATCTCTGGCCAATTTGCGTACAATGCAGACAAGGCAAGCAGCGCGGACGAATGTTTTCTGAAGGTCCGAGAAGTGAGCCACATTCTCCTCCCGTCGGATTTAGACGGCAGGCTTATGACAGAGTACTCGTACTTGACGGTTAATTTGAAGAAAACTGAGAGAATCACATTGCCGTCGAAACCGGACTGTCGTATAGTTTCGATGTTTCGTCGTCTTGACGCTACGATAAGCGGCAGCCAAAAGCTAATCATCGAATTCCAATCTCGTGAAGACCTCGACCACTTCGTAGAATGGGTAACTATGGACAAGGAAGGCATTCCGCAACCTGAGATCATCGTTGACGAACAGTAAGTTGAAGAACACGACTATTCATCATCAGCTATTAATGAAACTCGCAGGGACAAGCTGAACAAGGAACTTGATCACGTACTGAGACAGGCAACCAGAAGCAAGGTTGTCCAAGATGATGACGTTGGAGATGATATGAAGCTCATTAAGCACAATGTAGCAGCTCGTGTAGCGCAGGCGAAGTCTATCAACCGACCATATCCCCCGATCAGCCAGAGGAAGACCAAAGATCTAATGAGGCCTTTTGTTTCCCAGCCTCTATCAAACCGTGGAGTAATGGTTATACCCGATGAACACCAGCGTCGCCAACCCCTGCGACAGTCACGAACAACTCGCTCCACGTATGTACTCAGAAGCCCTTCCGTGGAACCCAAGTTACCCGAACCTGAGAGTTGGACAGTCAACAATCCAGGCTGGGAGAGAAACTGGCGCAATTCTCTCGTTTTCCCTCCTCATGGGAAGAACCGAGCTACCGTTGATAAAGAAGATATACCCCGATTAGACGAGGGTCAGTTCTTGAATGACAATCTGCTCATCTTCTATCTGCGCTATCTCCAACATTCATTGGAGGCAAAAAGGCCAGATCTAGCTCGGAGGATCTACTTCCAGAATACCTTCTTTTATGAGAAACTGAAGTCTGGGAGAACAAGTCAGGGTATCAACTTTGATAGTGTCAAGGCGTGGACTTCTCGAGTTGATCTCTTTACGAAGGACTTCATTATCGTTCCAATCAACGAGTTCGCTCACTGGTATGTTGCGATCATTTACAACGCACCGAAACTTCTCCCATCCTCAGACAAGACGGAGCCAACCGATACTCCCTCGAATGATGGAATCACTATCGAAGAGGATGCCGATGACTCTGGTAGAGTTTCTAGCGCCTCTCCCCATAGCGGAAAAATGGGCAAGCCTCCAAGTGCAGAAGCAGTGATGCCTACAGCACAAATTGATGTGACAAACTACCTAAGTCGTATGTCAATCAATAGCCCAGACCTTTCAAATCCCGAGACTAAGCAGTCAGTAGTCAGCGACCCCGAGATGCAGAAGACAGGTATACCGTTAACCGACCACGAACAAGATATCGAGGTAGTCGGAACCAAGAATGATTCTAGAGCGGACGTGGATCAGATTCCGCCACCAAACAACGACAATCTTCTGCGGAAGAAAACAGGAAAGAGACAAAGCATTGGCCTTCGGAAGTACAATCTTGACCAGCCAAGGATTATCACTCTCGATTCCTTAGCCCTAGCGCATTCTCCGGCTTGTAGCTGCCTCAGGCAGTATTTGATTGCAGAGCTCAAGGACAAGAAAGGCATCGAAATTCCAACTCCTGGCGCATTGGGTATGACGGCTAAGTACCTCCCCCAACAATCGAATCACTGCGACTGTGGCCTTTATCTGCTGGGGTACATACAGGAATTTCTGAGAGACCCCGACCGGTTTGTTCGTAGCCTCCTTCAGCACGACAATGAGATTGCCTGGAACCTAGACCCGTCACAGCTTCGGAGCGACATTAGGGACTTGGTCTTTGGGCTTCAGAAGGAACAGCAAGATCGAGAAGATGCTTTCAAAGAAGAGAAACGCAAGGCTGGATTGTTGAAAAAAAGGAAGCCGGTAGCGGAGCAGCAGCCACTCCCTAAAGACATGTCCCCCGTGAAGGAGCAGGTTCCCGATCAGCACACGTCTGAAACCGTGAGGGAGGAAAGCGTCGCTAAAGAGGACGGAAATGTACCTGTCAACCCAAAAGCGAGATCACCAACCCCCGGGTCCCTCCCTCCAGAAAATAGACCTGCGTCTGAGTTGGAAGAGAATCCCCACATTCCCGGTTCATTTCCTCAGTCCCCATTCTTGGAGAGGGCCAATGCAGTGAGCTCCCCCACTGCGACCAACGTGGATAATGCCATGCAAATGGGAACTCCGAAGTTCGTCTCACCACTGCCTGGATCTACTAGCGGCTCTTCGCCAACGAGGCCTATGGTCGTCGACGATTCGGATGCCTCCCTAATTTTAACCCAGGGCCCCGCTCATACTCACAGTATTCCCAAGCAAATCGACTCACCCCGAGACGCCCTGCGCATCCAAGACCGCGGTCTCGGCATTCATCATTATCCAGCTGTTAGACCCCAAAATCAAGAGGAAGCGCCAACGACAAGTCCATTCTTCGCAGGTCGACAACCCGGTGACAAGATGGCCTCGGCCAAACTACACGATGACCCAGCCCAACCCCAAGAAGTCGTAGATATTTCGGACTAAGTAGCCACTGCTTAGCCCATGACCGTCGCATATATGAGATGCGGAAAGGTGGAAACGGAAACGGAAGGGAAACGGAGTGTAGTCGGAAAGCATAGTGCGAGAGGTACCGCGACAGACCTCATACATACATGTATCTGCATAGGTTCGGCGTACGCGGTTTGTGTTGAAAATATGCATCGCCCATATACCCCGGTGGAGTGCGTGCTGGTCTATGGTTTTTTGTCGCCCGATTCAGGGGGGCCGTACATAGAGAATAGGTACCGAACGGTTTTGTGTCAGCACACTTTTAAGTCTGGCCTTTTTTTAACCTTGTGAATTGTCTACGTTTGTCTCCATGCGATCTGATTATAGGCATTAGCACTAGAGGTCATTGTGATCTCGTGATTGGCGAATACGTAGAGTAGATGCTGCCCCTTGAACCCCACCATGCAGTGCCGTAGACGTGTCTACTCGTATTCGAAGGTAGGTGGTAAACCCCTTGGTGATGCAATGCAAGTATATTCTTCCATTACATGCCTCTAGGTCATGGTTCGCAAGAGGCTCGAGGGTAGAAAGGGACGTAGGTAAATACCAAGTTCTGTTTTAAGTCATCTCGCACTTTTGCTCTATTCATGCGTAGATAGGTGAAATCAACGAGTTCACGGCTACATTCATCTGCTTGCTCTTAGCTACGCTTCGGTGGATTGTGGGCGACCAAAATACCTTGAGGCTATCCAGATATAAACAGCCTCATGTTACGCATTTACGATGGAATAGCTGTACACGAACATATCATTCTAGAACTTAGGGGACAGGATCGGTCTCGGGTAGCATCAAGGCTATGAGACAAGTTTTAGGGTATCATCATCGATAAACTATAAGATTTCCAAAACTACGGCTCTATCCGGCCTACTGCTTGTATTTCTGCTTCGTCTTGCTCTTCTCGTCGCCGTCCTTCTTCTTAAGGCTTGGGAGCTCGAAGGCCGTGCTGATACCGCCGGCCATCTTCTTCCACAACCCAAGATCGAAGCCCTGGTTCCAGGTCAGGACGCCGACCCACGGCTGGATGTTGTAGTTGACGTGCAGCACGACGTCGCCTGTCTCGGCGATGCGGCCCGTCGGGTGCGTGATCTGGTACTTGGGCTTCTGGTTCTTAAGCGACAGCTTTCCCCGGCCCGGGTCGACGGTCTTGCCCGCCGCGCTGCGCCGCAGCTTCTTGAGCGCAACAGGCCCCAGGTTCGATAGGTGGTCGGCACTCGGGCTCGTGATGATGGAGTCCCAGATCACGGCCTTGTTCGTCTGGTTCATGTTGTCGCCGGTGGGGGCGGCGGGCCACTCGGCCGTCACGTACACGAACAGCTGCTTCGTGTTCCACGTGAACAGCGACGACAGGTCCGCGTCCAGCGAGAACTTTATGATGGCGTACTCCTCCTTCTTAGTGCTGTAGTAGTGCGGCCGGCCCTTGACTCTGCTTTCGCCGTTAGTTACCCGCGTCCATGCCTATGCCTCTACTTATACCTAGACCTGGAACGGACTTACACCTGGACATTGGTCGGTTTTATGACGGCGCTGGGTGTCCGGGGAGTGGTGAAGTCGGAAGCGGCGATGAGGGCGGCAACGACGAAGGCGACGGTGGTGAAGAAGCCGAATACATTTTGTACCCGGGTTAGGGAGTTGTACATGGCGAGTTAGATGCGGTTCCCCTAGACGAAGAAGAGGAATTGAGGATCAGCCAATTCTTTATATATGGATTTGTCGCATGTACGTTCGCCAGGATGTCCGTCTCCGATGAATAGATCATAAGTTGGCGTCTTTTAGCTTAGTTTGTCCCCGTCCCCGTAACATGTGAGAATAGGAAGTTGAGCTGTTGTGAGGCCACGTATTAGAGCGTTGGTGACGATTCCTTATCGATAATTCCTTATCGGCTGCTTATCAACTACCCCAGCTTTGTCTTACTTCTTGGCATCCCCTTTTCCACTCCAATTACCCCTATTCAATAATACACCTATTGTCAGGATCTATGAAACAGAATAAGAAGTTGTATTATCGACACTTCTACTCCTAATCTACTAGCAGCCAAACATTATCTGTCTGTTGGCTTTCTTTAGACCAGTTATTCCTTTTAGGTAACCCTCCCCATGCAGGCATCAGTGTCTCGCCACCTGGTTCGAGTCCTTCAGCCTCAAAATCGACGAGACTTTTCCTCCACACATGGAGGTGAACTTGAGTTTCCCAATACCACTGACCATATATCTAGATATGGACTAGCCACTCAAAAAGCAAGATTGTTCGCAACTATGGTTGACTTATCCCATCCTGAGATTCCGCAGGTTTGGGCTTAGGTTCCTGACGGCGGTAGGCGCTGGCAAGATCCGGTCCCTATCAAGTATGCGTCAGTATCTTCTCGATGATATACAAGTTCTAGTGCTCACCCATTCTGAAGCATGAGCATCCAGGGGAGCTAGCTGAAGTGTGCCATCCGGAAGAACCATGCTTTGAGCACTTGATGCTAGGAGAAGAGTCGCCAGAAGAAGCTTAGAAGGCATGCTGCCAGAGGGCTACAGACGGTGTTGTTTGAAATATGAAAAATCTTTATTGAGGGAGCGTCGAGCACAACCCTTCTCGGAAGCTCTAGTTGAATTCTGAAGGCGCGAAGATCAACTGAAGGTCTATAGTTGTGTTATCCCCGTGGTGTAGTGTTCAAGGCGATGAGTGACGCAGGTTGCGGAGGTGTGAGCTCATATCTTACAGACACGTCAAGTCCCACTACCAAACGTATATATCACCTACTCGATTCATAGACGACGATCACTAGACCACGCAGAGGTCTCCTGACACCAAGACTACCTACGGAGCCAACAGCTATGCTGGTTCCTTGGCTGCGAGAATGGTGGATTGTGCAGTGACGATCTTTCTTGGATAAATGGCGTTGGATATTGGTCGCAACACCATGGAGGACTAGTTCAGTGCTTCATTACCTCGTAGCTAAATCTACTGTGAAATACAATATCTCTACATATTCCTTTCAATGTAGACAGTGTCAAGAAAGCGCTCCAGCGAACCCATTGCTCTGGGGTCGAGGCATAGATGTCAATTGTCAGATGCTCTCTCAACTTTCCATAAATTAATCAGTCAGCATACGAGATGGACTGAATATCAAGTATTAGTGTAGCGGAGTCTTCAAACTTCTCGACGAGTTCTGTCAACTTTCACTTGCATCTAGCAAGGTTCATGTTGCGTTACTCGAGGTTTGGCTTAACCGAACAAGCCTGACGTCCGAAATGTCAAGTGATGGAGGAAGCATTCGGGGAAATAGCTGCGCCGAGGTGATGATCATCGAGGGTAAATGCTGGCCTGCCGGTTATACCAGGGCTACGAGACGATCATTGTACTTTATGGGTCATGCCGAGGACGGGACGGGAGTTTACCATCGCTCGAATAGGAATGCCGTTACCTCCATTATTAAGGGTAAAATATCGGACGCGTAATTTGACCAGAGTGTAAGTGTGAGGCTCGTCATGATGACCTGTATCTCCAGCTCGAGTGGTCTGATTTGTATTAACTGGTATACCATAGCGGACCGAGGCAAGGGTCAGGGATAGACGGCAGGATTGCAATGACTACATATTTGCTTCGAACTCACGAGAGGTCTCAATGGTTACCTATTGTCGTAAATATGTTTATGCATAAGAGAACATAGACAATGCTGGGCCCCTATATGAAGTCAATTTCTAGTTTCTCACGGGATATATTTCTATTCATCTTGTGCTATGACTTCGAGCCATGGTCATGGTTCATCCAAGTCTACAAACTTATATGCCCAGAAAGAACACCACTAAAAGCGTATATGGTTAGAGATTGCATCTGCTAGGCGTCTTTGGAGATTGTCCAGTAGCGAATATTAAGAAGATGAAGAGTATAACGACTTTTCTTCGTATAAGAACAATAAAAAGGGGGAGAGAAAGCCTCAGTTTAAGGTATACGTACGATGAAGCAGAGCCCTCCTACTCCGAGGCTGGCGAGGTAGAATATAGCCGCCTACGCGATAATTAGCTAAGGTCCATATATCATATATATTGAAAACTCCTGCGAGATACTTACCTCTCTTCCACGCAGGCCGTCTCCATATAACGGGGCACAGATATACACGGTCAGTCCCACGAGAAAGGCGATAACGGAATACGCCAGAAGCATCATGGGTGCCTGCCAAGTGAACACCATGTTCCAGCGAACGACTACCTCGATGTCATCATCCACATTGTCGGCAGCACAAGACGAGGCGCCTGTTATAGGCCCCAGCTGTTGTCCTCTTTCTCCTCTCCCTTTCTCGCGGTCGTCATCGCCTCCGCTCTCTGACTCGGTAAGGAAGAAGCTAACCCTAGCCCTAGCAGCAGCAGCGGTCGGCGACGACGGCAGATGGTCTCTCTTTGAGATGCGGCATACCATGGCTACGTCGCGCGCGGAGGCGTACGTCTGAGGCTCGCGGTCCGAGCGCAACTTCCTCTGGACGATGGCGGTGAATATGAAGGACTGCGACGCCGACAGCAGGATCGCGAAGAGCGACAGCACTAGCGAGAAGTACCGCGCCGCTGGGCCGACCCAGTGCTCGGAGGCGCGTGCTTCCCAGGAGAAGCATCCGATGACAGCTGCGGAGAGGAGTGCGCCCTAGTATTCGTTTCGCTTTCATGTTAGGGAAACAACCAATTATACGAGCTCCTAACTTTAGAGTCTCGTATTCGAAAGGGGAAATGTTAAAGGTAGTACAAAAGGGGGTTGGGCTTATATAAGGCTGTTGGTTAATGAGGAATATTACGTACGGCTACTTGAACGAAATAGAGCTCGTGCAGCTTGCGGTCTCACCAGCTCGCCAGCATAGCAGCGAGTTCGACATCATTATTTCGGCGTCTCGCGCTATTAGCTATGGCAAGTATTGGAAGTAGTGTGTTCTGTCGGAAGAAGCGGTAGTAGGGGAGGGTGAAGAGGTTCATGGCAGCGTAACCAGATGACGAGGCCGCCTTACGAAGCGCAGACTGTGCCCCCGCCATCCCTTCTCCTTCTTAGCATAATGTGAGAAGTGGGTTGCGAAGAGAACCGCAGTTGTATTTCTAGGACTTGTTTACCTATATCGAGTCCATCTCCATGCTTGAAGGATTGCGCCATGGCTGGTCTAGTAGAAAGAGGGGCTGGACTCAGGAGGTCAGAAGGATGACTGTGAGTGTTGCACAAATGCACATGTAGTTGAGAAATAAGCGAAGCTCTCTGGCTGACACACCGAATATCATGTGGCCTTGAAAGTGCACATGCACATGGTCTTCTAAGCCTATGTTACCCGTAGTGTCACTCGTTAGTGGCACTAAGAGGTAGAAGAGCTGGCGAACTCTGGGTTAAGCCTCAGGGTATTCTACTAACTCGACAGCGATTGAACCTATATTTCCTGGATACGAGTTGATTTGGTATGGATGAGACAAATTCGAATGTAAATCTGGACTAGATAGCGTGGAGAAACGAGAAATGACAAATACATTAATGATATACGGACTGTTATCTATACCATCCCTACTCCTTATTTCTTAGCTGCCATCTAGAGATCATCGCCCTCTATATGTCCACTGGCCACTGCAATCCCTCAGGGCCGCATTTATTTCGTCGTCATCCATGTTATGCCTATTTCTCAGGTGGGCGATGAAGTTCTCTTCCTTGGTCTCGCGCTCGAAGTCGTCTGGACAGCCTTCGATTCCGCATTCAAAGTACCTGCCTAAGGCATATCGATTCCACTTAGCTGGGTCCTCGTCGACTCGAGCTCGTCTTGCTTCGACTAGTTCTCTTGCGCATGCCTGCATGTAATCTACCATATCTGGCTCGCTTACACTGGAGTTGAAGGCATTTGTCATGGTTTCAATAGTATTTATGCCCGTTTTTCTCGGTTTCCAGTCATCCATGTCAACTCCGGAGAGTTTTAGTGGTTCATTAAAACGATAGTATAAGAAAGACGGGTCTTCTTGTGCTTTCTGTTCCATGCGCCAATGTGTTGGCTCCGGATCTCCGTAGCGTGACACAACGCTCTTAACGACACGAAGTATACGCGGGCCAGATGGCTGTTCCATAGGCCGAGCTGTTCCAATGCTAACGAGGGTTCCGACCTTCATGTCGGTATTGTGCATCTGCTTCTTCAGTTCGTCGTATGTTAGGTTAGAGGGGTTGTTTGCTGGCCCAAGGCCTCCATCCTCGAGTGTTTCGACGTGTCTGCGGTGAGGTACCGCAGTATTGTTATGATTCGGGGGTTGTGAGTTGGTTCTTCCACGGGCTGTATTGCCATCGGTCATGAGCTTCAATGGCCTAAAATACATAGGAGCCGCGGTGGTCGCCCGTGCAACTTGCCATATACAAAAATCTCCTGATTTACCGCCATGTTCGTCTCTCAAATCACTCAAAGCTCTTGTGAAGGTAATCTGTCTTGATCGAGGCCCTAGTTCTGGAGACATCTTTATCTCGTATGATCGGAAAAGTCGGGTTTCGGTGAGCACACCTTTGGATTCAGTCATATTTGCGATGACCAGACTTGTTATTTCGTCAGTTGTAGCTAAGACGTTCTAATCACAGCCAGAACTTACACCCGGCAGAGTCCGCTTTCTGTGTCGAACCGAGCGTTCGGAAGGTCATTCCTCCCCTTTTCCACCCTTCGGACGACGACATCCTTAATGACCTTCTCAAAATTACCGGTATTATATTTACACCATGGAAGACCGGAATTCAAATGATGGAAGAAGCGAGGGCGGCCAAACACTTTCCCAAGGAGAGTTCTGTATTCATGAATGCAATCTTCGACGGTCATTCTAAACCGGCCCAGCATAATCGCTATTAATCTGTGGGAGTTTCGGTTAGCTACCTAGGTAAGGACCTGACCGTTTAAGAGGAAATCTCTGCCTACCCTCCTGTTGATGTTCCTGCAATATAGTCGAAGTAATGGCATGGCAGAAACGGCGTGTATTCGTTATCGTCTAGGTGAGACAAGTTGTTCGGCTCATCACAAGGGTAAAAGCTAGTGATGCGTTTCTCGTTCGCTCCCGGAGTATCCGCATTGTTTTCGTGGGCCATGCCCAGCCTATTCTCCTCTTTCCCAATATACTGCATTAATCTAAGTATAAAGAGGAGGCTATAGTAACCTCGCACGCCGCCCCCGTCTAATTCACAGGTCAGTAACGACGCCGAGTGCGGTTTAGAAAGACCGACCAAAAGTAAGGACATGCTTCTTTAGCCATGGACCTCGACGAGTAGCTTGCGAGCTGGGTCCAGGTTCAGACATTGGTGATTGATCTGACATGTGCAATGCTACACTGGTCAAGACGGTTGCAGAAGTCCAAGCGATGAGTGATCAAGAATAGCTTGTCGAGGACAAACCTCGAGTATCACTCGTAATAGCAGCACCGCTACCAATGAATAGCCTATCCCTAGCTAGGATCCAAAGCATTGGAAAGTAACAGATAAAGGATGAGTAGCAGATGAGCCCTCCGTAGAGCTGTTTGGGAAGGAGTCATTATGGAAACCATAGTTCCAAGATAGGACTCTATCCATTATAGCGACTGGAATCTAGACGGGCTTCATCCGTGTCAAGACCACAAGGCTGCGGAGCCTACGACCGGTCTCCCAACTCCATGCTTTCAGCCTCCAAATGCGGCGTAGTTTGTGAGGAAATTGAGAGGCGGAATCCTGAATTTCCGTTTTGATTGGCATTAGTGATGACTTGCAGGATGCATAGTTCGTAGGTGAGTGAAGTAATCTGCAGACACGGGGTCACCGAATATCGAAAAGCAAGTCAGATCCGAGGATATCTCCTAGAAGAGGATAGTAACTCCATCGGCGCTTGTAGCAGAACACTCATCTGAAGATGAAGGGGTGGCATGGGGAGTTGGGGTCTGCTCATCCTTGCACGAATTCTTCAGCGATATCGAGCTTCATCGTGTAAGGATTCCTGCATATGCAGCAATGGGAAGATATTGACCCCAAAAATATCCTCGCAGTGATCCCGACGGTGGAATGCGCCTCCTGTTAGTTCATGACTGGTTCGCAGCCTGCCGTCGGAACATGATGTGCTTCCTGCTGACCGGTCAAGATGATGACACCGACGCCCACCCCTAATTGGTTGCTTCATGTAATGTGTGTGTATTGTGTTATTGGGGTGGTTAGTGGCGTGGTCGCAGGGTCTTTTTCAAGGCTTCGAGCCTGCTCCGAGGCTTTTTCATTAGGTATATTGATATGGGAAGTACAACCAAATGGCTTGTAGGAGGAGACGTTTCAACTCGGACGTTCGACGCTTCAAATACCATGGCTACCCCGAGGATTGGGCTTCAATCTAAAAATGACCGAGCGCTTTACTTACTCTCTGCGGACGACATCTCCGGAAATCTACGCTGTTCTCTAAAGTCATCACTTACTTTCAACTTGTGCTCCCTGGGAATGACGGACCACCATCTGTGGCCACAGTTAGAGGATCGGACGTTGGTATACGATCCACGGGTTGCCCAAGTCACCATCAAGAAGACTAAGAAAGTTGATAATGGTACCCAGTCACACATTTTATGGTTATTTCTGTGCTAATAGAGGCAGATTCAAACCGATATTGGACGATACCTCTCAACGAGCCAACGAAGAAGGATTCCGATTGCTGGGACCTCTTCATCGACAGCAACGGAGAGAAGGTTTCGGCGCAGAAGCCAGAGCAGATACCAAAAGACGGGTACTTAATTGCTCGACTGAATCTTCAAACCCTGGGGGTGAAAGGCAGGCTTTTTCGAAAGTATAAGAAGCTTCAGACAGTATATATCCTCAAGCCTGAGAATAACTCGACTTCAGACGGATATGATGGGAATGACACGGAGGCTACATGAAGCTTAACACTTGAATTCTTTCCTACCGGCCTTTCGATTCGTTATATCGTTATATTATATGCCGATCTTGTCTCACATGGGAGCGTGCATTTCGTCGCTATTGAATTTAGGAGTTGATGGAGTTGATGACAGGCAAATTTAGGAGCCACGGTGATTAGGGATAGGCCAACAACCATAGTCTATCAGTGCGCTTTCGTACTGGTAGTATACATTAATTCATGACTAGAACAAATCAGCGGGCAGTCTAAGGTATACCGAAGCGAGGCAGTACAGGGGCGGTCAACATTCTAGGACGTAGATGACGAAATTGAATGTAAGTCAGATGAGCCGCATTCTGGGATAAGCGAGCTACCACACCGGCTAGGACGAGCCAAACAGATGTTGATCAGTCGTAATTCACCTTACGTCGCATCACCTAGTATCCTTAGATACCTAGGTACCTAGGCAATTATAGGATAGACCCCCAACTAAAAGGCATGCTAGCCACGTGTGGCGCCGGTAATCTCATATGACACCATTCTGGTACATATATTATTGGATAGCACGTTGATAGAGCTACCGCCCAGCTTACCCCTGATCCGATATACTCAACCGATCATAGGACTATCCCGGGTTCCGCCACATGGCTTACTCCAAGTAGATGACCGGTGAGGAGCCATAAGGTGACATGATAGACCGCCCTCCTCCATATCGGCGGAGTTTCAGAGCGACTCCCCGTAGGATATCGATCTATGGGACTCTTGCCTTAGTGCGTCTATGAGGCTTTGTGCGGTCAGCCTGAGCTAGGCAGCCCGCATTTCCCAGGTATTCTAGCCCAGAGTTCTGGGAAGACTGAGGCCTAGAGTACCTAGGACTGCACACAGATGTGATTTGTAGAGAGGAAATATGAATTCCCCCAGATCCAAGTCCCATAGCATTCAGTGGTTTGGGTGTGTATAGACTTGGTAACTGGGAAGTCTCACGCCACGTTGCCTCTAAAGCATCGAGTTTCCAAGCCACGACCGAGAATAAGCAATATATCCAGGTCACAGTTGGGGTAAGATGCGTTTTATACCGGCGATTTCCTCGTACCCCTGAATGCTGTATATCGTTACCCCATTACACAGGCAAAGTCTAGATCAATGAATACATTGGCCATGTATTCCCTGCTTCTGGAAAGGGGTTGAGACGTCCTCTTAGCAAAGATAGCGGCACTTTAAGTAGTATGGAATAATACCTCAGTAGTTCGGAATCCGCAGGGTTCGCTATGTTGACACATGCCTAGTTCTGTCTTGCGGGGAAATTCGATAAGTCGAATTGATGCTTCGTGGCGGAATTCTTAAACTTCGAGGGCAGCATGCTAACAAGTCGGGCAATCGGACCTCGGTTGCGTATTCGGCCTTGGTAGGCATACTGATTCATCTGTGTTTGCCGACTTGTTACTAATTACCATTTTTGTCACAGCAAAAAGTTGAGGCTCTACCGATCTGCTTAAGGATCGGAGAAATCAATGGTTTCATCCACGGGCGAGCTTACATAAGCAGGGCTAAAATCCCAGAGACAATTTCAAATGGTCATAGGGGAATTGACACTAAATACGCCTTGTCGACGTGGCTTGGGGTTCTAAATGGACTTACCTCGTAGGATGTCCCTTTACGGATCGACTCAGAGAGGCGGACTGGGGATGATCATGGTTTTATACACAAGATGGGTTACTATGTACAGCACCCCTCTAGAATTACAAGCGCGTCTTCGAGAGAGATATCTCGAGATGCCATCAGTAGTCGTGTAACTGCCCACCACCAACCCATCGTTGCGTAAATTTCACCATGCTGCCCTGGTGCCTTTCTAATGGCCGCCCGATCCCTATTGTATACATTTTCGCCCCTATCACCTGGTGCTCTCGAAGGTGGGCAGAGCTTAGTTCCACCGAAGCCCGATTGTGGGACTCCGAATGACTCGTAACTGATGCGAAAAAAAGTCTATAGTCATGATTTTGTGCAGAGCCGACCTCCACGTAGTACCTGTATCGCATATAGACACAGGGAATAGAGGCCTAGTAAGACAGAGGGAGAAAATGGTTGATACTGCATGGGGTCTCCGGCATGCTAGTCCTACTTGATAGTATGCGGCTGGAGCCCCGATGCTGGATCATGGAGATCGTATATTAATCGTGTGGTGGTGGGCGGAGAGGGGAGCTTCTATGCAGAGAAAGTCGTCCAAGTGTGACGGAGATGGAGACCTAGAAGGGGATATTAGGAGACGCCTGGGCACCAAGTGTCTCTTGTTGCTCTTGTAAATCTTCACCTCCCGACTCAATACTGATTCCAAGGCCAACCTTGGCAGATTGCTAGAAGTAGAGTTAGAGGGGTTATGCCATATTCGAAATTTCAAAGCAAGCTTACAGTGAAGTGGTCCACATCAGCGCAGAAGGACATCATGACTGGGGGTGCCACTCGCTTCTCTAGCATGCAGCCTAGTTTGCCCTTGGAATCGACCTGTGCCCGAAAGGTTGACATGCGGAAGTCATATTTGACACCGACAGCTGTGATACCCTCAGATTGCAAGCCGGCTCCCATCAGACCACCCTGACCAGGAACGACCTGGAGGGTCATGTCAACACCAGCTTGGACTTTGTCTGACAACCTCCTCCAGTATGTCGCATTCAGAGCGCCTTGGGAATGCAGGTGCGCAGTTGCGATCCAGTCGTCCGACTTGTATTTGGCGCAGTATGACAGGACAGACTCGGGCGGTTGATTGAGCGCGGCTCGTTGCCAGACAGCTTCGAGGCCAAGAGCGAGCTTGCGGGTTACGGATTGAAGATGGCTGAGGATGTAAATGCCGGTCAACCCACCTTCAAGATAAGAGGGGTTCAGCATCTTGACGGAGGAGGTGAAGTCACTGCCGGTATATTCATGCTCAATCGAAGCCATATCCTGCGAACCAACCTGGAACTGGGTCTTGGTGACGAGCGACGGGCTCCATCGGTAGTTGAATCGCGTCGATAGTGAGCCATTATTATCCACGTTGCCCTGGAGGAATACCTAGGAGAGAGTTAGTAGACATGTCAACTTGACGCATATTTTCTTTTACCGACCTTGCTAGTACCAAAGAGACCGGCAAAGGCGTAGGGATTCTGATGCTCGCCCATGGCAAACTGGTGCGAGACCTGAAACAGTGGCGACAGGCTGACGGCCTTCGTGAGATCTGCTCTTATACCTGTATGCATGTAGTTGGTTAGGGAAACATCGCGCTGCATCTCCTTCGCGATCGTCTCGACAGTGCCGGGATTCGACAAGCCGAGCCTGGCTCGTCGCTCGGAGAAGGACTTGTATGCATCGGAGACTGCATTGGTTATAGGGTTCGCAGTTAGGAAGCCTAAGGGCGACGATCCGGAGTCGAGATTGAGTGCCATGGCGGAGAGCGATGTCAAAGAAATTGACGTCGACGATAAGGAATGATGACAGGAAGGTCGGCCAAATACGTCAATTTAGAGACAGAGAGTGAAGAATGGGACGAATATTCACTCTCGTCGCAAATATTTTTAAGCCAGCGAACAATGCGTGTGACGAATGCAACCTAGCTTCGCAGGTGTGCAGTGCAAGCTCCCGATTATTAGAGTCGAGTAGAGGTGTCGTCAATTGCTAAGGTCTTGAGAAAAAAATGATTTCTTTGGGGCCTCGCGGCTGTGAGTGAGATCAACATCCTAGTAGGTACCTAGTTACTTCCTACTTGCTTGAGATTCCGTCCCCACTGTATGCATATCGGATTAACCCTTTTACCACATATTAGCGTCTATGATAAACCTTACCTAAACCTCACTTTCCCGGTTCCAATGCAGGGCTACGTAGGTACGTACCTACTGAACTAACGTCTCGTTCCTTATGTAAATCCTCCATCCTTGGCTTTGTTAAAGTTCATCCCAGTCTCTACATAAATCTTGTCTATTCACTCAAGTGCGCCCTGGAGAAAAGTCTAACAAAGGCCACGTGCATATGCGACATCTACTTTTTTCCATTCTTGGAGGATTCTACTTGCCATCTCAGCTGACGCAAAGAATATTCTCAGCTTGAACTTCGCCCGTGCCAGCAACGATCCTTGCAACAAGCTTTTGAGCATATCAGGAACATCCGTCCTGCGCGATTATAGCCGCTCCGAGCTTTCATTCAGATCTCTAGCTTGGCTCTCTCGTTAGACTCCCTCATATTTCCGTATCGAAGCAAAGGGTTATCGTCATCGTCTTCTGCCCTCTACCTCTGCTTGAAGGGCATACCGATTTAAGAGAGTGATGATCTCTTATTTTATGGTGAGGTTCTGCGCGCCTGATCATAACATAGAGGGTATCGAGTTGGAAACAGTCGCATGCGTATTTCACTTTTCATGACAATCGACTACTTTCAAGGTACCCTAAGTACATCACTGGTTGAATTGTCACTGGTTGAATCCGTGAGCTGGTGCAACCGTTGCTGCCGCTCTTTGTAACCTAGAGGACTCGACAGCGAGAGCAAGAGCTGCCGAAGCAGGCCGTGCTCACCATGGACACATTACTGTGAGTGCCATGCCCTTACTCGATGATTGTCTTGCTATTTTGGGTGCACCTGCAACACCTTGGATGGAGTCCTCGAGCTGAAAGCCTGGGGCAGCATGGCCGTTGAATTTGTTTGCTACATCGTTTCGAGAGACAGCCGATATTCCCAAATCTGAAATCTTCGTGGCCCCTTGAATAGCAACTCTGGTTGAACAAGATTTGGTTCCCGTCACTTTTGTAACCTGTTACATAGTTGCTGTTGTGTTCTCCTAATTCAATTTCAACAAACATGCAGCATCAAGCTCACTTCGCCGATGTTTGCTGCCAAGGAGAGTCTGATACTGATGATGCTAGCACTGCGGATATTGCCGCGAATGCTCCGAGATACCGGCGCAAGAGCAGCACCTTCATCGACGGCATCCATGATGTCCCGGAGGACGGCGACAGGGCTCCGGCCCAACTATACAGCACTATGTCGGGAAGACTCTTCCACTCCGGTCGTATCGCGATTGTTATGGTGGGACTTCCTGCTCGAGGCAAAACGTCAGTCTTACTAGCCGTTTATTGTATATCGAGCGTCTACTGAATATTCTCTAGTCATATTGCTGTCTCCTTAGCACGATATCTACAATGGTATGTTACTAATTGCCATGATGCTACGAAATTTATCTGATCTGTTCTAGGTTGGGAGTCAAGACACGGATTTTCCACCTTGGAGACTATCGTCGAGCCACTGTTGGACAAGGCGGTCATGTGCCGGAAGACTATTTCTACCCCAATGCCTCTCCGGCTTCTGTCGTGTTACGCCAGAAGATACTTAAGAAGTGTCGCGAGGACATCTACGGTTGGCTTAACCACGAAAATGGTCAAGTGGCTATATATGACGCAGTAAATCCTACTGCCAGTGGCCGCCGCTCGCTGGCTAAGGAGTTCGCCAAGCACGATGTCCAGGTAGGATGACATGCACTGGAATATACCAGGGTAGCGCACCGTTGCTAATGATACTACAGACATTGTTCCTAGAGTCTTACGTCGACGATGACAATCTCCTTCGAGAGAATGCTCGCAATGTCAAAATTGGTTCTCCTGACGTATGATATCCCAGTGCTTTCCGCCAGTTTGATGACGATGGCTAATGCATTCAGTTCGCCAACATGGACCCCGATGAGGCCGCGAAGCTCTATCTGGAACGGATGGAGACCAAGATACCTACATTTGAGACCATGAACGAGAAGGAACTTAACTATATCAAGATGATCAACGCAGGCCAAACATTCTTCTACAACAACGTATCCTTCAACTACCTCTCGCATCGTATCGTCTTCTACCTGACCAACACTCACATCAAGTCTCGTGCGACATTCTTCGTCAGACCGGGCACTGCGACGGAAGAGGAAAGTTACAAGGCAGACGCGCCTCTGTCTGAGGAAGGGCTTAAGTATGCCAAAGTGATGACTGAGACCGTAATTAAGCATCGTGAACAAGAGAGGGCCTCACGAGTTACCGAAGGCGGGCCCGACGTGCCATTACGTCCACTCTCAGTGTGGAGTTCGACCCGAATGCGCACTCTGCAAACAGCGGACATCTTCAAGGAACTCGGATACAAGGTCCGGCAGCGCAGTCAGATGGCTCAAATCAACCCAGGAGTATGCGAAAGGCTCAGCGAGCGTGCAATCCGTCGTCTCTATCCCGAGGAAGTTGAGAAGCATGAGCTCGATCCTTATCATCACCGTTACCCGCGCGCTGAGTCTTACCACGACCTCGCTGTACGGCTCGAGCCTATTATTCTAGAGCTTGAACGCGAGCAGAACGACCTACTAATCATTGCCCACGAAAGCGTGCTACGCGTGCTCTACGCTTATCTTATGCATTGCAGCACCATGGATATTCCTAACTTGAAGTTCCCGCGGAATGAGATTATCGAGGTCATCCCGGGCGCCTATCAGAACGAGGCAAAACGTATCCATATTCCAGGCCTTGATCCGAGAACAGTTCCTGGTTCCCCCGAGGACATAAGAATCCCCGTGCCAGACAGTGGAGCTGACACCCCGGCGCCACTGCCAGGAGGCGGCCTCTCGGCTCCCGCGGTGCCCCCTATCGTTGTCGAAAAGCCACCCGAGAAGGTCGTTAATACGGCAGCTGAAGCGGTAAGGGACAAGATCACAGATGAAGATTAGGTTATGTCAAGACCTCACTAGTTGTTTGCGGAACAAGTGTACACATCAATAAGTGTCAATATGCTTCACGGGGTCGCATGGGTAGGACTAGGTAGGACTAGGATGGACGCGTTCATGAACAAACGAATATTATATGGAATATAGGCTGCCGCCTCTCCCTCATCATCAATATCCTAACTCGGTACATTGGCTCACAAGCTTAATTCAAAGAAATGCTTTCGCGGCTAAATCCCTGCTCAAGAAGTAGTTCGGTGGTGCGATAATAAGGAAACCAGTGTTCTCAGGGGCAACCCTAATGCGTATGCGTATGGACGTAGAATGTTATATAACAAAATACCAGTGCAGTATAAGAACCGGGGGCAAACTCCTGCTCGAATAGTCAGGTGCTCTAGCGCACCCTCGAAGGTGGTGGGTGTTCGATGCCGCCCGAGGGACCGCGTCCACCTCTCTCTCTCTCGGCTCTTTCTCTTGGCTTTTTCTTCCTCAGCACGTATATCCTTGCTTATATGGCGCACCGTATATAAGATATTAGAGGCACGGCATTCCGGAACAGTTAGATTTGTTCTGCCGTTTAATATCTGTGAATGAATCACTGTGGCTTCAGGCAAGTCTTAGCATTAGCTCACCAACCTTTTCGCGAGGTGTCTGCAAATTTCTTTTCATTCACTTTTGATTTCTCCTGGCTCATCTGCAAGTTAGTCTCTTTCTATACTACTTCATGTCGTAGCCAGACTCTGAATAGGACTCAGACTAACAGTCTCAACTCAACATAAAGTCTCGAGGTATCACATCTAAAAAGGGGCGTATTCTCACGTGAATAGGCAAGCCCTTATTTAAATTGCTCTAGTGTTCATATTTATAATCCTCCGTACACAACTACAAGTGCAATATGGGCTTTGCGGACCTTCATAGGATGGCCCTAGATCATAACTGCGCCCGCTCCCTACTCCCCGCTCCGCCCCGAGGGCAGTCCCTCCGATCCTCTCCGCCGCCCCTAGCTGCGGATCCAACTCCTAGAATATACTCCACGCCCGCTCTCATCCCGTGATCTCCATGTCGCAGCTATGGGAACTATCTCGGCTCCTTTGAGCTTCCTTCGAGTTTTCATTATTGGCAAGCCTCGGGTATTCGAAGGCAGTTTAGTTACTATACAAGCTGTCGTGTTCGGCCTCATCGACATTGTCGTCTCTATTGCTTCTGTCTTTCTCACTAGTTCACTTGAGCCGCTTGGTCCCGCTAGTAGCACAGAACACAGGCAGATGTCGTTGTTTGACCGAGCAATGATCAGTCGGAGGGCGGTGAGACGCTGGCCCGGGCTGGCGAAGAAATCACCTAGGTACGTATCACGAAGCAGGGAAAAAAAGGTATGTGACCATTTTCTCATCATCTCTATACGAGAACTTGATGCTATCAATGCTCTCATTACGCAATAGGGAGAACATGTCTTCCCGAAGAGTACATTGTCTGTCAAAACCCGACGTTTGAATGCTGTCCAGTGTGATTCCCCATCCTGTAGTGTCGCGCCATGCTAATGCAATATGCCTTGGATGTCAAGTTCGTTCGTTACCTATGCCTTAAACCAGCCCCGTTTCGTTTTTTTAAAGTTCCTTGCGGCAAATCTTCTGTATCGCCAACGCCTGTGAGGGTATCTTGTTTCTTAAATCAATGAGACTAACCCGACCATGTGAAATAGTAATATTATTGCACTATAGCACCTAAAAGTTAGCACACACTGCTTATAAGGGGCTTAAAGGTATGAGCTTGATTTAAGACTTGGTTTGGGGAGTCTCCGACCCCGAGTATAGCTTGAGATAGCTATGCTGTATAGCGAGCGAAGACGAAAGATCACTTACCAATGCATTCTCTGTCCGGCATACCCGTTTTCTTGTTGTCCCTACCCTTTCCTTTGTCGAACCGTGATTTTGATTTTCCTCTTTTCTGTGTAGGAGTCACATCTGGATCAATCTCTTTTGTGGGATATTTGTTGACGTTCTCAACGAACTCGAAATCTTCTTCGGTTTCTGTTGAAGTCGTGTCTCGTAGTGGTTCCCTGCTCGATTTCATGAAACCTCCAAATTTCGTTACTGTTAAGCTCTTGCGACCTTCGCCGCCTTGGCTTTGTGGTCGACTCTTGTTGCCGCCTCTGAATCTTGCAGCAGCTCGACTGAGTCTTGTCGTGGTAGTCTCTTCTCCAGGCGTGACAACTGGGGAAGGCCTCTCTGACCCTCCTGCCGGGCTTGGGTTGCTCGAATCGTTATAGATACTGCCTCGGCGAGACACGCTGAGAAATCCATCCTCATCCGCGAAGCTGCGGCGTGGCCGCTCGAAGTCTGCTGAAAAGCGCACGCTCGCGCTAGCGGACGGTTGGGCGCTTATGCTATCGAAGTAACTACTTGGCTGACGGGACACTGAGAGCCTGTCTTGGCTCTGCGCTGCCGACGTCTCTGAGTTAGTCAAGTTGAGCGCTGCGTTGTCGTAGGATGGCGGCTCCGCATCCGTGCCTTCGGTCGAGCTAGCTACCTCGACTATGGGGACAATCTGATAGAATAGCAGGTAGGGCATCTCTTCCTTGAGCGATTCCTTGATATCGTCAACGAGGGTCACCCGATTTTCAATCGCAAGGTCGTCAAACTTGACCCACTGCGCTTCTTCATAATCTGGAGGCGGATCGCTGTCATGCCTGCGGTTATCAGTGAGAAGCTTCGGAGCTACGCGACAAAACGAGATATAGTGCCCAGAATGCAGCGAATCCCCTCGATGGCAGACTACAGATTGAAGCACAAGCTTGTAATCGGTAGTGAGTCCGTTCTCTTCCACATGTCTCTCGTCAACGATGAAATGGGGTAGCCTCAGGCTGTCGGGAATGTCGATGTACGTGTTCTGTCGTTTCATATTGCCCTTATCGTCTATCATGTACCGTTTTAGGCAGATACCGACAACTGGCCGTTGACTAAAGTGACGCGCGACCTCCAGGTCACTTTCCGGTTCTCTGTTCGCAGGGGAGTGCCAAGCTGCTTTCTAGATTAGTATCAAAGTGTATAAGCAAATATAGTAGAGCATCATACGTATTAGTCTAAAGAACTGCCAAGCAGGTATTGTTACGGCCTTGACAACGGATGCTGTCCTCTTAGCCCTCTGGAATAAACTTGCCGCGTCTGATTCAGACCGCTTGCCATGTTCGTCCAGTACAACTCGCTGAATTATACTTTCTGTTCGACTTCGATGTGGGCGTACGATTGGCTGAGATCCCGATGCTTCCCCTTCCGAATTTGCTTCAAGGTTAGAAACATGTGAGTCTGGAGCTATCGTCCATCTACGCTCTAATTGTAAATGCGGATCGCTCTCCTCGTCGGACGTAGTGTCTTCTTGCTGATCTTCCTCAGGGACGACTCGAATGGTACCTTTAGACGTGTTCGGAGCGTAAGAGGTTTTGGAGTTTGGCACCGCGTCCGTTCGTTCACCCGTCTTCTTCTCTTCAAGACTATCCCTCAGAACGTCGACCTGCGAATTGAAGTATTCTTCTAGGCAATCTTCTAGGCGGATTCCCTTGCCATCGCTATCCGGTGGTACGGCAAGGTTCAATAATCTTTCGTATACGACTTTGTGATCGGCATCATCGTTTTTGCCTTGATGGAACAAGTCAACTTGCAAGGTAAGGAGAGGTAACTGGAGAGTTTCCGTAATGAAAGCAAAGGCCTCAGACGTGTCCTGTTGTTCCAAAAGTTGCGCTTCTCTCCAACCGCATGCGGCCAACGCGTCCTGGATGTGCTGGGTCTGCCTACAATTAGTTCTGATGTAGCTCCCGTGGTTTGAGAGAAGTACCCTACCATGTCTACTTCAATCAACTTCCCGCTTCTCAGCATATTCACCCAGAGTCGTAGTAGTGCAGCCAGCTTCCTCTGCGGCTCATCCATGGAGTCGTTGTTGAGCATGCATTCAAAAGATTCAAGCTTGGCGAACATGGCAAAGAGTAGGGAGTCGAGATAACAGGTTACGTTTCCTCGATTCTCAGCCCCGAGCATGTCAATAGCCGGGTTGTAGCTGAGAATCTTGCCCGAGAGAGACTTCTGCTGCAAGAGCAGCAGCTCCATGGCCTTGTCGACATCGCCAGAGGAGTATTTGGAGTTGAGCGCATATCGAATCTGATCGTCGCTCAGGACGGGGAAGTCTAGGTCTGCAACTCGTAGTCGTACGTCGTCGATCTGTTCGGGTCAAGGGTCAGGCCACTTTCAGTGTAAGAGAGTATTGGTGTCGCGTTGACGCACCTTGGCCGCTTCTTTTTCTCGCTCTGTGTCGGCGTTGGCAGACTGTTTGGCAGATTCGGGCTTGAAGATAGAAAAGAAGGCTTCAGATGAGAGAGGACGGTGCTGGGAAAGAAGTGGAACTGTTAGCAGGTATTGAGATGCAAAGTTGATAGATCGAATGTCACCTTACCTTGTGGGCGGGATCAGACGATCTGCCACGACGGTGCCCGTTCTTCTCACGGCGGCTGAGGAACTTCCTAGGAAGGCTGGCGGTCTTCATAGTGGGGTTCTGGTCTTCTCGTAGTAAATCACTGAGGGGCATGTCTCTTAGCATCGACGGTTTACGATTTGCGGCAACACAGCAAACCTTCGTTCATGTTCGAAATTTGACAATGCTGCGGGCGATGCGAAATGAATGACTCCTCCTTCTCCTCCCTTTCCCCCGTTTTAAAAAGACGACGTCGACACTCCGAATTGTCGCGGCGGGCGGACGGGGCGCTGAGCGGTTGACGAGTGTCGAGAAGTTTCCAGTCTACAAAGGGTCGCAACAGCTTGATGCTATGGCTGCAGGTGATGATGGTAACACGGGAGGGGATCTCGCATGGTTTAGTACCATATAATTAAAACATGACTTGGACTTCCCGAGAATTGGTTGAATGGACGAGAGAAGAATGAAACGGATGAAAGGTAGCGGCAGCTTGCAGCAGCCAAGAAGACAAGTTGAAGTGCGGGTAACTAGGGCAGCACGGCTTTGCGCTGTACGGAGCGGGAGCGGGAGAGAGAGAGAATGGAGCGTTTCGCGTCAAGGATCCAAAAAAGGAACCTGGGCGGATCGACGATGGGGATCAGGTCGGTTGGGTGATTCACTTGGGTGATTCACTTGAGAATTACCTTATATAATCTGATTCGCGTGATGCAAACTAGGGAGTTTTGGGAGGTTTCAACCACGAGTTCTGGTCAAACATTCGTTCGGAGATGCTTCTCGAATGTGATGACAGGGTGCTAAGAATTAGGAGGAGTTCGTTGCAAGTCGATGGTCAGCAGCAGCAGCAAAGCGAGAAGGTAAGTGGGAGACTAAAAAGACGGAATCAGGGGGAGGCCTTCAGGCAGATCAATAAGACTGAGTTCAATTGTGCCATCTATCGAAGTTACTTCTACACACGAATGTATAAACAGTTTTGTATAAGAGACTGGCGCAACTCTAACCACCTGCATCTGCACCTGCACCTCATTGTAACTTAAAGTGCTGTTTCTTGAGAAGGTGTAGATTTTTCTTTCTAAATAGCGTGCAAGGTTCCCGGGACGAGCGAAACTAAGAAGTCACCTAAACCTACTTGCCCTAGGGAGAAGTCTAGAAGGGCCGTCCTCCCACTCCATTGGTGGGGACTCGAGCGGTGCAGGAGAGTGCCTGGGTGTGTCCCCTGCTCTGCCTGCCTAGGTCCAGATCACGTAGCTGCGGGCGATCGAATTAGATCTCACCCTTTTGCCCAACTAAGTTCGAATCCTTCGGCCGACATTCATCAATTTGTAGCGCCGAAAACGATGTATTGTAACGAATACGATGGCAACACGGGTCTTTATCCGGAATATTGAAGACCTTGACAGTACCTTAGGAGCCTGGGCAAGTAAGAATTTGATGACGTCTTGAGTCTGATATCAGTGCACACATGACCCTGGGAATTGTTGAAGCCTGCACGTAACGAGAATCGGGATGCAGGCAGCTACGGTACCTTTTCAGCCTCACTACTGTCAGCTTTCGTGTCCCATGGTGGTGTACCCGCATGCTACGTAATGAATACATTCGTGGTCTACTAAGTCTGGCAGTTCTAGGTGGTCGCGTGCTGCGAGGAGTCGTACCGGTACGCGCAGTTCATCGTGATGTATTGCCTAAAGGAGGCAAACTAATACCCGTAGCCACGGGTTCGTCAGGTGATCGACATGCCACCGCGCTGTCGGTGCTGTTAGTATCCCGAATCCCCTCAACTTGCGTGCGACTCCGAGGCGCTTATGTTTGATGACGATATATATGATGTCTCTTTGGTGATCTATCTGAGATAACTGGGTAGAAGATAGAGTAAAGTATATAGAGTAGTGAAATTGATGATCTTTGAGATCTACAACAGGAAGAGCAGTTCTACATGAAATGCTGGTTGTGAAGGTGTCGAACGTCTTAAAGCCGGAGACATCGAATTGAGACGATTGGTAACGTACCACAGCGTGGGGTCAAAACTGCATTAGGTAATTATCGCTATTACCACCCAATCAGCTCCAACCTCTGCAGCACTTTAGTAAACCTTCAATTGGATCCATGCCCATTAGAAGCAGGGGTCGGATACCGGATGTTAGTTCCACCGAAATATTTTCCCAATGGGATGGGACATGAATTTTCCACTATCTAAGCTTCTAAGGCTATAGATGATCGAATGCGCGTAACAGCCCATTGAGCCTAGGACTCGCTGCCGCCACGCGCGAACACATCATGGCAGCTTTACGAGATATGCCTCGAGCTGGTCGCCAGCTGCTGGGTACTGTGTCGCGCTGGAAGCCTTCCCCAGTGACCCTTCAAAGATGTGCATCTACCGGAGCTGCGCCAGCGATACCTGATATTGAAGAGGATTCCGGCTTGACGGCGCCAATTGTCACAAGGGAGGACGTTAAAATAATTGACCCTCGAAAGAGGGCAAGTCGTAGAAACTACGAGCTTCCGCATGAGAGGTAAGCGTGGGCAGGACGGATAGTACTTGGTGGAGGAGGAAAGGTTGCTAAAGCTCTTGGTGTCGTATAGATATCGATATCACCCTCCAAAGTACTACCGAGGTCCTCTACATCCGGTGCAACCACCGCCATCTTCAGATCCGGTCGCTCGAGACTTCACCCCGGGGCCGTTCAACCTCCCGCGACTGAAGCAAACCTTCCACTCGACAATCGCCTCCGATATTATGACCTTAATGTACCAGCACACTCCCCCCGGGACACCCGACAGACCCGAAAGAATACGGCTACGGGAATGGGACGACTCGTCGCCCTACATGACGAACCGGCCGAAGCGAGGGCCGCGAGGTAACGACGTGCTCTTCCCGCTTGAAAGGGAGATCACCTGGCGCAATGTCCCCGAGATCAGGGCAGTGCATCTAGCCATGTTCATGCCACAGGCTAAGAAAAATTATCATCATCTCATTGTTGGGAGGTCGGTGCTGCAAACTATTACGGGCGTTCGTCCCGAAATTACAACTACGAAGACGAACGTTGCCCAATGGGGTATCATCAAAGGTGACAGAACGGGTGTCAAAGTCTCATTACGTGGAAACCAGGCCTACGAATTTATGGACAAGGTCATCCACCTCGTATTTCCGAAGATCAAGGACTGGAAGGGCATCCAAGGTTCGCTCCCCGTTATTGTCGTAAAAAGGTGACGAATTAACGAATTCTAGGCACCACGGGAGACAGCACTGGTAACATCAACTGGGGCTTCGATCCCCAAACCATGCTGTACTTCCCGGAAGTCGAGGCCAACTATTCTGTAAGTCGTCATGGGACAATCAGGCAGCGATTTAGTCATTTGCTTACAATATACCACGTAGTTATATCCGTCCAAGATGATTTCCGGCTGCCGCTTTACGCTCGAAACCACCGCGAAATCCGACAGACATGCCAGATTACTTTGCATGAGTATAGGGATCCCGTTCTATGGCAAATTGGTAGACTAAGAAGCGAAGCACTCGCGCCGCTCTACGGCCTTGTACATATATAACACCACCTATGAAATCGAGAAAGATGCCATAGGCTGTAATACAGCTGTACAATAAGCAACACATAAAACATGCAAGTTCAAGATGATTAGACGATTGTAATGTTGTTTCAGTCATCTAGAAAACGTAACTCTCCCAGTATATCATGACTGCCTAGACCCCTTTTTAGAGACAGTAACCCTTATGTGCCTACCAACGCCGATGATGCCGTGACTGTTATCATTTCCTTGGTATCTCTTAACCATAGGCACCTAAGAATCTATGCATTTACAGCCTTCTGCTTCAGGCCGTTCATCAATTCGTTCACCGCATCCATATCCGTCGCGTCGATGCCCTCCTGCACGTCCTCGCCCCTCTTGCGCAGCTCTTTCGCGGCCACGTCCAAAGCTGGCTGGTAATTCCGCACAGCGGAGCTGAGGGCGTAGACAGCCTTGCGGCGCACATCCTTGGTCTCGCCGCTGGCGGTAACCGTGTCTTCGGCATCCGCGGCTGTCACGTCGCCGTCGCCGGCGCGCTTCTCCATGGGCACGCGCTCGCCCAGGGCCATGCCGACTAGCTTCTCGACGCCGCCGAGCGCGACGAGGCGTTCTTGGGAAGGCGCGTTGTTTTGGACAGCGGTCCCGACGCACCACGCCGCCATGAGTCGTAGCTGGTCCTCCTCATGGCCTAGGAGCTCGAGCAGCGGCGTCCAGAGGCCTAGCCTGGACAGCAGGTTCGCGTTGTCGAGCGACTCAACCAGCTGCTCTAGGTTGTCGAAGGCTGTGAGCTTGGACTCGAGGGTGATCTCTGGGTCTGTCGATGTGATGGCTGCCATGGATGCTTGCATCAGCTCGGCGTCGGACGGTGCGCCCATGAGGGCTGCGAGCGCCTCGGCGTTCAATGATGTTTGAGGCCCTGTGGGCTCAGGCGCCGAGGTGTCGGAGGTTGAATGCTCGATACTCCATTTTAGGAGCTCGTTTAAGTTTTTGTCCATTGCCATTATGTCGTTCCTTTCCTTGGCGCGTGCTTTTTCTATTTATTCGAAAGTGGTTTCCCTTGTCGCTTTTTCCTTTATTTAGAGTTGGGAATGTATAGGTATTGGGTGGTAGAAGTTTGGTAGATTACGTCGTCTTATGTTGACAGAGACAGGGTACTGAGTACTAGACGATCGATTTTCGTTGGGGATTTAGGATGAGTTTCAGGTATCATCAGTGAATGCCGATAATATATTCGACGATACAGTCGGTAAATGCCTTCAAGTAGTTATTAAAATCCCTTTAATGGTCTCTTTGGGCTTATTTGTCGAGATATCAAAAGTTTCGGCTGAGTAGCTGTACGCAGCATTTGAAACTTCTGTAGAGATCTCCAAGATTCGCGAAGCTTCACAGGGGCAGGGCTGATAAGATGAGAAAGTGGGGACGAGACGATAGAGAAACACAGTCACCAATCAAAGCAAACTAAAAGGAAAAAAAGAAAGATTCGGTTACCTATTTATAGATTGATTTAGGTATTTCAGTTGGGCATAATGTCAATATACTTTCGACAATATCATATCATACTTCCTGCCGTATTTTAATAAATGTCATTGGAAGTTTCTGATATGAGGTTTGTCCGTCGTGAACCACAGATATTGAGAGAAGCTGCCCCGCCACGATTGCCCCTCACCCTCCACCCCGCCCTTTGCTTTTTGACCATCCACACCCTTGTAGCTCAAGATAATAAAAATTGCGATGTCACGATACCAAACCAGATGATGCCATACCCAGGTCGCTAACCCTTATCAACATATAAAGCTCTATATAATTTTGTCTCGTGGATACTAATCGATGTGTCCTCGAGGTCGAAGGTAACATTTTGTGGCACATTGCTATAGACTCCTTGAGAGCTTTTCATAAGCATGATATGGTAGGTATCAACTCCGTAGTATAGGAGGTAGATATTCATTAGCAACTACATGTATATGTAAAATTAAGTGTCTTCGAGTGTATCGAGCTCAGAGCAAAATTGAAGATATTAATAACATAGTAATAGGCGATGCTTTAATTATATGTACTGAGTAAGAGACGAGGTGAGAAGAGAGGTAGTACAGCGCAAGTTGCTTCGCCCCTGCATACGCAACCCACTCGCCCCGTGAGACTGACATGTCTAGGCGATACCTGCTTGGCGTCGAGATTCCTCCAATGATGATAGGCGCTTAATGAATTCCAGCGTATAGAAGTTCCTACGTAATTGTGCTTCCCACCTAAGCTAAGCCACAACCACACATCACGGTAAATGTACTTGTAAAAGACCACCTAGATCTTTTTCAAGCTTACTGAGTCGCATACTCAACCGTTTTCGAATGAACCTGATATGGGTTGGGTAGGTTAGGTAGTTGACTGTTTGGTGGTCTTGGCGGAAGCTCGACCTAAGGCTTCTTGGGATTCTAGGCACCTCGAAATAAAGATAAGCCTAATATTTGTAAGTGCCTTGTCATATGTCGAATAATCATGAGTATCAAAAGAGAAGTATCGAATTCGACTGCCTGATTCCAAGTTCTTATACATGTGTGTGTGTGTGTCTACTCTGTGTGGGCGGTGAAGGGGGCTAGTAAGATATCTGGGTACCTAGAGGTAGTGACTGCGTGTTTGTGTGCGTAGACCATTCCTGCCCCTGTAAGAGAAATAAGGTACTTAGAAGCTTGTGCCACCTCTGATTAGGTGGGTGCTGGCCCCTGATAGGTGTACGTATTTTATACTTGGCTGTGCCCCGCCTCTTTTTTGTTCGGCCCACAAGTTCTTCCCATCGACTGTGGGATCGGTGCATCAAACCAACTTCGTTCCTCCCTTTTCTCTCCCACACTCTCGCCCCCAGAAGCAATTAACTTGTCCCGACTCTCGACTTTAAAATCAACTTCCACTTGTCAACTACCTCGTTTTCCTCGACCTCCTCTGTACACCAGCAGACCTCGATAATCAACCATCGTCTTTGCTCTCTCGATCTGGGTATCGCGTGGGCTTACAGCAACATCCTCATTCTCTTCTATTAATCTTTCTTGAACCTAACCTACATAATCCACCACAATGGAAGGTATGCAGTCATTCCACACCATCCCCTCTTCCTATACCGAGATAGCCTGTTCGATGCATTGATGGAATAACAATGGCTAACACGTCTCTTAATTACAGAGGAAGTTGCTGCCCTCGTTATCGACAATGGGTAAGACCTAAGCCTCGCTCACCGCATCCCGAAGCGCACATTATTCATGTGGGGATCTGGGAACCAGTGCCATCCAGATTCCTCTATTTTAATGTCGAACTGCGTAGTATTGGAACATATAAAGCTGACTCGAGCATAGTTCGGGTATGTGCAAGGCCGGTTTCGCCGGTGACGATGCTCCCCGAGCAGTTTTCCGTAAGTTCCCCCTCGCCCAACGGCCACCCCGCTTTGAGCCTCATCGCGGTGGCTTAAATCTCGAACTTGTCTCTAACATATGGGCACAGCGTCCATTGTCGGTCGTCCCCGTCATCATGGGTGAGTAGTTGGTCCCGATCATAGCGACCGTAATGTGCGCGCACAGCAATATCTAACTATGTGTCTAGTATCATGATTGGTATGGGTCAGAAGGACTCGTATGTTGGTGATGAGGCACAGTCGAAGCGTGGTATCCTGACCCTGCGATACCCCATCGAGCACGGTGTCGTTACCAACTGGGATGACATGGAGAAGATCTGGCATCACACCTTCTACAACGAGCTGCGTGTGGCTCCCGAGGAGCACCCCGTCCTGCTCACTGAAGCTCCTATCAACCCCAAGTCCAACCGTGAGAAGATGACCCAGATCGTCTTCGAAACCTTCAACGCCCCCGCCTTCTACGTCTCCATCCAGGCCGTCCTGTCACTGTACGCCTCCGGTCGTACCACCGGTATCGTGCTTGACTCTGGTGATGGTGTCACCCACGTTGTCCCCATCTACGAAGGTTTCGCTCTTCCCCACGCCATTGCTCGTGTAGATATGGCTGGCCGTGACTTGACCGACTACCTCATGAAGATTCTGGCTGAGCGTGGTTACACCTTCTCCACCACTGCCGAGCGAGAAATCGTCCGCGACATCAAGGAGAAGCTGTGCTATGTCGCCCTTGACTTCGAGCAGGAAATCCAGACTGCCGCTCAGAGCTCCAGCTTGGAGAAGTCCTACGAGCTTCCTGATGGCCAGGTCATTACTATTGGCAATGAGCGATTCCGCGCCCCCGAGGCTCTGTTCCAGCCTTCCGTGCTTGGTCTTGAGAGCGGTGGTATCCACGTTACTACTTTCAACTCCATCATGAAGTGCGATGTCGATGTCCGAAAGGATCTGTACGGAAACATTGTCATGGTGCGTTATCTCTTTCTTAAGCTTACTCTTGAACCGAACACTAACGTGATATTGATAGTCTGGTGGTACTACCATGTACCCTGGTCTCTCCGACCGTATGCAAAAAGAGATCACTGCCTTGGCCCCGTCGTCCATGAAGGTCAAGATCATTGCTCCTCCTGAGCGAAAGTACTCTGTCTGGATCGGTGGTTCTATCCTGGCTTCCCTGTCTACCTTCCAGCAAATGTGGATCTCCAAGCAGGAGTACGATGAGAGCGGACCCTCGATCGTGCACCGCAAGTGCTTCTAAGGTACTTTCGCCAACACCTTTCTCGCGAAATTTGGTGTCTGACCGCAAAATAGCGCCCGGAACATCGCGTGTGCGATAACTTTACACGAGCCCACGACCTTTCCAACCAGAGCAGGACTCAAGCAAAGCTCCTACTGTTGCGAATGTATCCCAGTCGAGACTCGTATCTACAAAAGGTTCTGAAGGTGGTCAAGAGATTGGGGCTGTATTACTCCAGAAAAGAGAATGTGAAGTGCTTTACTTTTAGGAGGCCATTCTTGCGCGGGATGGAGTAGACAATTCCAGCCGAGGTTGATCATATACTACTTTGTTTCTTCTTCATACCGATGAGTCTAGCGTGAATTATGTGCACCACGGGTCTACAGAAGCCTGTTACATATTCAGTAGAATGCTAATCTTTCGAGGACTTCCACATCTGCTTTCGTAATTTGATGGTGAGCTCGGGATATAGTATTTGCTTCAAATCGCAGTTGCCATGTAGAAGTCTCGAGTATGCTTGAATTTCAGAAGATGGGCTTTCGAGAACGGGCACATCTGGATAGAGAAATTATCCTGTCCTTATGCTAAGCTTACTTGTCACTTCTATCCGTTCTCTCTTGATATGTAGGGTCCTCCTCAAAGTTACCCTCGTCTTCCTCTTCCAAGGCTTCTTCTCCCTGCGCGATACCCTCAGCCTGCTTCTCCTCTTCCAGCTTGCGGTACTTCCGCCTGCTCTTCTTGGTGGCGCTGGCCCTCTTCTTCCGCTTGAACTCGCCGACGACAGCCGAGCGGCTCTGGTCACCAAGGGCCAGCTTATCGAGCTTGTCAGCCAGTAGCCGGCGGGCGATGGTGCGGTTCTGGCTCCGCGAGCGCGTGGCCTGTGACTTGACGACAATTCCAGTGGGTAGGTGCTTGAGCTGGACTGCCGAGCTGGTTTTGTTCTATCACTGTTAATTATTTATGTGTATATATATATAATTCAGAAAGTAAACGAAGGGACATACGATCTTCTGCCCGCCGGGCCCGCTGCCTTTCAGGAAAGACTCCTCGATCTCCTCCTCCGGGGGCGGCTTAGGGCGTGGGGGGAGATTCGTGTGCTTGAGCAAAGGGGCAGAAGCAGATAGACTAATCGGCCTCGAGGACAAGGGGAGAGCGAATCGTCGGCCGACAGAAGCGAGAGGGATCCGAAGTGGCCGCACCAACCGCAGCAGCATCGTCGTCGTTCCGCAGTAATACCGGCTGGGAGTCGTGTCGGATAGATTTTCCAGCTAGGCCATTGCTCGCTATTGGATCAATTTCGTACAGTTCCCACGTATATCGACCCCAGGCTCTCCGTTAGTCGGGCACTATTCCCACGATAGTCTTGCTCGTACAGCCGTATAAGATACGAAAAACAAAGTGCTGACTATGTACATAGGTACCTATATACATGTAGGTCCATGCGACGTCACTGCCACCTTTTTTCCTCGGATTAAATTCTTACCTAAGCTTGCCTAAGTTATCATAGCGCTGTAGACGATCCAATTAATCAATCAATCGGGTCGCAGTAATAAAGGGGGAGACCCCCACTAAGAAGTTAGCAGGGGTATTCACCAATCCAATCCATTCAAAATCCAATGCCCCTAACGCGCGTCCCGTTTTCTGAATTGAGGAAGTACTATAGTAGTAGCTCTCAAGGGTCTCGAACCTCTGCGTTTAATACTCTAATTTTCTTCCCTACTTCAGACGAGACCTTGAATTATACATACTCTAGATTTTGCCCTCATTTTAAATCGTTTCTAGTAACGCGCACCGTCTTTCTCTCCGCACCTCTTCGTTAACCTTAATAATTAACCTTCGACATAAAATTCAGGAACGAGCAGTGCGACTTTCCTCTCGTCTCTCTCCTCGTCAGTCACGCGAACAACAAATTAGAGATAATCTCACGACGTAGATTGGGAGAAAACAGAAAGGGGAAAAGAGAGGGGCCAAACTGAGAGAATCAGACGAAAAAGCAAAAGCAAAAGCAGATTACAGCTAGCCCAGCTACAATGGAGTACCGAACGAAACAACCCGAGAACCTCTCCGCGCTCCAGCGGTTCGGGCGCTGGCTTCGGCTGAAGCAGTACCAGATTGAAGTCACATTCGGCGTGTACATGTTTACGCCGACCGAGAAGTTTGCATTTTGTAAGTTGCTTTGCTATTATCATCCGCAATTGATTCAGAACTGTCTATGCTCTAGCCCTCCGAGGTGGCATCTACGTACGTTCCTGAGAGGGAGCGCCATGCCGAGATAAGGACTATGCTAATATACGTACGTACATCAGGGTCTGTCGTGTTCCTCCTATACGGCCTACTCATGATCGCCACCATCCTCTACCTCCCGCAACACGTCCTCTTCATCATCCATCGCGCCTGGTTCTACGTCAATGGCGGCGACAGCAGCGTAGCTTCGAACGTGGTCGCGGGTAACAAGGACGCGCTATCCCTAGCTGCCTCGTATGCGACGACAACTATGGCGGCGGCGGCTACTGAAACGGCTGAGTCTATGAGTCGGGAATTGTGATGCGCATGAAGCAATACCCCTTCGTGCTATCGAGTAGAGGCGGCAGACAACGTAATATATAATCAACGAACTTGTACCTGGTATGTGGCCGGGTCAAAGGAGGTAGTGGCATTTGGCGTTTCTATGCTTGAGAGGGAGAGAGAAATACGGGATTGGCGTTTGGATCGAATGAACTGGCATCAATGGGGCTCGCGCGGATGCCTACGAAAATCCACGCCCTTTGGGCATCAGATGGTGCGTCTAAACTGTGTAATAGTAGATATGGAACAAGCCCTCATGGATTCCCTATCGAAACCGAATATACCCTGAGTGAGTTGTCCTCCCCGGCTATTGCTAGCTCGTTCGCTGTTTGCTGTGGCCGCCATGATAGTTGCAGAACGGCCTTCGCGAGACATAATCTAGAGAGAAAAGTTGTTAATGGGTGAAGCGTGTCGATGCTACCTAGATTCGGGACTTACTCTGGCTCTAAATTTAGCGTTGATGTTACGTTGAGGGACGTCGCGTCGATCGAGTATATCGAGATCTTTCCAATTTCTGTGCCTACTGCAAGCAGCAAAGCGCCACTCTCGGTGCTGCGATGCAAGAAGTCGATGGCTGTGACGGGGTGGGTTTCTGGTATCGTAGTCGCGCAAGCGATGCTAGAGTCCCCAGGCTCGGCCGACGCTTGCCGCCATATCTTTACTTGCTTGTCTCGCCCGGCCGTAGCGAATACTACCGAACTACCTTTTAAGGGCGCCCACGCGGCATCTAAGATCATTCGTGAATGTCCCTTAGGGTTAGACTGCAGGAGCTTGTAGCTCTGCTTGTTAGCGCTGTCCCGTTCGAAGACTGCCCATTGTCTATCTCGTCCAACGCTGAGCAGGTACCTGTCATCAGGGGAGAATCGTAGTCGTGTCGTAGTTAGCGAATGCGCTGTCAACGGTGGCCTAACCTCCGTCCACCTCTCCGTCTCGAAAAGGCGGATGACGGCATGGTTGATGGAGCTCGCCTTGCATGCGCTAGCGATGAGGGTTCCGTCGTGGCTCACGGCCAGACAGGAAATCTCGTAGCCGTGTCCGTACAGCTTTTCGATCTCGGGCCAGAGGGTGTGCCGAGACAGGCTGTCCTCGAATGGCGGGTGGTCGATCTCGAGGGCGGATTTGCGGACCGTCGAAGCCGGGTCCAGGGCGTCTCGGTCCGTCTCGGGATTGGCTGTCACCGCCTGCACCTCGAGATCGTCGTCGACGGCGTCGATCGCCTTGTTCGACAGGCCGAGGACCGGCATGTTAGCAGCGTCCGGCATGGCCTCGATGATGCGCTCGTTGTCATCGTTGCCGACGCCGATGTCGCATAGCCTGCCCAGCAGCTTGGCTACCGCCTTCGGCTCGTCGAACACGCGCATCAGCTTCTCGTCGGCTCCGGACACGAACCTCGAGCTCCCGAGCGAGTCGATGCAGTTGAGGTCGTAGCCGTGGATCTGCGGCCGCGCCATCTCGTGCCACGTTCCCTGGCCACCAGACGATGACCAGCGCGCGTGAAGCCGTGTCGTCTGGTCCGCGCTCGTCGAGAGTATGTAGTCGCCGTTCTTGGACCAGGCGATGCCGGTCACGGACTTCGTGTGGCCACTGATGCCGATGCGCGGGATCCACTGGTCCTGGTGTCCCCCGTCGCCGTGATGATCCCACAGCCTCCAACTGCCGGTCCGCCCCAGGCACACCACCGACCCTCCATCCGGGGACCACAGCCCCGTCCAGAAACCGCCTGTGCTGCCCGTCGCTGTGGTGGCCCCCTTCTCCCTGCTGATCTCGCCAAGTCGGACCGTCGTAACCCAGATACCCGACGAAGCGTCCGCCTCCCATATAGCCAGCGTATTGTCTGCGGACGTGGAAAGGAGTTGTGGTTTTCCATTGGAAGGATCCGAGTACCACTTAGCGCTGTAGATCCAATCATCGTGGCCTAGTAGTAGCGCCTCAAATGTTATAGAAAAGTTCTTTTCTGCAGTTTTTAACCGGTGAGCTTTGTTCGAAGGAGATTTTCCTGGCATGAATGCGCCTATCGACGGATTCGCTCCGTTCGCAGCTGCGGCGGGCAGTTCGTTGCCTTGGTGGAATCGCCACAGGCGGACGTACTTGTCCTGGCTCGCGGATGCTAGTATCAGGTCGCTTTCGAGATCGTTGCTCTCCCAAGCAAAATCTAGTGACCGGATCCAACCCTCGTGGCCCGACAAGGTAGCCTGGAGCTGGAATTCGGGACTGGTCCTGGAACTCGCGACATAGACCTGGACGATGTCTCTCGTGCCCGCTACAGCCAGAACCAAGGCCTCGCCATCCTGACCGAGTGTGCTTAGAGCTATAGAAAGCGGGAAGAATTTTGGAGTAGTCTTGATGGTCTGCAGCAAGCGAACTTCGTTCCCGTCGAACGTCCATAACTTTATGGATGCGTCTGCCGCTCCCGTAGCAAATACTCTCGACGCTTGGCATCGCGGGCCTCTTTCGTGAAGAGTTGCTATGCAGTTAATTGCAGCCGTATGACCATGAACAGTCTGGATACACGAGGCAGTACTTATATCAGCGCCATCGGCCGAAAGAGTCCAGAGCTTGAGGCACTGGTCGTCGGCGCCGGTGAGCAGATGTGTCTTCGTCTCTCCCTCCAGTCTAGGGAGGAATCTAACAGCCTTAACGACGTCCTTGTGTCCCGAAAGAAGACTTGTTACACCACTAGGCCGCGAGCTCTAAGGGAAGGACGCATTCAGAATTAGTAAAATATTATGCGGTCTAGTTCATTCAGTTCGCACCTACATGTGGTCGCCACAGAGCGAGATTTGAGTCAGCGCCGTAGGCTACGATGCCGTCTTGGCTCCAGTCTGCTACGGCGGTATGCCTATTGGCACCGACGGACAGGTACTCTATTCCAACCTGGTAATTATCCATGCTAGGCGCCCGTATTTGTCTTTCGTGGGTAAGACAGTTTTGGGATGTGACTTTTGTAAAGACGGACTTGTGATTGGACGGAGCTTCAAAATTCAGTTAAGAAGTCTGTGTCAACTGTCAAGTAACTGTCAAGTTCACTTTGCCAGTTGTCGCCAACATCGTATATTTTACCTATGGGTATGTAATTAACACAGTGCATTCTACCTATTCCCCGACCAGAGCAATTAACTTCTATTTGCCTGGTCATTAAGATTGGATGTTGTTCTTAATTTAAGAATGGTCAATCCATTCCATCTCGATAGTGAGGCGAAGCTAGCTTAGAGCTTCCTTGTAGTTAACCCCTGATTCTCTGGATATATAACATATATGTGTGACTTTATATGATCATAAAGGGAAGCCATTAAGACTTAACCATCATTATGGGCCTTCAGTGAATATTCGAGCGACCCGACGAATGATATCGAGGAACCAAATAAGACAAGAAGACCTCCTTTCAGGGGTTCGTGTAACTCTAAAGGGAATCATTCATCGACACGGGATTATCGAATCAGCCATGGTTGCAATACTATACTTTCAGAAAATAACTAGGTCTAAAGCAGCCTTCACTAGACTATAAACAGAGTCCCCAATAGGCGGTACGATACTAGGATACAGAAGATGAGGAGGAGGACCCCTGCCCCTTTATCAATCTTCGATCAATATTCCAAAATAGCCGCCCTTAACCCTGAAGCTCTTCCCCTCCTCCCGTTACCGCCGTGCAGAAGCCTATGCGTGCCCGACCAAGCACGTGCACCACTGCGCAGGCACCTGATCAAAAACTTGGGCGCTGACGGGAAAAAAGGGGAGGGGGTATCCTATCTTCTGGAAACGATGGATCCTCCTACCCCCTTTTTTTATATTTAATATTTCTTCCTTTTCCCAAGCTACGGCCGGCAGCCACCGAGCGAAGCAAAGTAACCCATCCAACTATCTACGCCTAGATGCGCCAACACCGCCCGCTACCGCACGTCGGCTACGCAAGTCGGTCGATCAGGGTTCCGCTCCTCGACGCCAACCGCGAACGTTGTTTAGAGACGGGGCCATGCAAGCTTGGTTTTAAGTGGCTTTCGCGCCACGCAGTGCCGTTCGGGCCGTGTCGATGGCTGCCCCATATACCGTACATGAATTAAGGGAGGTGCGGAGACTTGGTAAGGATCTCAGATCGAAGGTGGTGAAGGTGGGTGAAGATAGCACATAAGGAACTTTTCTTCCAACAATGTCTTCTTAGGGAGGTAGCCAGCGTATCCAGATCTATTTCCATAGTGGTATCGTTCAAGCAGTTATCATCTCACCCGGACCCCTTTACTCAGGACCAATCCTTCCCATATGCGGCTACTATGGATAGCAAGAAACAAAACAAAAAATGCACGCTCTTAATTATTACGTGAGATGGTCAGAACCTTGATATGTGAGATAGAAGCTTGGGTACTACTGTACGACTCGCCTGACTTTTAGGAGATTAGAGATGATCTGATTTCCAGGCCACTCGCTTAGTGAGACGTGCGTCTGATAAATTAATTGGCCGCAACAGAAGGTGTCGGTCGAAGCTTCAGGGTCTTCTGAAGAATGTGACCGTGTGTTGCTGCGTCTCCAGTTGAAGGGCCCCTTGGTGGTTCTCCTTCTTTCTGTGTCTTCCTGTTCCCATTCGATAGCTCGAGTAGCTCAGACGCTGTCTCGAGCGGGAATCCTTCGGGGGACGGTTGACTTCCTGGTAGCGATGCTTGTAGATATTTTCCGCACCAGCGATTGGTCCCTGGGAGCTTTGTTGGGCTTAGCTCTGTGTAGCTGTGTGCTACCGTCTACGTGGTGCCAACGGATCAACTGGAGTGTTCCATTCTAATGGGCCTGGTTTAGCTAAAGAGCCTCACACGACTTGGTAAATCCTTCAGGAGCACCTTGGGTCCGCTACTGCGCAGGCTCCCATTGCTCTGGATCGTCTCCTTTAGAGGTTGCATACCTCCTATCTGGTACATTGTAGAGTGTTTCTCGAAACACACCAGGCGACATTGAGTAATATTGTTACTCTGGGAGTATATCTTCGACGCCTCAAATTGCCAGTAATGGCAGTAGCTGTAGCTGTAGCTGTCTTTTCTAATACCGACCATGACAAATACAAGTCATCCCGTAGTAATACACCGGAAAGTGACCCGAAGTCACATCGCAACGACCTGCCGCAGCAACTGCAGTGGAGTTCGACGTCAAACAATAATAATACTACATTGATGTGGCATAATTCGGTTCCCGGGAGCCGCGCAACTCCTATACGTATGTCGACGCACGCAGTTGGAACAGGTGTGCTAGATCTCCCGAAGCGAGTCTCGGCCGGAACCCGTGTGTCTAGAGAGCTTAGCTACCTAGCGTGATTACCAAGCGGCACTTTGTGGTTCATATCGGTCCGGCATGATACGACCGCAGTAGAGGGCGGCCGGATGAGGCGCCGTAGATCTGTATCTCCAGTGTAGAGTTTTCATCTGCAGTCATCGTGGTGAGACCCTAGGTCGATCGGGGGACAGCCAATCAAAGCATACAGTAACCAGAAGCTCTTCTCGCAAGATACCTCGTGGGACAAAACATTGGCCCTTTTGTCTCCTTCCTCTAGCGCCCGTCGTTACTGATAGGGAAGATTAGAGTAAATCAGCACTCCCAGGACCATCTGCATGCTATGACCGTATACAGTGGTAGACGTTGTGGAACTGAGACGGCCCACCTGTCGTGCCCTCGGACTGCATGTAGGAGACCAGAACGAGCAGGATCAACCGCCAGGTATGCCACACGTGCCGTGATGGCACTGGAGAAGCTATTGTGGATAACATTTTCTCATATTGGGTGGTGACGTTGTCGAGAACCGTGTCAAAGCTGACCCATCTGCAGCTACGTCTAGCTAATCGGTAAATGCGTGCAGTTCATGAGTAATATGTATGTGTATTGGGGTCTCGGCCGGCTATAGTTGCAGCAGAGAGGAACGTCCAGCAGTCCCTAGCGCTGACGTTCTGTTCGCCAGCCCTCTTGTCAGGAACCGAATGCTGGGTGGGAAGAAGGTCCGTACCCTGGTAATTTGAGCGACAAGCCTGCCTCGTAGTTATTATTCAGAAGTCGGCTTGTCGGGTTCGCCCACCTGCTTGCAGCGACAGGACGGCGTTGGAGAATGCATGTCGCTCGATCCGGAAGTAAGGCCCTGGTGCTCTAATGCCTACAGCTTCTCCTTTGCGCAACCCAGCCAAGAAGAATTGCTCGTCGAAATATATACAAGCTTTCTACGTAGTCTATGATCGGCGCCCCCCGTCGTACCGGGGTGACGACAGATCTTGTCTAAGAACCGAAGCTCGTAAACCCGGAGCTGGGTCCCATGACAGGAGCCGTGCAGCCCGCCTGCAAGCCAACAGCTCCCCCCCAAGCCTCCCTTCGGCAGGGGCATCTATAAATTGCGCTCTGCTTGCCGGCGTATCCAGAACGTGGCGCGGGCGAGAACATCAGATAAGGCATAGTAGTAGGGGGGGATCGGCTCGCTATCTTGCCGCATCGAAAGGGTGAGGAAGATGACTTCATCGCAGCTTGCATGCATGATATGGTGAGTCCGGTCTCCTCATCAGCTATTCTTTCCTTTTCTTTCCGTCATCTGACCGGGATTCCTGCATTCTCCGAAGAGGTGGTATCATCGTCATTTGTGACAGAACCTGTCAATGCAGCACCCTCGTTCCGTCCTCTCTACCTGGCCTGTCCTCTGTGTCGACATCAAGCTACCCCGCCTCGGGCATTATTATTATTCTTATTATTACCTTGGTGCTTCACTCCAGTCTTTGAACGTAGTTAAGGCGGGATAAAAAGCCATGTTCCCAAAGTAGGAATGCGGAGCCAGGAAGCATTAAGAGAACGATGTGTAGGATATGATACCCTCGACGAGCCAACTTGCGGCTGATCCAGGCTTCTCAGCTGGCCAAGATGATATCGAGAGCGTTCCGGTTAGCAAGAGACCTTTTCGGGTTGGTAGTCGCCAACTCCCCATGATCGATGATTGGCTCTCTTGGGGTCAAGTCGCTTTAATGGGTTGTGCGGCATTAAGCCGGATATCATCAACCTCCCAAGAATAGCTTTACTGGGCTGCTGGGATAGATGAAGGCTTGGCTTTTTGCAACGTCCTGTAATTCAGTCTACATCGACACCGGAGGTTTCCTTTAGCTCAGGGATGCAGCGGGTTGACCTAGACCCAAGGCCATTCCGGACACGCCGGATGTGTAGTTGGCGCCGACTCAACTTGATGTCAACACCGGAGAGCTCCTCACGCAAACCTCACCCGGCGGATCCATCCTATGTTTCAAATTCTGGTGGCCTAATTTTCCAGTTTGCAACGATACGATCTATTAGTCAAGTCAAGCCATGTTAGCCTCTGGGAACTGTAGTGGTGAAGATGAGAGACGAGTCCTGCGAGTTGAAATTGATGAAATATATCTGGCTGCGCCAAGATTCCACAGAGTGCAGCAGAAGTCTTGGCGTGGCTATTCGACGATATGGGAAGAGCACTATCGACGACCAATGTACGCTCCCGTTTCTGGTCGAGTTACACACGTCAAAATGGCTGATACACGCCACTCCGCCATCTCGAATTCGAGTGGGCACACCTTATAACTATGATGATCGACATGATGCGGGCCGCGGCTCACCTTACTGAAAACTGTCTTGACTGCTTCGCTTAGAAGCCTGTTTCTCGGCGCCGGTGCTGGACTCCGGCGCTACACTGTCGGCTCCGTTCTTTTCGGAGCGCTGATCATCGGGCTAGCTAAGAATCCGAGGGCGTAGGTTTTCTTCGTCAGTTTCCGTAAAGCGCGCTCCCGATGCAGCACGAGTCCCTGATGTCGTTCGGGGAGCTCCAGCAAGAGACGCCAAGTGTCTCATCTGCCGTTGCTTAAAGTAAGACCGGATATCCCCGCACGACTAAGGACGTGGTAATTATGTCGTCCTCAGGGCAGAGACGTACGGCCCGCTCGCTCCAAGCAACAATGACTGGCGCCGGGGACTCGGCGCTATAAAGAAGCTAGAAGGGGCAAACGATGAGTTCCAATGGGAAGAGTTGCTGGATATCGTGGCACTGTTTCATAGGAATTTGATACATACCATAAATTCGCGGTTGGTTGATTCACGACCAAACTTACTATAACGTGATTCAAGGCGCATGTATAGGTACCTAATCAACGTATAGAAAGGCGAGGTTTGTATGTATACCAACGATCAACCAAAATTCCGTAAATGCAGAACTCGACAGCTATATTGGCGTCGATTGCATGGACTTACAATCCGTCTCCGACTCTTCGCTAATAATGACGTGCATATGTCGAAGTGTCTGAGATAATCGAGTCGTGCAAACCCGTAGAGCGAATTAGAACTCGGGGGCGCGGAAGTAGGCCGAGTGTCCCTAGGGGTGGCTGCAGGAACACCATGATCATTCATCTCGTCGATTAAGGAATTGTGGCTCGTGTGCGGTACGCTCTACCTAGGCATCGCGTATTTTATGAGACTGCATGTAAAGGCCTCCTTCGTGCTCGAATTGTTAACAGGTATCCTGCCTCAAATCAAGCCACCGTCGCTGGTCATAACACGCTGCAGGGGTGAAACCAGCGCGGACAGTACTAAACGCGAACGTAACTGGCTCGAAGACCTGAATGGCCAGTCCTATTTGCCAATATTAGTGGTGCCATGGTGGTGGGATTGTTTGGGGAATATGCAGGATACAACTTGCCTGTCCGAATACCAGACTACACAACTCCACGTTTACATTAGCTGCGGTCCAGGCAATTAAGTTGCGTAGGTGTAGCCCCCTGATCTGAGCTCGCCGGCGCCACCGGTACTCATTAAGATAGGGTTCTGAGAGTGTGGCCACATTGTGTCATCGTCGAAGGCTCAGAAGCATAGACATCATTGCTCGCGTCGAAGCAAGACTCGAATAGCGTTTGTGCGCTGCTTCCGAATATATGGGTGTCATACCGCCGTATGTAGTCTGCCGCACAACAATTTCGTCCTAGTAGCCTGGATAACCGCTATGTCATACTCGAGATTGATGAGATGGTCTCTCTTCCGATTCGACGATTTTCAATGATACAAGGGGATGGTCGAGATTCCCGGCTGGCTTATCCGGAAGTTAGACAGTCGTCGCGTCCTCGAGTGAAACGGAAGCGCTGAGCCGAATCCTCTATCCTTCCCTAGTAGGTAGCAACAAGCAGTTCCGAGCTGTATGCATAAGACAAGGACATTCTTGTTTGCAGATATTGTTGGTTATTACGCCGGAGAGAAGCGGGCCGGCCAGCGCCTAAACGTTCCACCCTTCGCGGCCGAGGCACATATGTACTTAAGGCTCGATAGCTGCAGTTATCCGCGCCGAATTGGTCTGTATAGCCGTGTCGGTGCTCCACTAGCCCACGCATGGCTGAAGGGTATAATCAGCATAATCCACCTAGAACCGGAAGGCCAGAAGTGCACGTGCTGAATAGCGATACCGCATGTGGATCGCCGGACAGACTCCTCGCTTCACCCTATCGTGAAATCATCGGTGGCGTTGTTTCCGCCTTAGAATAGGGGCGATTCTGATGGCGAGGTAATGGGGAGCGCCCATTACATGACGGAGTCAGAATGGCGGGAAAGTTTGATAGCTATCTTCTCTCACTCAGGCCGTCATATGGTCTAAGTTATGTCGGTGGGATTACTACGTCCTTTGTGTCACGAGACACAGCGTATGCTCCGGTACCGTCCCTCGGAGGGTCCACGCTGAGCTGTGCTTTCGCTGGGATCTGTCACATGCTGCCTAGATCGCTTCGAAATGGCAGATCCCAAGACCAGGAATTGCATGATCTCCTTTCTTAATAAGCCCCGATGCGGCGGCAGAGAGGAGCCCACCCGGAGACAGGGCCATGTGTCCATACTGGCTGAATCTTCTCTACTATACGAGCGTTGCGAGCCCGTGCGAGTCCCGTCCGGTAGGTCGTCCTAAAATAGAGGTCGAATATTTGGGTTCAGTCTTGGCGCCGCCGTTTCGCGATGTTGACTTGTTCACGTGGCGTGCTAATTTTCTGGGGGGTTTTTTTTTGCGTATAGGGCAAGATTTTTAAACGATGGAGGCTCGAGACCCTTCAACCTTATTGGATTTCCGAGCGATGTCTGTGATCAATCATAAGAGCTGTAGCAGTGGCGTAGACGCCGCTACATGTAGGTACTACCTCTTCTAGCCCCATGGCGCTGCAGACGAGGGCATGGATCTTTGGGGGCTCATCGAGTTTATCTGAGTATGTATGCAGGCGGTGGTCGAATTCGCAGCAACATACATATCTCTCTCCTACAGCACGAGCTATGAAGCATACATACATACATATGTAGGTACTTACCAAAGTGTATAGAGTACTAAGCTCGAGTGCTGTTGGAGCTAGAACTTTAGAGTCAGTCTCATCATGATGACGATGCCGCCGGTAATGGAATCTAGCACTCGGGTAATGAATAGATGGTGCAGCTGTCACGGCCCAATTTGCCTCAATTTGACCATCAGCATTGTTGGGCTTGCAAACGCCCGAAGCTACCTACCTAGGAGGTACTCAGCAACGCATTTCCATCACTAATGCATCCACAGCTAGTCAGGAACCACGGCCATGAAGGCTCGAGGGGACCAGGAGAACATAGACGATAACTTCAATTGGGCGCTATATGGCCCATCCGGACAATGCCATCCTTTGCCGTGGACCAAACAAAAGAGACTTGACTAGGTTGACTTGCAGCTGGGTACGGGGATTGAACGGGGTGGACGGGGTGGTAGGACGGGGTGGGCGGGCAGACGGGGTACATTGGATAAGAAGGGGCTTGGAGGCTTGGAGTCTTGGAGTCTTGGAGGCTTGGACGGACAAGGACTAGACGGGTCTAAAAGGTTCAGTTATGACGCGGATTTGCTGATTGACTCGTCGGCTACGGCTACGTCGAGGAAAACGGAGCATTCTTCCGCACAACTTTACTTTCAAAGTTTGTGGTTAGCGCGTGCAAATTGAAGGTCTCATGACCTCTTCTTGTAAGGGTATCCAGAGCAAGGAGTCCACCCTGGCCGTCGCCGTCGAATCCGCGTCTTGTCGTGTGTCTTCGTGCATGCGCACTTCTCCACTAAGATATATGTATGTACGTACTACTCCTGTTAAGTGCGACATGTGCGTTGCAGACCAGTTCGACCAGTTCACGGGGTTGGTTGGTCTTGTTCCTGGCGGCGCTTCGTTAGCTGGTGGCTTAAAAGTCTTGAACTTTTGAGAATAACAACATTCGATTCTCGAACACATCGTCGACTAACCAATAACCAATTATCAATTATCAGAAGCATCAGAAGCTATGCATTGTCCTGATAAGCAGACGATGAGCTTGGATCGCAGAACAGTCCGACTGCTCAAGGTAACATACATACATAGTATGTAAGCTCGATGGTGAATGATGGCCCGTGGATTGCCAACAGAAAAGATGGGATGCAGGTGGAGCGGACGGATCAATTGGCCGGCACTAATAAAAGCAGAGAGAGCTTCTGGGTTCTGACGTTGTCTCGCAGCAAAAAGTCTCATGATGTATTGGGCTGCGGACAGGGATTCGCTGGTTCGTCCAAGGGCTTGTTAATATCAAATGTGAGCTGCTGCTGCTGCTGCTGCTTCTTGCAGACGACAGCGTGGTCACCTCCGAGGGTAGACAGATCAATTCACCGTGGAATCCGGCCTGATGGATTCAGCAACTCCGGCACACACCCCAATGCCATCGTGAGAATCAAATTGGCATCTCGTCCGTCCCCTGTCTCCAATATCTTGTTCCTATCCTCCTCTGATGAAGGTTGTATAGGAGTTCTACGTTGGAAGCACCCCGAGATAGTCTAAGTGCGGGGCATTGGGAATACAAAAGCTGGGAAACCAAGGAATTTGTGGGAGATCCAAAAAAAGGACGAGGGGTTGTGAGGCGGGGGGGATCTATCATGTCCAGCCTATAAAAGCCTACATATACATCTCGACATGTACCTCTTACTGTAGTGTAGGCCCTGGTACTTCATGTTGGTACTCCCGGGAGAAGTGAAGCTGCTTGGTATATTTCCGAAAGTCTTGCTCACGAAGCCAGTCCCGGAGCCTTCCTGTCACGATGGGTTTCGTCGACATGCAAGCCTACGTCCGAGTTACACGGATGAGTCGATGATGTGCTACGTCGGCGGTTGTTTAATGATCAAGGGTGACTGATGACTGATATTGTACCTCCCATTGGGACCTTAATCACAGCGGGACTGTGAGAAGGTATACGTATCGTATACTTATGCAGTATAGGAACACCTACTCGTGATTCATATGTATCGTCATACTCGACAGGTACCGTACCAACATAGTCATGGTGGGCCTCCGCTATTATTGCTTAATGTCCAGAGACAGAAGAAACTAGTAACACCATGTGATAGAAAATACCGCCAGCTACTCAGATCGACGGTCCCTCTCAACAGCCATTAATTCCGAGTGTGCATATATGTTTAGTATCCTAGAGCCCATCAAAATGAATAAGACGAAGCTGGCTGGTTGAATAGTTAGTCGAGGACCCAGTCTTGGGTCTTGGGGTTTTGACCCTGCAGATTCGACATCTGCTTCTCAATCTTTGTTCTCTTTTTCTTCTTCTCTCGAGTGCTTAACTTCGGTTGCCGAGTCTTGTTTAGCGCCCTAGCTGTCCGTCCTGAGTCTGAACAGACCACATGAGCAAGCCCCAGTTTTATGGCCCCTGGCTTTCGCATATGTACACACTGGTGTAAGTCTGCCAAGGAGGAATGATCGTCAGGTTGGTAGGTACCGGATGTGTAGCTAAAGTTGTAGATACTCACTCCAGTGTAAGGACAAGAGTTGATTTCCCCTGAGCTTTGGTCAAAGAGGCTTTAGTTCTCTGTCTGCTCCCATTGAGTTCTGTCATTTATCAGTTGCGGCATGTATTTCCAGCTTTGACCATAAGTAAGCTCAGGCAAGCTCTCAAGCAGAGGTAACGGGAGAAAATATATAGACAACAATCAAGGGAGAAGAGAGAGAGATAACACATCATTTCCCTCATAGCCTTGCAAGTGGACAGAAACGAATCGATATTTGATGTTTAGAGTAATTCCAGAACGAACCTGCAGCCGTATCTTCGACGAGTAAGTTGTCCCGACTATCTCGAGAGACCATTACAAAAAAAAAGCCCGTGTTGTGCATGAGGCAGCACATACTGTACCCTGGCAAGGTGAGAAGAGGCAGGTGTGTGTGTGTATATGTGTGTGCTAGTGACTCAACAACAAGCGAGAAGGTGCAAATCCTCAACCAAAGATTTGGAAACTGCTGCAGAGTTGCGGCTGTTGGCTATCCCTATGAGGCTATCATGGATATAATAGATACGGTGGTAATATAGAAAACCGGGAGTTCAAGTTGGATAGGAGGTACATCCCGACCTTGGGTATCCCATCTGCATCGCATCGCATCTCAATAGTCTCGACGTGTACATACTTGTGGATGTAGGGCCTGTAAGGTACGTGCAAAGAATGGTTCATCATGATTGTTAGGACGAAGCTAGGCTTCTTGATTGTAAGGGTACCTACATACGACTAATAACGTTTATGAATCTATTTGATCTTTTATTCGTCAAGTCATCGTCAAGTCATCTGGAGCGGCTTTTTGTACATGTATTTTCTTTTCTTTTTATTTCGTTAGGTACTTGTATGTAGGTATCCTTCGTACCCCCCAGGTGGAATTGACAATTTGAAGTTGCACCAAGCTAAGGTACATCCACATCCACATCCACGTATGTACATAACGTACAGGAAGGTACCAGCCCACAACCGACTGCGGCCCTCCATGTCCCTCTTAGGATACGACGTACCTAGATACCTTGGTACCTGGGTACCTTCCCTCTAGTTTTGACGAATCGACCCCTCCTCTTTACTCTTGCTGGGCCATTCAAACACACCCATCTCCCACATTCAACACCTGCCTCTACCTCTACCTCTGCCTGCCCGCCTACCTACCACCATCTCGCATAACCTACCTACACTCTACCGTATTTTCTTCCTTTTCCCAACGTCCTCCCGTGCATCCATCGCCACTCACTAAAGCCTGTGAGTCTCTACTTCCAGCTTGTTCTCGCCCTCGTCCTTGTCCTTGTCCTTGTCCTAGTCCTCGTTGGAATCTTTTCGGCGTCCATCAATTTGTCGACGCTGCCGGCGTCATCGTGTTCCTTACAGCAGCTAACTAATTGTAGTGCCACAGCCATCGTCAAAATCGTACATACATACCTCCTAAGGTAGTCGAGTCCTCCTAGACCCCGTCATCTATCATCCCACAAGGTGAGTCCACTTCCTACCGGTATACCTGCCCTCGCCTGCCTATACTGCACTACACAAGTCTACCGCCACGTTCTCTCTGCCTTAGGTCAATACATACATCCAGTCCGTTCATTCATTCTTTTACCTTAGCAATGCCTTCCCTACTTCTTATTTCCTTCCTACCTAACCTACACGTACAAACATATTGATCTTAAAACTCACCTGTCCCCCCGACCGACCTCTTTCCCTTACCTGCCACAAGCCTGTCCTAGTCCTATTCTTATTTAGAAGTAGGTAGGTGGTATATTTCCCTGGAGGTAGCTCGCCCTACGCTACTGTACTTGACTGCAGTGGACACCTAAAAGTTTCTTTCAAGTCACGTTCCGTCATTCGACCACCTGCAACCCCGCCAGAATCCCTACCTACATAACCTCCGCCCTTCTCGCGATACAGATCCTTTTTCTATTCTCGAGAACTCACAATAGATCCTAAACCGTTGCATCTTAGACAATTTTATCTCCAGCACACACGTAACCCAAAACTCTTCACTTCTCTGCCGCTGTAGCAACAACGACCATCTGTTCGTCCCGGGCATCGCTTGTATTGCACCGGCTGGTACTTCAGTTCAGCGTCGCCTCCATCCGAGCGAAGAGATTGACCCACCATCTCGTTACCTGTCAATTGCGATCGAGACGCAGCCCGACCCAATTGCCTATTGAGTTGTCGCCCAACACGGCGTCCCGAACCGCGCGTCAGACACCTCTCGTCTCTTCTTGCTGACGCTTAAGAGACGTCCCGAGTTGTACCGTTTTGCGACCAACACTGAACCCCCCTCCATCATGGCGCAGAATCGCCCAACAGCGGCTTTCAATACCCTTCGGATGGGAGGTAAGCTATGCCCCCTATCCCTTGTTTAGCTCCGGTGGTGAAGCGATACTAAGACAGAAGACAGAGGTCATCCGCGAGAAGGTACAGGATGGAGTCACTGGCGAAACGAGGGACCTGCAATATACCCAGTGCAAGATCGTCGGCAACGGTTCCTTCGGTGTCGTGTTCCAAACTAAGCTCTCGCCGTCGGGCGAAGACGCCGCCATCAAGCGTGTTCTCCAAGACAAGAGGTTCAAGGTTAGTCCCACTGTCGAATTGCGAGAAACCCACTATGTTCTTCGACTAAAAATCCGGCACAGAATCGCGAACTCCAGATCATGCGCATCGTGCGACATCCCAACATCGTTCAATTGAAGGCTTTCTATTACTCTAATGGGGAACGAGTGAGTAGAAGGGCCCACTCCACAGTCAGCAGGACAACTAACTGGATTGAGCAGAAGGATGAGGTCTACCTAAACTTAGTGCAGGAATTCGTACCTGAGACCGTCTACCGAGCCTCGCGCTTCTTCAACAAGATGAAGTCGACTATGCCAATTCTGGAGGTGAAGCTCTATATCTACCAACTCTTCCGAGCCTTGGCCTACATCCACTCACAAGGAATCTGCCACCGTGACATCAAGCCGCAGAACCTTCTGCTGGACCCGAACACGGGTGTGCTCAAGCTATGCGATTTCGGAAGCGCGAAGATCTTGGTGGAGAACGAGCCTAATGTTTCATACATTTGCTCTAGATACTATCGAGCACCTGAGCTCATCTTCGGTGCTACCAATTACACCACCAAAATTGGTAAGTCGCAGTTTTGATATTTATTTAAACAAGGTAGCTCATGTGGTTCATAGATGTCTGGTCAACCGGTTGTGTTATGGCGGAATTAATGCTGGGCCAACCTCTTTTCCCCGGGGAATCCGGTATCGATCAATTGGTGGAGATTATTAAGGTCTTGGGAACTCCTACTCGCGAACAGATTCGCACTATGAATCCGAATTACATGGAGCACAAGTTCCCGCAGATCAAGCCCCATCCGTTCAGTAAGGTGTTCCGTAAGGCAGATGCGAACGCTCTCGATTTGATAGCAAGGCTACTGGAATACACACCAACGGAACGTCTGGGCGCAATCGACGCTATGGTGCATCCTTTCTTCGACGAGCTTCGGGATCCAAGCACGAAGCTGCCCGATTCTCGGCACTCGAGTGGTCAATTAAGGGACTTACCGCCTCTATTCGACTTCTCAAGGCACGGTGAGTTTCGTTGCCCTTGGTTTCCTTTCGTCTGTATAGTGGCTAATCACGCCTTTTTGGCAGAATTATCCATTGCGCCGCAGCTGAACCAGAAGCTCGTCCCTCCGCACGTGAAGACTGTCTTAGCGTCCCGCGGTCTCGACATAGATAATTTCACGCCGATGACGAAGCAGGAAATGATGGCGAAACTGGACTGAACGTCGGTCTCTTGCGCTCTCATTTCACGTATTTATGCATCATCATCGCCCGGGATTTCGCTACAGCTTTCACTCACTGGCTAAGCCTATAAGTGGCTTGAACTTATCGGATAGACGTTCAGCGATGCTGCCGAACTGAAAAGAGCGATTTCTCGACGACCTCGGCGTGCTTTTTCAACCTCGAAGCATGGTGAGATTCACCAAGGACAACCCCGTGTAAAGTTTGAGGAGCTGGGTTCTCCGGATATTTGGCGTGTTGCGGGTGTTTCCGAGGCGTCGCCGAGGCTTTCGAGAATCTGCCGTTCTGGTCGGTTCTGATATCTCGATTTTGGCAGCAAGGAACAACAGCTTCAAATACCCAGGGAGTACTGACTGGAAGATGGCACGCTGCGGGCGTTCTTAGACTTCTCCTATGCATGACTGAGACGGCATTTGCTTTTATTTATCTTGTTCGATAACTCGCTTGATCCTTGTGGTTGGCGACCACAAGGAGGCTGGATCCCCCCGCGTGGTCTTCCTCCGAGAGATTCCCTACACATGTTACAGGGGACACGATGGCGTATATGTTATTCTGCGAGCGATGGAGGTGCGGGGTATTAAGTGAGACGGTAGTTGGGGGACGAGATGGAATATGGTGTTGAAACCGGCAAACTTCCCGGACCACGCAGCAATGAATGGCATTAGGGGGAAACGGACAAGTTTATCGAAACTCGGCATGACTTCTAAAAAGATTTCTTTTTCTTTTCTTCCCTCGACAGGCGGGCTTCGACTCGACGTGCGTCAAGAAACGGGAAGATGGTTAACCAAAAGGGAGGACCGGGTTTTCTGCTCAGACCAAGGAAAAGAAGGCTGCCGCGATTGCAACATACAACAGTGATGAAGACAACCCACTTGGCCCAAGAGAAAGATCAGACGGTACCACTTCCGGGATACTTAATGCCTAAAAAAATTGCTGATGATTGTGACGCTTGAGTTCTGCCATTGCTGTAACAGAGAACTTGGCAGGAGCATATTATGTACCACGCTGGTCTTCCTCTGTAATGATCCACTCGTTTCCTTTTCCTTCTCCATTATGATGGCTGCTAGATAATATGTTAGAGATGTTCTAGAAGCTTAAGGTGGGTAACGCCATTACCGTGGTGAGTTGGATATTGATACCCTTAGTTCTTTCCATTACATAAGCGGCTAGGCAGGGAAGGTACGGTAGGTAGGATTGAAGGTGGTGAAGTAGGTACGATAAGATACGAAGAGGTTTGTAGGCCCGTGCTTCTTATTTTGCGCGTTGCGTGTTTCGTCACGACGCTTCAACATATAAGAGCTACAACACACTTCAGGTTTGGCTTGTACCACCCATTGAGGCCAACTCCTTATGAATTTTATCTTTCAATGAGATTAGTTTTCTCCATCAACGCAAGATGGCAGACCATGATCGTAGGCAATCCGGTGGCGGCCACAACAACCGCAAAAGGCGCTACAGAGGTACGAAAATAGACCATCTCCGCATATCACGGAGTAGCTCAAGCTGGCATTATCGCATCCGAGCTTTCATCGCCACTTCAGAGACAAGTGTGTGCTAATACAGTTCTTAGATGATGATGAATACGATCGCCGACCACAACGCCGACGCTACGATGTACCACTTCCCGTTCGCATTCGCAAGCAGCTCCTGGGCTTAGCCGAATCTCCTTTGCGGCGCTGGCATGAGGAGGTCCAATCCATCGCCCATGTCGTCGCCGACAACTACGAAGATCAGGAGCTCCGCACGAGCTTTCTAGAATTGATACCGCAGATGCTAGTCGAACAGCCGCTCAAAACTCCGTTCGTGGCAGCTGTGGTCCTCGTCGTCAACTCGCTAAAGCCTGATATCCTAGATGACCTGCTCGCCCGCGTCGCTAATGCAACCGAGGAGAAGGTCAAGGTTGGTGAGTGGCGAGACGTGAAGTTGTATCTGAAGTTCCTAGCATGTCTACAAAGCTGCTTGGAAGGCGATGGCCTGTTCCCTTTGCTTGAGGAACTCTTCAGTCGAGCCGTTGACCTCCAGACTGCTAGTTCCGATGATGTGAGTATAGGACTGTTGCTCCCCGTCTATTATAGGTATGGGTATGCTGACGTATCCACATAGACGATTGGGACCGAGCTCGTCAAGATCATCCTCCTGACAATACCGTACATTATGACGACTGCACCTGCACAATGGCAGCAGAAAGCGGCCGAACTTATGGATAAGACGGATGTCATTGCTTCCGAGCCACATGCGCTGCAAGTCCTGATTGATCCATATCACGCCGAGGAGGGGACCGAGAGCCCGACCGCAAACATGAGCCTAATTGGTCTCCTACAAAAGCAACTCCAAACCGAGGCACTGAACAGCTGGGAGCTCTCTTGCCTGCCGAGACCGTGGCAGATGCCCCCCGAGGAGATTGAGCAGCAGGATAAGCTAGACAACGCACAAAAGCACGCCCTGCCGAGTATATCCATACCAGAGAAAGTTATCGCCGGCCCTCGCCCCCTATTCCCTGAGATTTACTTCTCGGTCTACGTTAACCAGGAAATCGAATCTGTTCCTCCGGTTAGCAGTATCGCGTCGTCCTTGATTCGGGACGGACTTCTCGACACCATCAATACCCTAGACTTCAACCGCGGCGTCACGGCCCGCTTTCTCATAGATGTGGATTGCTATTTCGCTCCCGGCACGTTCATCAAGCGCGCGACACCATTCGATCGACTTCGAGACGTGGAAGGGGATCGCTCGACGTGGAAGCCAGAGGATGTCGCTGTTGACGCTGTCTTCTCACAGATATTCGCACTCCCGACGCCAGAGCACAAACTCGTCTATTACCATTCTGTCCTCACGGAAGCCTGCAAGATTGCCCCTGCAGCTGTCGCCCCTAGTTTAGGGCGAGCTATTCGGTATTCGTACCAAAACATTCACCGTCTAGACCTAGAGCTATGTTACCGTTTCTTGGACTGGTTCACCCACCACCTCAGTAACTTCGGCTTCATGTGGAAGTGGACAGAGTGGGTAGATGACGTGAATCTCCCCGATATGGACCCACGCAAAGCATTCATCCTCGGCGCCTTGGATAAGGAGATCCGTCTCAGTTTCGCCCAGCGTATCAAGGGAACACTACCCGAGCCTTATCAAGCACTTATCGGTTCTGAGAAAGAGCAGGACACGCCAGAATTCAAATACAATGACGATCGTAAGTCAAAATGTCCTAGGGTTTGTTTGAACAAGTGACTAAGCACATATCTAGGTACGCCATTTGCCGTGGAAGGAAAGGAGATTGCCGCTCTCCTCAAGCGCAAGGCTCCAGATGAGGAGATCCAGCCTGTTATTGACCGAATTCACTCCGCTGCCCTCGACCAGTCTATCGATCCTCTCGTTTCCAGCACGGATGTCTTCATGACGGCCGTTTGCTGGGTAGGCTCTAAGTCGCTCTCTCATGTGCTCGCTTGTATCGAGCGTACAAAGGATAGACTTCTCGATGCTGGAGCAGCTTCCGAGGCCGCGAGAGCTCAGATCATTACTGCGGTCATCGCCTACTGGTCTGCCCATCCAGGCATCGCTATTACAATCATTGAGAAGTTGCTTAATTACTCAATCATCACACCCGGCGCCGTCATCGACTGGGCACTGGTTGGCGATCGTGCAGGGCCGTATGGCCAAGCGCTCAGCAAGTCTTGGGTGTTCGAACTCGTATTCAGTACTGTAGTCAAGGTGACCAGCCGTCTGAGGCAGGTCGTCAGCGGTGGTGCGAGCGATGGCACCGAGGAGGAAGTTGCTGGTATGCGTGATCTCTTCAAGAATATGGAAGACGCCTTAGTCAGCTGGGCGCAGGGAACCAAGGACCAGATGATGGATCCCGTGGTATCTGATGGTGGAGAGGACCTTATCAAACGTTGGGGTGAAAGATGGCTTAGGGTATTCAAGCGAAGGTCTGCTATCGAGGAGGCGTTCCTGCTTGAGAATAGAGCCACTTCGTGAAGTGTAATACTAGGACGCGTGGTTATGGGCTCGTCCGGCCTTGGCGTTAGCAAAGAAAATTGTGTTGGGGGCTTGATCATGCTACCTAGCTTTCACCCCATATTACGGTGTACAAAATAGATTTATTGGTTCCGATATCGACAAGTTTTATTTATAGCAGATGCGTGCTTCGGATTACTGCTTCCACTTGTGTTCATGCATACACCTAACCCATCGGATAGCCAACATCTATCTTTATGCTTATAGTGAGATCAACCTATACCGAGAAGTATCTTCGAAAATTATAACGTAGAGCAAGAGATTATTATGCATATTATGATCTCCTGGAATAAGATAAGCCGAGAAAGGTAGCTGAGACTACGAGCCTTGTTGTACAAATGCGAAGGTATACTACTTTAAACAATTCGCGGCCTACTAGCTCGTCCACTGGGGCAGGTAGAACTTCATGTTCTCATACACCAAGAACGTAACCCAGGTTGCAGGTAAGACTCTCACAACTCCGGGTATGATCCCCCGATAGAACCCTCGCCATCCTTCCTCTCTCCACGTCCTCCTCGCGACCCCCTGAATGCCCCTCCCAAAGCGTGCGTCAGCATCATAATTCTGCAGACGGCTACGGATGACCTGGTATGGATACGTGGTAGCGCCGGCGACTAGCTTGGCGATGCTAGAGATGACCAGGGTCGCCTCGTTGCTCATCTTCTGCGGTACATCCGAGCCGGGGTCCTGACGTCTCCGCCGCGCGAAGTACAGCCTCTTGACCGGGTCGTAGACGGCGAACTGCACGGCGCCGTGGGCCACGCCAAACAGGCTGATGCCCAGACCACGGTAGAAGCCCCGCCAACCCTCATTTCGCAGCAGGTGCGCGGCGCCGGCCCACATGCTCGGGTATGCGCCGGCGGCGGACCGGTCCGATGACAGCATGCGCGTCTTCATGACCCAGATGGGGTTCGTCAGCACCTGCGTGCAGACCCCGGCGACGCCCGACGCAGCGAAGTAGTCCTGCGGCGTCAGAGACGCGGTGGGCGAAGCCTTCAGACCCAAGATGAAGCGCTCGGCTCGCGCCTTGAAGAAGAAGAAGGATGCCCAGCTCGACGCGTTACCCAGGAGGTTCGGCGTGAGCCCCCGGTACAGAGACGCGAGTGGGTGCGGCGTCTGCGTCAATGTCCGGATCAGCGACATGGTAGTTAGAGGCTGATGAGAACCTGCGGCGCTGCGTTGGTGGACTTGATAGAATGGACGTTAGTCGAGCCGTCACGTCGTTCTAGGGGTAAGAAGAACGTACTCTGCATCCGTGTCTTGACGATGTCGAGGGGATGGACGACGAGGGTGGCTATAGACCCGGCGGACAAACCCGCGACGGTCTCGACGGAGGCGGGAGAAAGGCCCGCATGATTCTGTGTCATAAGGGCGAATTTAAAGGGATCTAATTACATTCTGAGACTATAACGATATATTCAAGTGTATATTTTCAGGAGATCTCAGTTCTGAGCTTACCTAATCGACTTACAGAATTGAAAATAACTTATGACCTCATCAGGACCGGGAGTAACCGAGGCGTGAAGTCATAGGTTCGTTTTAAAACGAATATACCCTTTATAGACGAATCACTTCTCTGACCGTTATTTGCATCTTCAATCCACTACGAAATCTGCATATCTACGAATCGGAGTCCACGTGCGTCTCGAACCATTATCAACTTCTGAATCTCCGCGCACAGCCCGGCACACGAATGACCATACCCCTGGCAGCTTGTTCTAGATCATAAGACAGGTCATCTCATCTCGTCTATGCAGACAATTCACAGCCATGTCCACCGCAACTGAAACGGCACCGACCGAGGTCGAGGCACCAAAGTTGTCGGTTATAGTTGAATTCACGTAAGCTCACTTATACGGATCCGACATGGCCCTACTTATGTGCACTTTCCTGACAACGGTCTAGAGGCGGCCTTGAGATGTTATTTTCAGATCAACGGCGCCATCCGCTATCTGTACCAGCCTCGAATAAGGAGGGCAAGCCGGCGACTATCGCCGATCTGATCGGTTACTTATGCGAACATACCATGAAGGACTCCCGAAAGGAGCTGTTCGTTCTCGAAGATCACCTGTAGGTCGCCCCCTCTACCCTTTGCGCCCTATTCTGCCCGACCCGTACCAAGCTCTGGTGCTGTCCCTGTCATATCGTCCGGGGAAAGTCGCCTGCTATGCAAGCCCTTCTCATCAAGGTGCATAGTAAGCTGGCTAATGTTGTGATTCAGACGGCCTGGTATCCTTGTCCTGATTAACGACGCAGACTGGGAGCTAGAGGGTGAAGAGGCTTATGAGCTCCAAGTAGGGGACAACATCCTATTCGTCTCTACTCTTCACGGCGGATAAAGCCGCTGTCTGGGAGAATCGGGCACTACACCGCTATTCAAACGCTGAGAGGGCCGTTGCATTCGTCATAGCTGCATCATCCCCAGAGGTACAACGAGAAGCTAGCAGCCTTGGATGGAGTTCAGTTCAGCCAGGCCGGTTGACTTGGAGCGATTCAACACCTACGACTAGCTTCTCAACGACTGCCTCTACATCTACCCCGCCTCCATGCATGTGAAACATTGTTAATCACTTCCACCCGGGTCCCATCCCGTTGTCGTGAAATGGCAGACGAAAAGGCGGCTAACTCGCTTGACCTGTCAAGCTTCTGCAATGCCGCCTTCGATCGGTGCCCTCGCGTAAAATCCCGGAGCCGTGGCTTGCGGTCGTAATCACCAGATCTATCACTTTTCGTCTCCCAAACCCGAGCCTTCATGAAGCTGTTTACGTTGATCATCCGCTGTTTGGGACACATAAGCTCGCACCCCCGTCAATATCCAAACTTGTGGTAGAAGGGCCTAGGCTCATCTCTGCGTGTCCCATTGCGAGAGCAAGAGAGACAGAGGACAAAGTCTAGCGATCTTCCTTCGAAAAGAACCTGGCTGGGATGAGGGTTGTCAGATGCTGAATCCGGAGACCGGGGAAAATCGATGGAGCAGATGGCTTCATTTGCCTGCAGCAGGGGCGTCCCAAAGGAGCTATCTGCAGCACAAACGGGCAAGGGGCCTACGGCGATAGGAGCTCCCTTTTCCACATAGGACGAATGCAGATTACTTAATAAGAGTTGTGAATTTCAACAACCCATCGAATTAAGCACCTTGATAAGAAGGAAACCATTAATACAGGCCCTATAACATCTTTGGCCTCAGGGGGCATGGCTTGACCACTAGGAATAGTTCCTATCCTTTAGCTAGTGAGGTATTTGTCTCCCCACCATCTCGGACACCGCGTCACGGATCGTCAATGACTACCTTGTAACATCGTGAACAAAGCTGCATGCAGAAAACAGGCCGGCGAGCCTCGTGGCGAAAATGAGGCACCGCGCTAGGCATCTCACACGCCTAAGGCTTGCATCCCACAATCAACCAAGCTGGCGGAACATGCTTCTGCCCTTGAAGAACTGAAGCCACTCTGCCACTTTATCAAACGTCAAACGTGGGCTGACTCTCCTCTTTGGCAGATGCGGATAGCCGCTGCAACAAACGCTTGACACTCGGTGCCACACCAAATCACAGGGGGATGTCTCTACAATTCAGCATTTTGACCACGTACGATATTATTAAGCAACCATTGCAATTGGGAAAGATTGAAGAGATTAACAGTAATCTTAAGATTACACCACCACAGAAAGTTGTTCCGCCGCCTCGAAGGTGGGATAGTTGGAAGCCGCAAAATTCGTCCAGAAAAGCGAAAAGTGACATATCAAATAACTTAACTCCGCCTGGTTTGCACCCCCTGGGAAGGTCTAGTAACCTTAGATGCAAAAATCTGGTATCTCCTCCGCATGGCAGTATGCAAAATGTGTCATTTCCCAAACCCCAGGTCCTTGGGATTCTTTCGATGCGCCGCAGGCTTCCCTGCCTGATTGGTAGTAAAGCAAGTAAAAGCCGCCCACCGCCGATGTGTTGTTTGTAAGTGTGTGTGTCGTGCACCAGATCATGCATCCCGTTTCCGTGCCCACCATCCTGCTACCTTATATTTACTTTCTCCAATAACCGTGGGCGCTGCGTGACATGAGTGTGCAGACCATGGGAGACGTGGAGATTCCCGAACCAAGATCAGCTGTAACCCTGCGATGAACATCCAGATGGACAAGTGTGGTAACACCCTTGGAGGAAAAATTACAGTAGGGGGAAAAGAACCAAATCTAGAAACAAGTAATTAAAAATAGAAAAAAAAAGGGCATACACTCCTTAGCCGAGATCAAAAAGGGCAAACGATGAGTTTCGTCTTTTGTGCAATATTTGGTAAAAGAACGCAGATCTTCCGAAACAACTTTGGCCGACAAAACTCTTCGCCTTTTTATTTTATTTTATATAGAGTGCCGCTTCCGGAGAGGCAGTCCATTGGGATGTTTGTTGAGTATTACGGAAATGTCGTTCGTGTGTCTTGCTATTTCTGGGGCTCCTGTGCTGTTGGCCTTTCTAGATGTTTCGCTTTTCAGAACAGTCGAGAAGTAGATGGCCTTCCCAGAATTAACAATGTGTTGGTATCTCGAATTCGAAGAACACCGCCCAGTAATTATTATATGTCCGCGCGGAGTATAGACGTAGGCTTCTTTCCATGCTCGCTGATACTCGCAAAGTTATTATACCTCGCCTACATTGCTATATTGGTCGTAATGGTCGTAATTGGTGGGTGGGAGGGTTGTAATCCTAGTAGATTCGTTGGTGAGCAAAGCTATGGCCGCGCTCGTCCTCGTAGACAGTGCTTGGACTGCTTGAAATTGTGGCGGTATCGTTGGAAGTAATACTCGCTTGGTCCATGTCGTATGACCCATAGGCGGCATGCGGGTCCCGCTTGATCATGATATTAGCTGAAGGACCGTTCGGAGGCATGCCATAGTCTCCAAAGCTGTCAGAACATGAGAGGCCGTGCTGCTGGGGATGACGGTACTGGTACATCTGCTGAACGAACTGCGGGATGGCGTAAGGATGAGGGACATTTGGCGAATCCGAGATCCGATGCTTTGGATTTACCGTACGATTGCTGCCTCGGCCTTTAATGCCCTTGTTGCTATTTTTGTAGAGCTCGGCAAAATGCCTGAACAACTTCTGGTCCTCTTCGGGAAGCTCTTCGTCGGGGCCTAAGTTATTGAACCTCATTGTCAGGTCCTTGATGGCTTCCTTGTGAGATCTGTTATGGTGGGTCTACACGAGCGTTAGCACGTCCATGTTGTCTCTCAGGGGAGATGATTTCGCATTCCACAAACCTTTAAGTTCCCTCGCTGACCGAAATACTTCCCACAACGATCAAAAATGCAAACGAAAGGCTTGGATTTGAAGTGGGTAAGCCTGTGTGGTTTCACGTTTCCAAGTTGGGCAAAAGCCTTTCCGCAGATATCACACTCATAGGGTTTCTCCCCAGTGTGGCGGCGAATATGAGTCTGGTTCTCGCGTCAGAGTGGCGTAGAGCATTATCAACGGGAATCCGTACCTTCAGGTTACCTCTCTGGGTAAATCCTAGGCCACATCCGGGTTCTGTACACACCTGAACAGAAAGGATGTCAGCGATAATGTTAAGAACTCTCGAGGCGGCACTTACAAATGGCTTCTCCCCGGTATGGGCTCGTTTGTGAGTTTCAAGCTGGGTCTTCTGGGAGCATCGCTTCCCGCAACCCTTTATATCACAGACGTAGCGTTTTTGGCGATCCGTCCTATTCTGACCACTTGCTGAACTTGCCTCAGCCGGGCTACAAGACTTCCTGCGCAAGTTGAACTTTTCCTCGTCCATCTGCGGAGGAGAAGGGTAGGCGGCCTCCCCAAAGTCAGAAGCTTTGTCAGGCTCGCTTCTCAACTGGATAGCTTTCATCAGAATGTCGACCTCGGTGTTGAATGCCACCTCATTAGCCTCGTCCTCGGCAACATTCCGAGTGATTGTCTTCGAGGCAATAGGAGGTGGAGTGGGGGTCTGTTGAATAGCCACCTGCGGCTCGTGTTTGATCTGGGCATTTCCGACCTCCTCTACCGGGTGTGTCTGGCCTAGTTCCCGTTGGTATCTGACGTGGTCTGCTGCTGCTATCGAACGTGGCGGCGGGCATTGTTCCTGATAATTCTTGAAAGATGGGGCCATGGGAGGAGATGGAGGTGTGTATGAGCCGAACACGAAGTGATTGTTAGGCGGGTACTGCGGTGTTGGCGGACTTGCAATAGGCGTCATAGCATACGCATTATCTACTACCGGCATGAATTGGGGAGGGATGGCCGGTCGTTGGATAGGCGCTGTAGTCGTTGGGCCCGAGTTGTACTGCATGAGACCCGAAGCATCGACCATCGCGTACTCGCCATCCGGCTGCTGGGGGAGCCATCGTCCCCAGCTCTGAGGTGGTTGAACGGTTAGAGCCATCCTGGCGGTCATGAAGACTATCGACTAGGCCCGCGGTACTAGGTAAGGAGTACAACCCGTCTTCCAGTGTAGAAATTCAAGGGCTCGAATATAATGAATGTCTAGAGTTCTTGCTTCGGATGGCGTGATAGCAAGCGATTGCTGTTTGTCGCAAGGGACCGAGGGTGCGCAGAAAACATGTAAAGCAGAGAACCAACCCTAACGATAAAAGATACGAGTCGACCGTTTCCTAAATAACCGGAACAGCCGTAGAGGTTGACGGACCTGATCTATGATTGCGAACCCGGGATCGATCTACAGAGCAGAACCAGACCCGGGGCAGTAGTGAAGTATATACCTCGAAGGGGTGATGTGCGCTAGGGTCCGATCTGGGGAGCCAGCTGGTTGGGCACGCCCACTCGGAGATCTTGGGACGCCAAGGGTACGCCGGAGACGTTTAGACTCTTACACTTGGAAGCTGAAATAATCGTATATAAGTGGTTAAGTATCAGAACCGGGCTGGTCGAGTACATCATCTTTTGCCTCATATCAAAAATCCCCCACATCCCGGTAGACCCTCTTTCTGGGGCTTAGAAACATGCCTGGGATTGAACCAGCCTGGTACATAGTAAATGAAGCGGAGGAAGGGTCGTGAAGGAGAAGGGGGGGGGGGGGAGCCCTGTCTTCCAGATAGCCACAAAATCGAGTGGCAGATCGCCGAGTTTCTACATACTAGCACCCAAGTCGACGAGACATTCACAATGCACACATACAGTAGTCGATTAGGTATGCGGTAGATATTTAGTGCCGGCCGAATCAAGTAGTACGGGGGTAGTTACCCGCAGGACGCTTGCCCGTTTAACGCAGGGGACATACGTCTACCACCCAGCATGACGAATACCAGGCTCGATATTGCTAGTGATGGACACGCCTCCTGCTAGCGGGGCCACTGCCGCATCCACCTCGACCACCTAGATGATGGGAATATGTTCAGAATGACACGTCGCCATGCAATCAGCCATATAAGATTCTCGAGACTCGGCCAGCACACGGAGCCAGAGACGGTTTCGTTTGGTTCTTGTCTAAGCAGTGTGGCATCCACAGCTAGTGAGAGACAGGGGGGTTAGTGTAGGGGGAGAGGGGGGAGGGTCTTCAGGATGGTACTGTGATGAACGGAGAACGTACCAGAAGTACCTACAATGCAATAGACGAAGGTGAGAGGGCGGAATCGAGAAAGGAACGATGGAAATCCGAGAGAGAGAGATGGGAAAACGGCGAGGCCAAGGAGCGGAGACCGGGACTCCCCCTGCAGTGGAATCTCCTGCCCGTCGGGGCAATCCCGTTAGGAATACACCCCTTGGTCCCTTTGATCCAGCTTGATTGCTTCATACTTACTAGTTGCTACCTCTTCGTACACAGAAATTGCTATGCTGTCCGTGTAGAGTGGTCTAATATGATCCGTTCCAGCGCGGTGGATAACCCCGGTTCCCAATGTGCCACCATCTATCACTGCGAATATGACAGAATTACTTCTCCACAAATCTGTCTCTCGAGCGTCTCTCCTCGTCCGTCACCTGAGAGGATAAGTTCATGGATGAACGTGCCTTTTGCTGGCTCCTGCCACGAGCCCGTTTGTTGACTTGTTTTCACAGTAACGTTTGACAGATGGGTATAAGATATCTGCCCAAAGTGGCGAGCCATCAATCCTTGCTCGATGCCTGGTACATATGCCTACCTATCTGTGGTCTATGAGACCGGCGTTTGGTTGTGGAACCTCAGATTGTGTCTTCTGGATTAAGACGGGAGTAGCCGTTCGAGGTCGCATCGCTCTAGCACTGGGCCAGGCCCAACTGTACGCTGAATGCATACTGGACTTGTGTACATTAGCATTGATTAATGACGTACGAGTGCGTAAGCCTTCAGGAACCGAATCAAACTAAAGAGGCATCGAGTGCGGCAAGGAGACAGACACGGCAACCTCCATCCTAGCTGAATTAGAAGGGGGCAGGGGGATGGATGAAATGTCAATAGAACTTCGAGATGTCGGAAAAGTCGCTTGTACTGTGTGTGGGATCTCCCCCCCTGAAAGATCGATGTACTCCAACCTCGACAGGGATTCGAGATCTCATTGGAAATTGGCCAAATCAGGAGTAGCACTGTTAGTGTTTGCAACTCTCTCAGCATACACGATCCCTGATCTACTCATATCATAGGATCGCGACTTGAGGAACGAAAACATCCTCGTCCTAGTACCTTAACGACTTATGCCGTCTATTTTTAATTCGTTCTGAATTATTGATGTGGGCTCTTGCTCGAGTATAACCGGTGTGGTATCTAAGGATATGTATGCCTTATAATTGAACCATTTGCTTCTTTGATAACTTACGGTTAGAATAGCCCTAGAGCGTTGCGTATTAACTGGCCCAATATTGGGACAGCTATTAACTGTGTACTCGCTAAGGCAGCACAAAAACCGTCGTCGCTTTATGTGATGTAGCTCCGAGTGCCATAACACCTATCTACTAGGAGATATGTGTTGTCTCATATAAGCTGCCGGGGGTTAATTAGGACCCCCTCTTCCCCAGAGGCGCGATGCAAGAATTCATTGGTTCTTTAATGACTATGCCAGTAGCAAAAGTCATCCGTCAGGATCAAAGCAATCGATGGATCTTCCCAAGCGAAATGGTCGTTATAGCTCCAGTCAGCTGTGTCGATTGATCTTTGCAAAAAAGGTCGTCGTCATTACCCGAGACAGTAGCCATGAACGTATGGTAAACTTCCGGACCCTTTCCGTATATTCAAAGGACCAAAGCTTAGGCGATACCACCCTATCCTAAAGGACAGTTACGAAAGAGGAAACGCGATAGAAGTCGAACAATTCTATCGTGATAATCGCCTGTGTGTATCGATGTAATCAGATTGCCGGGGTCCCTAAACCAGTACTGGATATTGAAGAGCCGGGAGTTGGTTGAGGGTATGTATGTCTCACAACGAACGCCAAGAATCAATCAATTTCACAGCTACTCTTCAAGTGTATACGATCATCTCCCGTCTTGTCAGCTTTGTTATTCACGTATCATTGGCGACCATATAATACTTGCTCCGCGCTCAACACTCTCAGAGTTACCTCTGAGCGGATAGCAGGTAGGTATTGCATGTATTTCTAATGTAATATTCCGCTTAGATGCTGCTAATTCCGCAGTACTGGTTCGATGCAAGCCATGTGGGCCTCTGGCCTGGCGATCATGGAAATCCCCAGCAGCCCTAGATACCCCAGATTCGGTCCCGTTGAGAGATGTACGCGTTCGAGAGCTTTTCAGCTTGATAATTCGGATGAAAAAAAGCCATGATCTAGACGTCCAAGCACGAAGCGCTGGATCTCTCTCGCCTCGATGCAGATATCCCAGCTTGATACAAGAAGCAGGGTCACTCCCGAAGATCACAATGGTTCGAGATTGCCTAATCGGACGAGCTGCCTTTCCAATCGTTTCAAGTATTTGGACATGACCTGTCAAGGGGGACAGTACACGTTTTCTTACAGGGTCAATGGGAATGAGAATGAAGGGATAATGTGATATATCATAATCTTGGCAGCCCGCTGACAGCCTGATGGTACATTTTTGCACCTTTCTCCCTCAAAGTTATCGCTTACGAGCAAGCTGCAAAGAGATAAGCACCTTAATAGAGTGAAGCAAGGCTCTCTATGTATATTATAATTCGTTAAACCCATTGCTCAACGGTAAGTACACCAACTGATCAAGATTCTTTGGTACAGACGTGTTTCCACTTTTACCCAACGGGGGAGGATTCGGGAACAGGTGAGCGGCTGTAACATACCCTGGCGGGCAAGGGACCCCCTTGTCCGTGCCGAGTTCCCAGCTGGCTGGTTGATGGGTAGATCCCCGGTCCAGGTAGATTGATTGGTCTTCTTTAATCTTGCCAGGGGGCTAGGGTCGGGAAGGCCCTTGACTCGATTACACATTGAAAATATCACACGAAGGTACAAGTATAATATCTAATAATTAAGACCAGGGGACGGACCGAGAGATGAAGGCTGTTACTCGGCCTGTAATGTCTCCGAAGGTCAAAATCTTGCTGATGAAGAGGCTCAAATTTTTCTGGTCCGGCACAATAAGTGGTGAGAGAGACCAGCGGATCTACATGGTACGGTAGCAAGGGATGGAAGAATGGTAAAGTGACTTACCCACCTAGACATTTCCCATCAGACCGCCATCGATTTGTTGAATATTGCCCGGACGGTTCTTTTACCGTTCACCGTGTGGCGTATTCCCAGCTGCAAGGTCCTTTCGCGAATTTCTACGTACTAGACCTAACTAATGGTGCTGACACTGACACGTCCTGGGCCAGACCCTGTTCTTCTCTCTCTGCCCAGCAGTATAGCAAGCCCCTTATAGTATTACCTATTACCTATGTCTTGTCAAAGCCAACTTTAGTAGACAGCACCTGAAACGGAGGCATACTTGATACACGTTAATTGGTGACTAGGTTGACATGTATGGTGTGTGTGTGTGTGTGTGTGTGTGTGTAGGGGGGTTGGTCCGTGAGCGTTGGTGCCACTCACCGTCGCGATGATCCCCGCGGTAACTTGCCAGTAGTTCCTGGAGGTTAATATTATTAGTCTCTTCTAGAAAAACGGAGAATATTGCGCCGCTTTCCAGACCTCCGGGTCTCTGCATCTCTAACTGTCCAATAACACTTCTCTTCGTTGCTATGAAAGGCAATAATTGAAAAAGCCCCCTTCTCGAAAAGGGCATAACCTGGCAAGCCAGAGACATTATTTGATTACTGATACAATAGTATGAAGCTGAAATGCACAGACTAGAGGATCGGGTTTTAATAAGTATATGTCACAAGAAACGGTCTAAGTGATACATACCGTAGACCTGTATAAGGTACACGAGATATACAGGTAACCACGTATCGATAGATGATAGAGGCAAGAATAGATTCGATTCAAGTCGATTATTCTAAACTACATTAGGCAACGTCTCTACATAGTACCACTGCATAGATGTATCTAAGAAGCTAAGGCATATTTCCGAATCTAGTCCGTGCGCCCCGAGCCAGCGGCCACGGACGGCACTTTGTTTCTAGTCCATTTTGGAGTATTAACCAACTTAAAGCTAACGACGGCTGAGTGTACGACATCTTTTTTTCCCTACTACACAAACCTCGGTGATAGGTATCTCTTCATCCCGGATCACATGATGCCAATAGCCTGCCGGTAACGGTGACGATGACGGTGACGGCTGAATCGGACGGGATACGACGCTAAATACCTATGATAATACTCATATTCATATTCGATGCTCGGAATACTCGGGAACACAAGAAGCCTTCTAGAATGAATCTCCGCCTCACATGTACTCACTTACATACATTTTACCCTGACTCAAATTTGTGTGCACGATGATATGTCACAAACTCAGGGATTCCTGTTACTGTCAAACTGTCAACCAAGTCGCTGGAACGCCGGTATTAATATATTGGTATCCTATTAATACCCCAGATGCTGCACTGCCAGGGATCTGCGCCTCCAAACCGGCACCCGTTCTTTCGATAGTCATTTGGGAGATGAGAAAATGATATCGCTGCCCGCCGGCCCCGCCGGCTCCTCCGTCTCGGTCGAGACCTGCGGAAATAAACGGCGCGGCGGGGTGACAGTTGTTGTAAACGGATACACCGCGATAGTCTCTGCTCTTAGAACACTATTTATGTAAGGCCAAAGCCTAGCAGTATAATGCGACTGACTCGTTCACAGAAATACTGTATTATTTCATTTTCCTAGTAATCACCGCGGAAATTCACCTACTAGACGGTCCAAGTCAGTGAGAATTCCATCGTCGCGCCAGGGCACCATGCCCCTGCCAAGGCCACGATTTATTTCACGGAGCCAGGCCGGACTTACAGGCTTCCGAGATCTATCAGATGTCACCCTTGGGCGCCAACAAAACGTTGAACCCTGTCGACACGCTTTCGTCCGGGTCCTGCCCAATACCACCGTCCCTGCTAAATATGGCCATGAGCTCGCCCCAGGTTCAGCGATCGATTCAAGGGAGGGAAAACATGAATCCGTTAAGCTTACCAAGCCCTTTTTTGTACCTATTATATGGGGCCCATTGCCTCTACCGACCAAGTGCCTGTCAGTTCTCATATCCTGACCTGACTGCTGTACGTAACAACACGTTTCTTCGTAAGTGAACGCAAGGTAGGTGTGACACCGCAGGCATGCGAGCCAGCATTTCACGATCCATCGCACCGAGCATACCCCGGCACAGCTGGCTACCGCTCACGGATCTTGCCACAATAGGAACCCAGTAGTAAAAGGACAATCTAACCGGGCTCATATCGACTATTGCCTTCTCAATACGAAACAATATTGCAGCCAGGTCATGTGCGAGTCCTCGAATAATTTTGACAAGGCTGCGAGTATGGTTCAGCTTCACGGACCCTCATCTCACCCCCATTGGGCATCAATGATGAGGCGAAACGTCAAGGAAAAGGCCGAAGGCTACCAGGGTCTTCTCTTTTTTTGCGGGTTGAGCCGAGTGAAAGCGAAATATTTTGTTCACAAGCAACCATAGCCTCAATAGGCATTTGAGGCCAAATCACACTGGTTTCCAAAGTGATATACCAAGGGTGAATGTGACATCCGGCCAAGGCTGTCCAGACCGCCATAGCTGTCACGCATTGCAACTACAAATACTGGATACGCTCTCAATGGCTAATTCGGAAGAGGCTTAGGGGTTCTCGATCAAGGGACTTCAACCCATTTGACCGGCGATGCGGGTAAGGTGGTATCTGGACAGCAATCGTGCATAGCGATGTGCCAGATGAGATGGTCGAACGAACGGGCCCATAGAAGTCAAGATACTGCCCGAGACAACTATGTGAACCACGGCGCAAAAGTCCCGAGACAAGTCCCAAGTCCCCGTAAAGTAGCGGGTTCCAACTTGCGCAACCACCAAGACCATCGTACTACGTAGTACCCGCAACCTATGGGCTACGGATTGTGGGTTGTGAGAAATCCATAATTCTCAGCCCCTTATCATACGTTCCTGGGCCATTACTATCAACAATTCTCATTACGACTAGAATGTGTCTGGTGCTGTACTTCGCGACCAGCCTCTTCCAGGGTTCAATGTCTTCCTTCCCCTCTCGGTGCTTCTCAATGTCAATCTTCAGCCCGATGGCGGCGACACCTCCCTTAGATTGGACGTCGAATGATGACATACGCGCGTACATATGTACCTACCTATTGCCTACGGCGGTGGATGTGCCCGGGGTTCTCAAAAGTTCGCATCAACGGAAGCGCTGCCAGAGTTCCCCGGCATCACCTGCAGACGATTGTGTTCTTCCATAGCGCCACAAGGGGTGGGGGAGGGGCGAGCTATCTGCTCGCCGGTCATCCTTCTCGTCAGTCCCTCGTCGGATGCGGCGCCATGCCGCACTTTGCAGTACATGAGGTTCTTTTAAGGCCCTGCCTACATACAGCACCTACTATATGCACATCTGGCAGGTGGGAAAGGAACAGACTTATCAGCATGTAACACAGTGTCTTGTTTCGACTTGTTCAAGGGATTCATTTCCCGTCTACCTAGGCGTTTCCAACTATCTTCCTTCCTGTCGAGCATGGCTCATGTGGAGTAACGCGATCTTGCAGTGCAGGATCTTAAAAGATGGTGACGTTGCGAGTTAGTTCTCTGGATCGCTCACTTGTCACTTTAGCTATTATATTATTACATACATGCCCTCTCCTTGATTTCCCCTTTCTTCCCTTTCGGTCCTCGCCTTACCCGCTGTGAATGGCTGGATGGAAATTTGCCCTCCCCAATGCGGCTGGCACACCAATGCGGTGTCACCCGACTTGAGGCCGCGTGAAGGCCGGCCGGGCTTGAGAGGCAAAAGAAGTTCCCTGAACTATGCCACAACCAGCATATTGGCCCGCCAAAAGGCTTTGGATCTAAACTCGCGGCCGTAGGCAGGAACCCTTGCGTGCAGTAGACTCAAAAACGGGCTTCATGATCTACCGCCCGCATCAGCTGAAGTGGAAACGTCTTAACAACTCTTTGCCTGCAACACATCTGCACTAACCACCTCAACTGTACGCCTATTATTCCTCTAAAGGCAACTGCCGCGTTTCGGCTCACATCATCAATCAAGATGGCTTAGTTTCAACTTACTACCGATCAAGCCATTTATCACTAGCGAGCACTTGCAATGTTTATAGGCCCCGGGATACAGGATCTAAGTCGCGATCCCACTTGCTGAGCACACGTCTCGTTTCCGCTACGCTACGCTACTGCTCAAGGATGCAAGCAGACTAGACCCTTGCAGTACTCTTGCTATCAGAACTACACCATGAACTGGGTGGCTTGTGTATTCGGAACGATCATATCCGTCATTCTTGGAAAATAGTTGATTATCACGGGACATCGTGGATCTCTTATCACAACATCCATAAGCTACTAAGCAGCAAGGTAGCAGCAAGGTCTAAGCGCAGTTTACCAGCACATTGGGAACTATAGGCTACTTCTAATTGGGGGGTTATGTCTATTAGTGGACATCTAAAAGCCAATGATCAGGAACTTGGCCTACGAGGAAACTTCTAAGTCTCCTCTAACCACATATGCGGATGTCGAAGATATTGAAGAGAGATTAGGAAACAAAAGGCCTATTCTAGAGAGAAAAGGGAGTATTAATTCCACGAAGTCCATTCGACAACTTTTGGGAAGTATTAAGCGATTTTAGAAGTTACTGCATACCTAGGTATGTTTTGGCATGCGACCGAGGACGACCGGGCAGCGCTCGGGATCGTCAGCATGGGGAAAGGTGGCAGATTAGATTAGGAGGTAGTGAAGGAATCGCCGGTTTCCTTCGAGTTACACAGTTCATGCGAAGAAGACCCAAGATGGGTGTAAATAGTTTGACGGTAACTAAAAGTAGGATGAAGCAACGAAGAGAAGGTAGCTGGATAAGCGGCACGGTTACAATGAGTAGTTCGTCTGATGTCTTGCCATTAGAGCTCACGATGAGACTAGACCTGCCTAGAACCTATTTCAAGGACGAATGAGGCTTTCTGGTAGCTTGAAGAGTGTCTCGAACCGTTCTAGGTGTCTTATGTAAGATATGGTTCGGTTCAGGCTGCGATTCACCTCTCTAGCCGACCCTCCCACAACAAGGTCCAGTTCGCATATGGATACTACATACCACTACTGTACTACACAAATCCGTGGCGAACATGACGCGCTAGAGCCGAACTTGAGGCCCTCTCACCCTGGATGGGAGTAGGAAATAGAGTCCACGAGTTAGGCTCTAACACGATCCAACTTGGGTCGGGAGCCAAACAATACCACATCCGAATTACCCTTTTCAGTTATCGCCACTCTTGGAGGCCTACAGCAGAGTCGTTGAACTTTTCCCCGGCTGACTTCCTCGATGAGTGCTTTAGGGATTCCCTGCAAGGTGAGATTCCGGACACGAACGTCGTCGATAGAGAAGGTTGTCTGTGGATTTGCGTCTTTAAAACAAGCCATGAGCACATTATAAGAAAATGGAATAATGCCATGCATGCATGTGTAGGTACACGCACTTCAGAAATGGCCCATCTTGATGCCGTTGAGTGGCATCGGGGGGGCCGCTATTGTAGGCCTTCGGTGACACGACCTTCTAGATAAGAAGGTCAAACGTCAATATTGTTGAGTTTTATATAGAAACCAGACAGATGTCTTGATGCAGGCTGCATCCTCGTGTAGTATCACACCGCCACTTGAAGATTCTCGCTCGAAATGCGACCGTCTCCTAGAGCTTGTTGAACTTCTCGTCACCCAGGCTTTACCGGTGTTTTCCAGTATCTATTCTATGAAACCGGCGGACTTACAACATAGGCGGTGAGCAAGTGTATTCGCATTCCCGTCTTTCATCCCAGAGCCTGGCCTAGGCAGATAGGGTAGATAGGTAAATCTGCAGAGTTTCTGTTCTAGTTCATATACGATCGTCCGGAAGTGAGGATGCTTCCGCTGAACAAAGCCACCTCGACTAATCCCGGATGCTATCGATCGTTCACGTGGCGGTAGATACGTGAACAGTTCCAGGTTTCTCTGAGCAGCTGGGGTGAGTACCCACCCATGAGTTCTCTTCATGTGTCCATAGTGTTGAGTTAGGAGCAACTGCACAACGATCGGGATACAACAGGGACACGACACTCTGAAGGCCGATGACAATGCTACCTCGACCAAGATTCTTGGAACCCCGAGGACGTAGACGGACACGATTTGGGCCCACCATATGATGACCATGTATTCCCTGTTAATAAAGCACTTCACCTTGATCGTATCTTATCCCAGCTTCTCACCACTGCACGTCAGGGGTTTCGCTATTCCCTTAGTACGTATAATAATAAGCCTAATACTTGGGACATGGTATACGGCACAACGTAAGCATAGTAAACAATCACATTACATCTATTGCTGGTCGACGGTCGAATGTGTACGTAAATGAAATTACGTAGCGCGTACAACTCTTAGCATGAAGGGTATCATCAATTTATTAGCATACTGGAATTACAGCTATACGCGTCCGAGAATATTAGGGATAGTAGTGAGAGCCTCTGTTTACTACGCAACACGGAGCGAAAAGCAACAGATAGAAGCTAGCTATCGGCCCCCTTAGTAGGTAGTAGCTATAAAGATCTATCGACACTCAAGCCCCTTGAACTATTAGCAGCTCCAGCTCCCTTTATATACACGACTAGAGCGTGTCAGGTGGAAAGCCGTCTAGTCTAGACCGTCTCCACTGCTTACCCCTGACAACACTAAACCTCACATTGTTTTATATTCCCCCAAGCGACTCCCAAGGCTCGAAACCTGTCCACATCACGAATATAATAAGAGGAGGTAAGAACATAGCAACGTTGGCAAGCTAAGAAAGACTTGGCTTTGCCATGGAATCGGCGCATGTCACGCCTAGCATATCGCTTGTAAATAATCGCCCTACCGAAAAAGACCAACACTCACACTCAAAAGGGGCTAGTAATTATGTCTGGCACTGCATGCTTTACGGACCGTACTATCTCTGAGAACCTGCCGGAATACAAGGGTTCACGCTTTTGTGCCGGCAATCGTGTTGTAACACCATAGAAGACTTATATGCTACTGACTTCTTATAACTTGAATCCCCATGGTAGGATGAATCTGATGTGTAAGATGAATCTGATGTGTAAGATGAATCTGATATGTAAGATGAGAAGATAATAGGTTATATGTCCTGACAAGTTTTGTAATGGTAGCTTGTATATCACTTGGTGCAATTTCGAGATCAGAGTATGAGCAAATACGGATAAGTGCAAAACAGGCCTTCGATGTCTTTGCTAGGACGAGAACCCCTGAAAAACATAGATATGATAGAGCCTTGGAATATCCTATGGTGAATCTAAACTAACGATGTAGTAGGGCACATGTAAGCACGCATTTTGCGAGTTCCTTTATTCATCTACCAACTACTATCCTTCAGTCTTCGCCACAAGTCAGCCATGACTGTCAATTGTAACAAGAGTGATAAACTTGCCCATATGCGGTATTCTTGAATACCTAGTCGAGCCATGCGTAGACGATGCCATCTGTAGCCGAGGACCTTTGCGCAACAAATTCACTCATGAGATCGGCGCCGGTATCATCGAGGTTGGCTGTTACATTAGAACTCCCTTTCCTCCCGTCTATAGCTTTCCTCTATCACTGCTTGTTCATCCACGACAGGTCACGTCAAGGAATAACGTGACCGTGCTTCTTGAGCATGCGTAGAGAATAAGAGGTCTAAGGCAGTACTACCCAAGAGGCGTGGCTTTACTACCCCTGACTATGATGGGGTGAAGCCTAGCTATTGCGTAATGTTCGCGTGTTCTTCTTACGAAAGGCTCGCACGCCGAAACCGAGGGCAATGTAAGAAGAACATCGTGGCAAGACTTAGATAGTCTGCTGCTGAGTAGGCCTAAGAGGGGCGCGAGTTTCGGATTTCAGCGACCATAACCAGGGGTAAAGCCGGGTGGCGGCGGCGGTACATTTCCAGGAGGAGGACCGAAACCGGGAGGCGGCATTCGGAAATTCCCAGGGTGGAAGTCTGCAGGGCTTCCATAACCAGCTTGAGAAGGAGGCGGCCGAGCCGGTAGGCCGGACGGTGCTGGAGGTAGAGCGTTCGGCCTTCCAGCACCAGGAGGTGGCGGCGCACCATTGACACCGAAGGGAGGAGGAGCGCGGTGTGCGACAGGAGGAGGAGCAAAGCCAACCGGTGGCCTTGGAGGAGGTATACCGGCAGCCATCGAAGGGTCGAATCCACCGGTAGCCATAGCTGGTGGCGCGACAGCTGCTGGAACCGGGGGAGCTGGGGTGGATGTTTGGAGAAGCGCTGGCGGCATGGGCTGGCTTTCGATGGTGACATTGTGCTTCTTCGCCTGGGCGGCGAGCATTCGTTCGGCCTCGTCTCCGTGTCGCTCGCCCTTTCCGTCCTTCTTGTAGGCATACTGCACGCTGACATCCTTGTTCATGAGGAACTGGCCGTTCATGTTATTGATAGCATCGTCGCTAGCCTCGAAGCTGCTATAGCTGACAAAGCCGTATCCCTTGCTCAGTCCGTTGTCGTCCCTCGCGACCTTGGGCGGGGATATAAGTGTACCGAATCTGCTGAAGGTGTCGTAGAGAACCTTCTCGTCGACCATAGGATCGAGATTGCCGATGAAAAGCTCTGCGCCAATCTCCAGAGGCTTCTGCTTGTCTGCCGAGGCCTTGTTCACACGTAGGGCCTTTCCATACAGTCGGATGCCGTTCATGATCTTGGCGGCGTAGTCGGCATCGACCTCGCCATTGAATTCGACGAAGCCGAATCCCTGGTGGGACTGGGTAACGCGATCCTTAGGGAGGTGCACATTGACTACAGGGCCGGCTTGGACCATCAGCTCCCATATCAGAGCATCGGTGGCGCGTTCGTCGATATTACCCACATAGATAGTGGCTTCTTTGTCCTGCTCCCTGTTTTCACTTGAGTAAGCTTGACTGCATATACCTAGGTAGGTGTGTTGTAGCTGAAGAGACTTACCAGTGCTTTGCCCCCGACATTCTGGTCGAATATTTGTGTGGTAGAACCTATGTTCTAGTTTATGTCGTAGGAGGTGTCGAGGCTGAGAAGAAGAGAAGGTTGAAAGTCGAAAGTCGAAAGTCGAAAATCGCAAGTGTCGCGATTTCTTTAGGTCTTGATTGCGACTTCCTAAGAAGTCGTAGCTCTAGGTAGTCCTACCTACTCCTAAGCTTAACTTGGTCCCGCAGTTTTCCCGTACGGACTAGACCCAGCTTAGGTAGTAGATTTGAACCAATAGAATCTAACGAGTGGGACAAGGTTATCAAGGCTGTCAACCTATCGACTTATCGCTACCAATTTTTGACAAAGCTCTCCATTCAATAAATCATAGCCGAACAGTAACACATTCGAGACGAATAGCCTTCACCCTCGAACCCGCGCGACACAACGGCTGATCAGAACTGCTGGTCACCTTCGTTATACAAAGATTCCTCTAGCTACCTCTCACAACACTGCATTGCCCAGCATGTTCGCCCTTTCAGAAGAATCCAAGGAGCGCATTGGAAAGGTCATTGAGATCGGAAGAGTTGCGATGCACTAGTACGAATCATCTCTCTATTAAGAATTATTTGAAGATGGCCTTGTATGCTGACTATTCTACAGTGGCTACTTACCCCTGATACTCTACCTCGGTATGCCCTAATGAGTGTCTAGATTATAGCGTACGCCTCTCTTGAAGGACCATATCTAACCGCGCATGACAACAGGCTACACTCGTAGCGACCCACGACCTTCTATCATTAGGTACGCTTCTCCTCTATTCTCACGACTAGTTTCTAGTGAGAGATCGCTAACGTGGGAACATAGACTACTGTCTCCGCTCTCCTAGTTCGTCCTACAGAGAGGGCTGCTACGAAAACCCGTGTACTACCACTACAACCATTAGCCATGGATACTGCCATTGGCAAACCCCGCATACGTTTCGAGGCATCATGAGGATAGAGGGAATGGCATTCATCAAAATTCGCGATGAATACTCGGGTTAGGCCGCTTGTTGGCGGCTGTGTAAAATATAACGAAAGCTTTATACCACTCAAACTACGAGCCCTCTTTAGAACATGATATTGTGAGACAAAGGTCTAAATGCTAGCCCGATCGCGGATTCCCAAAACCAATAGTGATAATGATATCTGGTCTGATTAAGGAAGGCTGGGATATTAAACCTATGAAGGGGAAACCAAGTACCCTCCAGCCTGAATCACGGAGACATCAGCAGTGTTGTTGCATATTGAAGAATCCTGGAATTCAGGTGGACAAAGCAAAAACCTCAATCTGCTACGCCTAGCCCAGCCTAGTCCTGCCCCTCCAGTAATGCCTCAATTCTGTCATTGCCGTATTGTACAGTAAATCAATCTTCTCCTCTTCAACCGGAACCCCAAGTATTATGGCTCTTCGTGAAGTTCTCAGTGCCCCATAACCAGCTATACACACATCCCTCGACCGCATATAACTGGCCGGTCTTCTGGTCGTATGTTGGCTCACTACTAGGGTCGGTCGCTAGCCTCCCCTGGACTCGCTCACAGCGACAAGTTATAGCTGTACTCGTCCTCCATATTCTGGCTGACCCAGAGCACGACCGAGCTCAGCATGACCATGCCGTTGGCGACGACGTTCTCGACGCCCATACCCATCATGGGCCAGTCCACCTTAGGGACGACGAACTTGAGCACGAACACCGTGACGCCGCCTGCCATGCCGCCGGCTAGCGCTGCGAAGCCGAGGAACAGGACGACGCGGGCCTTCCAGGCGACGCCGCTGCCGCTGTAGCTGAATGAGTCGGCCGACAGCCGTGCCTTCTCGACCGAGTTGATGATCAGCATGCCCAGGCTGCTGAAGATGAGCGACAGCCAGTCCACGAACGTCACATGCACGTCCGACCCGTTGAGTGCCGACTTGGACCACACCGCCGCGTCGATCAGGATGTAGAAGGCGAGGGAGAACTATGAAATTGGGAGACTTGAGTTAGTTTGGTCTGACAGTAGTATATAGGGAAGGCATCGAAGGTAGATATTAAATGCTGGTGATGGGGGATTTCGCTAAGGAGTGTAAGAAGACGTACCAAGGCACCTGCCGAGTACACGCCGGCACTGCGCGCCCAGGCGCTGTTGAGCCAGGCTGGCTTGCGGAACTTCCAGAGTCGGTCTTCCTCCATAGCTGCGACGGATAGGAGGTCCGGAAAATCGGTATTGGATCGGATTAAAGTCGACGAAGCTGTTTCAGAGGTTTAGAGGCGAGAAGTTCGACAAGAAAGGAAATCGCAAGTTCTGTTGTTCCGTATTCGTCGGGTTGAGGTCAAGCTCGGGTGGTTGAATGAGCTTGGGAGAAGCTGAGTGGATCTGATGAGGCTGATGACGACCGACAAACTTCTTGGCACTCAAGTGGCCGCAGGGAAAGAATCACGTGACCCACTCCTGATGTCTAATGTCTAATACCTTAGGTAGGTAGTTACATGTACCTAAATGTCCCCAGGGTTAATACTCTATCAATAACACTGCAATTGAATATCGTCTATTTCATACAGCCAACTTGAATAAAGTCTTGTATTAAAAGCTGCGCAGCCTCAATATTATTCACCGACTATTTCTGATAGACCCCGTCCTTATAATGTATCATCATGCTATTGCGTCTCAAAACGTGACCGAGTACGATGTGCTGCCACCAACGCCTGCGAGACTCACAAGCTAGAGTCTTCCTAAACGCCTTTATCACTGTCGGCAGCTCAGATCCCCGACACAATTCTATAATTGTGAATGCTACTACACCTGCAAATGCAACCACGGCCACAACAACTATCGCCATCACAAGCTTCCTCGTCGTCAAGTGTACAGTTGCATCTGACTCGCTTTCATCGCCTCTAGTAGGATTCTGATGTCGTCCATTTTCCCTCCCAATGATACCCGCGATACTAGGTGTGCAGAGGCTTGAATAGATGTAGGCGAAAGGTATTAGTACAAGAATAGTGGCAAACCGCCTATTGGATTAAGGGTCCTTAAAGTGCCGTAGTTGGAAATCGCGACTGGTTTCTGCGAAATATGCCCCAAACCCCTTTGCCTGTGGTAGAATATGTTTAATCGGAAAAGAATCGTATGTGCCGCCAAAAGAAGAAACAGGAGACCTCTTCTGAAAGTAGTTGTGATGCTGATTCGCACCAGGTCTGACCCTTGAACGCCATCCCTTTGCTGTCTATTAAGTAGTCGTCGTACAATGCTTGTCATCGCCGGTCGTTGAACTTTCGTATCAGATCTCAATGGTCTTCATTCCTTCTTCCAGCTCTTGGCTGACGTTTCCGTTCGTCATCGCGGCTTTCAGAGGCATCGGGTCTTTGCCCTTGCTCTCTGCTTGCTTGACCTCGTCACTCGGCCTAGGAGTCTCAACTTCCACCAGCTTGGGCTGTTTGATACCGTTGGTGTTGAGCTTCGGCTCTGGAAGCGCTGTTTCCTCCGTAACTCGGGAAAGAGGACTCGGCTTTCCAAAACCGGGACGGTTAGGGCTTCCCAGAGGCGACGGACTACTAAGTCGCTGCAACGTGCGACCACGAGCTTCTCCGTTGGCATCGGTGGGACTGGTATAGGGCGAACCCCCTGGAGAGGTAGCACCGCCGAGAGCGACTGACTTGCGCTTCGCGACTACCTTAGCGCTGCGCCCGTGCTTCTGGTCCATTCTCCACCTCAATATGTCGAAGTAGGGTGGCTCGACGCGAGTCGTCTTAAACTCACGCAACTTGAGCTCGTTGGTGTCCTCGTCGACGAACCATTTGCCGCTGTTTAGATCATCCGCGACTATGGCGAGGAAAGACGCCCATGACCTTGCCACAACGTATTTGGTGTCGTAATCTCGACCAAAAAGGATAATCTGACCCCAGGTACCGGTCGGGCCAGGAGCGAGATCTACAGCCAGATTGTTGCCGCCCCAGTCTCGTACGAGGGGAATCCAACCGGGGTGTGCATAAGCTCGTTGAACAGCTCCCTGAGGAACAGAATCTTGCCGAGCCTGAAGTTCCTGTCTCCACGACTCCTTCTGAGAACCGGGGGAACCAGGAGCAGACTTGGAAGAGGAGGCCTGATTGCTACCCCCAAATGCCTTCGAAGGGACGGCGGGTTTCACAATAGTTGTTTCGAGTAGATATTGTTGGTTGACTTTCCGCCACTGATCCCACTCCTGGACCATTTCTTCGCAGTCGAGAAGCATAGAGCCGAAAATGATTCCAGTTGGAATTCCGCCACGTTCTTGCCCATCGTGGATCGTCAGGGAGTCTCTAACATCCTGAGGTAGCGAGCAGTCTAGCTGATGCTCTAGTTCGTTCAGGTCATTGTCCGTGCAGCCTTCGCATAGCTGATCGAACAGCTCCGGATAATTCTCCTCTGCCCATCTATCTATCCGTTTCCAAGAATGGCCCACAGGAGGAGCCGGGGGGCCTCCGTCCGAGAAGGACTGCATCGGTATCTCTCCGGGGCTACTAACCGTTTCGAACCCATCGTCTTTGGAGCCCTGGCGCTGGGCATTGAGGGACCTTAATCCGGGAGAGTATGGGCCGTTGGAGCCAGGTGACATGGGAGATATTGCTGGGAGTCCAGCACCCGTATAAGCCGTACCGTCGACACCGGTAGATAACCGACCGAGTTCGTCAGCGTATGGGGATGTAATATCAGCTCGGGATTCCGAGGCGGTCGCGACCGATGTGAGGGTATTTTGCCTGTTGAGAGGTACATGTCGACCTGTTCGGTAAGGGGAATCGTAAGTCGAGTCTAGCGAGGAGTTAGTGACTGTTAGAGTGGCCAATTCTCATCGATACTCACGTCGGTCATAGCTGGTCATAGTGTGCCAGAATGAGCGGAAAGCTGACCCGAGCCTAAACATCCATAATATTAGTGAACCTATGGTACCATTGAGGCGTTGGCTGGAGACGGGCTTACGACATCTTGCACGACTCTGAGTAGATTTATTCTTAAATATAATCAGTTGTCCTTTTGCGATGTACCGCAGTAGCGATGCTCGAAGAGCAGAGTGATCCTGTACAGAAACACCCTATCAAATAGGGGGCTGTAGGTTATGTTAAATTATGCGGTTGAACAGCCGTGCTGGCGATCCTGTGACCGCAGGAGAAAGAAAGATCGACGATGGGCCGAGACGCGTTCCCACGGGAGGGGTGGTTACGTAGGGCTAACAAAGACAGAACAATTTCCCAAATGATGCGGGAGTTGCTGCAGAGAAGGAGTGTTCGTAGATGCCGAAATGTGCGAGTAGGTACCTAACGGTTGAGGAACGATAGTAGTGTAGGTTCTCTTTTTTACCCTTTATCGCAATAAGGAGGTTCTCGGGACGGGATGGGATCCTATGTGGAGAATAGGCGGGTACGGGGGTCTTTTTTTGTCGAGATGTCAATGTCTTTGTCATTTCATTTCCAACTTTTTCTTCATCCCAAGAAAACAGAAAACTGCCGGTTTGCTAGAATAAAACAAGGCTGACTTTGATTCGAGACGCGGAGTTGGCGGGTTTGCTCGATGGTGTCCAGGTCGACCTGCAATGTCTTCCCGATCCTGAATGACGGGTGGCTTTGCGCTCAGGAGGTGGATTCTAGAACGAGTGTAATTTTGGCGTGTTTGCTTTCGCGATTCGGATGCTATGACTACGACTGTCGCAGCATTGATGCGAACGGGAGAAAACGAACGAAAATATTTTTGTAGATGAACCAGGGGCCAGGAGATGATTTTGTTTCCCCCCCTTCAATGCTTTGCGATGGAGCTTGACCTTGTGGAGGTTGGAAGTTGGGAAGGGGGCTCGTCCAATGTTGAATTTCAAGGGGATTGTAAAGTAAAGTGGGTGACGCGCCTGTTCAAGGGGACGGGACTTAGAGTGGCCGTTATGCCAGGTACTTAGGTTGCATCTTCTTACTGTGCCATAGATAGAAGCTAAGGCGGATGGCACAGTGTGCGGGGCTCCCCTAGGAGTACCTCTCTAACCGCATATGGATTAATCTCACAATCCTGAATTTTACGTATGTACGACGCAGTATGTACACATTAGGTGGCATCGCTAAATTAACTCCCTAGTCTATGTGTGCAAGTCAATTCATTTTTATCATCATGCCGGCATTCCGTTTGTACATATATGAAGATAGATATAAATAACAAGATCACCTTTATAATGAAAGTGAGGCTCTAGCTGCTGAAACTTCCTGATGCTACCTGACTAAAAGTAAGGTAGGTACATAATGTCTGTACAAAATGGGCCTTCCAGTTCTAGACTACCCATAGCGTTATGGGGTCTCATTTCGACTTGTGCTGCCCGAGTTTCACCAAGGGAATGGGAGATATAGAGTTTGAAGCATAAGATAATAATAAATCTACCACGTCATTTCTATCACATTGTTAATGTGTTGGCCCCATTTCAATCTTACTCCCTTCATCCTTTCTCATCATATTTGTATTGCCCAATACCTTTGCCGACCTTCAATATTATATCGAAAGTCAAATTGCATCTTTGCTGAGCAGCTGTTCTACTAAACCATTCCATGCTGGTTCGTCCTTACGGATTAGTAAGAGGTTGGATTCAATGGCTTGTTGTCATTGTGCATTGGTGGCAACGTTGCGCCTGTTCTTCTCTTCCCCCTGATTGGAATGCTGAGGATTTTGTTTCCTCCCCTTCTTCTCGCCTTCTGGTCTGGCCAATCGAATGCGATCGTTTCGCGTCAGAGGTTGCTCGAACGCCACATGGAAGAAACGTCAGGGGTCCTGCCTTGTGTTTGGCCACTGCCGACGCCTCGTGATCTAACGGTGAGCTGCCCGAGCTTCTTCGCTCATTGGGGATTGCACAATCGTTACGATACGACACCGTCACTGTCGAAACGCCACCGAAGAACCGGCACCTGAATTACTATAGCGCGCAGCAGAGAAGATGTTGTAAATTTAGCTCACATGCGCCCGTGGGATGCATTCTAGACATGACCCCTGATGAAGCAAATCGAATGTTCAGCACTCCTTTCGTTCCTCTCTCCAAGTCCTTCTGGGTAACTGCATGTAGCCCGGAGTCAAATTCATCCAATCTAACGTCTCAACCGACTTAGGATGGTATTCATCTAATCGTCGGCACACGAAGCTTCACCGCTGGAATCCAAATCTCCGCGAAGAACAGCAGAGTTCCGATATGGTTGTCCTAGCTACCCTAGGTAGGTAGTCTGCCTTTCAGACGCTGTGATAGAAAAAGTTGCCGAGGTTTGGCGAATACGCGCGCACCGCCACATCGGGAGGATGTGCCAAGGTTTTGTCCTCTTAACCAACGTCAATCCTCAGCCATCCGCAGCCAGTCGACTGCACCTTTCGGTGTTGGTGATAGCCGCGCAAGCGATACGCTAGGTGCGCGTACGAGTGGTAGAGTTGCGGTGTGTTGTGTTCGCTTTCGAAAAGATACAATTAACATGACACCTGATAACTTTCATGTTGTTCGATATTCCACCGCCACCTAACCGAAGTCTTCGCACCATAGTTACACAAGAGGTTCCATGAGGGAACCAGAGGCATGAAGAGCGAGCTAGCCTAGACACGTACGGCCATATTCTAATGTCTCGGGCGTGGGTGTTGTCTTTCCCAGGCCGCACGAAACTTCCGTCGGTGCATTACCCGAGCGCATAATTCCATGTATCCTAGGTTTCTAAGATGCAAAGGCAATCTTGCGCTCAGTGTAATTGTAAAGTTCTGCTAGGTAGTTACGTAGGTAAGTCTATTCGAGAAGCTATATAGGTATAAGATAGTCTCCAACCATGGGTTCGCACCCGTTTGCTCATCCGGGCAGAAATATGATACGCTGCGTTTCCCTATTCCCGTCTTGCCCAGCCAAAGATTGCTCTGTATTGTCCTCGTAACTGTGCTCTTTACGTGTCTTACGTAGCACAGTCAAATTACAAGTAAAAGCAGTCGGTGAGGGTTTGCTCATAGTGGACGCGCGTAAATGGTAACATCCGACTAACCGGCTGTAAGTCATTATTGATCAGATATTTCTACTACCCGACTTTCAATGCCTAGAGCCTCGATTCCGGGGGAAAGGGGCCTACCTGCTTAAGTTCCAGGGATGCGCCAGAGGCGACCACTTCATATGCAAGCATGAAAGCACACTTTTTGCAGCAATGCCCTTCGACATCGTAATTATACAACGTGTAACCTCGCTCTCAGATGTGACACATGCCCAGATGGTTCCTTAGCTCTGCCACATGTACTCGCTCAACGCTAGAACTTTCTCGCCCATTTGCCTCTTAGCGGCTGCAGCCACCCCCCTCTCGGGATCCGCAAGCTGTTCACTGTAGCACAGCTCGACGAGTGCCTTGAGCTCGTCGTAGGTAAACCGCTCCGACTCGAGCACGGCGGCGGCGCCTTGGCCATCGTGCTCCTTGTCGCGCTTCGCCTTGTCGACGATGCGGTCAGGGCCCTCCTGGAACAGGCTGAAGTAGTTGGCCGCCCGCGCAAGGTCTACGCCGGCCTCGATGTTCTTAAGGTTCTGCTGCAGCACGAGTATGTTGAGCTGCATGCGCTCGCACCCGCGCATGTTCATGGGCTGCGTGGCCAGCGCGTTAGATACCAGGTATGAGTTGATAAGAAGCCCTAAGCCCGTCCGCACGAACGCGGTTTCCCGGTCGCGGAGGAAACGCACGATCGTCTCATCATATGCGACTAGCTCCGCGTTGAGTGAGAGGATCTGCGGATCCGGCTCCTTGATCTCCTGGTCGCCCAGCACGTACGGTGCTGTCCCCGGAGAGAGCGCTACGCTAAGAGATTGGATAATGCGGCACCGGATTTCCATATGTAAAGTGAGTAGTACCGTGCCGGAAAATTCCTCGTAGGACGAAACTATATTGTCAAATGATCTGAGAAGTAGTCACGTTAGGTAACCATGGCACGTAGAGGCGGTGGAAATCAATGCACTTACTGGACGGTTTCCTGTGTCATCGGTAGGTACACAGGGCCTTGCTGCTCGCTATTTGCCTTGTTAGGGTCATTCAAGAGAGTCCAGCGACGGTTTTGGTTCTTGGGAAGTGTTGGTTGAGAAGAATCCGTATCAAACCGAGTGATATGTCGTAAGCCGACAACCCTTACCGAGAGCCACTTCATACTAGTATATAAGAGGCATAGAGATGAGATGACGTCGCGGTCCTGGATGATGTCGCTTGGCCCGAGGGACCGTTCATTCGTTTGCATGATGAGCAGACCAACCTCCTTCTCTATCAATTCACGATCGAGATTGTCCGAGGTCCAAAGCTTTTTGATCGTCTCTTGGACATCTCCGTTTTCAATGGCCAATTCCGCCGAATATCGCAACGACTGCGGGGCCGTGGAAGCTTCTTGTGCTTTAGCAACCAGCGACTTGAACCACGCAAAGCATCTTTCATAATATCTCGCCATTTGCGAAGTAATTAGGGAGCTGAGTGCCTGGTCATGCGGAATGGTCCCGAGCATACGGCAGAAAGCGGTGATGACAGCGAAGAACGCAGTCGTTCCCTTAAAGACGGGACGACGGGCTACCAAACTCCAGTCCGGATCCTGCTGGAACGAGTCTGTCTCTCCAAATACTGTATCGCTCAGCTTACTTAATGTCTCGTCTAGCTGCGGCTGGAAAACGTTGACTAAAAAGTTATCGAGGAAAGAGGTTAGGGTGCTCGCAGCCAAGTCCGAACCAGGGGGCACGATTGCTTTCAAGCGTTGTAGGAACACCAGTGTCGGGGGTAGCAGAAGGCTCATGTTAAATACGCTTGGTTCTACGAGCGATTTGTAGGAGCCAGGTGCGTTCCTGTTGTCGAAAGCTCCGGCATATGCACTCTTCCTCGACTCTCTTCCAGCCGCTGATTTCTTGTCCAAAGGCTGTGTCTTTCGAGAACCAGACGTAAGACCGGGAACTGCAGCTCGTATGATGCCATCAAGAGCCTCGTATTCGGTAGTTATTTCGACGGACTTGGGATCTGCTTCAGAGAACTTGAAGAGGTGCTCCCGAGAGGTATCCTTATTACCGTTGAGCATCGCACCTTGTCTTGGGGAGGAATTGAACTGATAGACGTCCGCATCTGTTGTGACATAGTTGTGGAGGAGAGAGCGTATTTCATTTTGATAGAGATTCCACAGCTCCTTGAAGCTCCCCAGGAGCGAGCTGTGGCTACCAGCGCCCTCTCGTCGAACAAGCGCCTTGATAGCTTCGTGAAAGACCCGGTGACCTTCAGCAATCGCTTCAAATTTGCCATATAATGTCCACAACAAGTCGTATATGACATCGGCACGCATTTGTGTCTCCCTGCTGCCATAAATGTGTAGACCTTGTGCATTGCCCGACCCACCTCTTAATGAGCTAGGGTGCCTTTGATCAACTTCGTTTATCGTCTCGTTGACGATGGAGAACAGCTCAACCGGGAGCCGTTGTTTCAAAGTATCAACCACGCTCTCTAGGCGTCCAAGTTTATTGAGGGACTCAACTACAAGGCTTATGTAGTAAAAAGTGTCTGCTTCAGGATTCTTCGCAGGGTCTTCGGTTACTGGCTGCTCGAGGTCCATCGTGTCTAGGACTAAGTGAAACGGAGTTAACACCCCCGGGTCGCTGTAATTTTCGTTGTAAGCACCCTGATTCTTGGCTAGATTCTGCCATCGCTCTTGGCAGTAGGGCGACTTTAGATACAGGTGCTCATGCAATTCCTCGGTTAATATATCCATCAGTGCAGTCTCCTGGTTCGCAAGGTAGCTCCTGAGGTCGCTCAGGGCCCCGATATCGTCAAGCTCGGGTTTCCGCAGCTTTCGCAAGGCATTTTGCAGGACCTCAACAGCAGTCAGAAATCGCTTCTCCGATATCCTGGCCTCCAGCTGATCCGGCACCGTCCGTAGGTCTTCTAGTTCATTCAAGGTCTGGAGTACGTCATCATACATCTGCGACGATTTATATAGCTTCTTGAGTTCCGGATCTGTTGCGCAAAGGCTCGTCCGCGATTGCGCCAGAGAGTCCTTCAAAACACGGACCCGCTTCTGGGAGGCTTGTATGCTGCCCTGGATCTTGTGAAAGGTGCCAATGGAACTGTTGAAGCCTTGGTGATGTTCATGTACGATATTCTTGAGGGAATCTTGCAAGTACTGATGTGTCTTCTTGAAGCCCCTATATTCATGCGCTCGGCCGACGGAGCTGTTGTCTAATAGCTGAAGCGCTAGCGACACAGGTATGGAGTCGTTTTGGACCATGGCAGGCCATTCAGCTTTGATGAGTTCGAGCACCTGGCTGATCTGCCGCTCGGCGCTCGTCTCGTTGGCGCGCTGGACTCTGGATGCAGGGGAGCTGTAGCCGGCGGTTCGTGCAGATTCGGGCGGTGGTCTCCGGGGATTCAACTGCTGTGGCGGAGTGCCATAGCGATCGCTTGCGTAGCCGTCGCCGTAAGGATCATAGTCACCATCCTGCCTCCCAGCAGAGCCATTTCCGTGGCCGTTGCCGTTGCGATATGACCCGCCGTACCGATTGGACATGATGACGGCGATGCATTCGGTATGGTAGATGCTGGGGAGTGGGCAAGCAGAAGCTACAAGTCCGGCGTTGAGGTCTTCCCCCTCTCGCTATTCAGATCAGATTACAATCTATTGGAAATGCGATAATTCCTCATCGACTCAAACTTCGGTCTCGTATCGTGCTCAGTGTGGGGCCATTGTCGTCAAGATTGAATGATAACGTGTTGTAGGTAGGTAGTCTGTAATGTAGAAGCTGGAGGTGCCTGGAATAATTGATCGGGGTACGTAATTGTTTTAAGGTTCAAGCCCGGATCGACCCCTGACGCCGCGCCACGCGAGGATTGGCGGCAGGGCTAGGCTGCATGGATGTAGCCCCGTCTCAAAGAAAATAAGTACCTTTGTACCGACTTTGACCTCCTATATACATGTAGTCCAATAACATCAGAGTCTACCTAGGTACTTAGTCTGCCTAGGAAGCTTCCTTATGAATACATATCTACCTAGGTAGGTAGGAAACTACCGACAATACATCATTATTATATCTATAGTGGCTCTATACTCTAGACAGGGACCTGCCTAACCCAGGGTTTGCTAAGATCTGTGAAGAAACTGGCACCCTTCACCTTTGTTGGCGCGCCCTCACTAGCCGTGGCATTGCAGTTGGTAATCCAGTCCCCCTCGGAAGTGTACTTCTCTGTAATGTATCTTGCATAGTCGCTCAGCTTGCAAGACGATCCCGGCCCGTTCCTGCATGATGGGATAGGGTAGACTGCATCGTTCAAGCGAATGCGGACGTATGTAGTGTTGGTTGTATTCCTCCCTAAGTTAGAAGGGGCTGAACTTGAAGAGGCAGTAGGTTTGCGATACCCCAAAGAGGAATTGCTTGATGCGCCGTCGGCTTCTCTAGTGCAGTTCAAACGCTCGAACGCTATGGTTCCTCTCATTGAGACATATCGCGAGCCTATCCAGAGCCTACTCTCATCCTTCTCGATAGAAGACAGCGGGGGCTGTGCGTCGAAAACGCCGCTCGCAGTAACGAGTTCGGTCAACTGCCCATCGTTCAAGAAGGATACAAGGAGTTTTGGTACTTCAAACGTTGATCCGTTACCCCTAGTTCCAACGGTAGGCCCGCTTTGCAGTATGCCAACGAGCGCATCTAAGAAAGGTGTCATCATCTTTTTCGGAAGATCCGTGCCTGGGCCGACCCCATAATAGTAGCGGAGGTCATTGGAGTACTCGTACTGCTTCAATTCCTCCTCCGAGAAGACACCGCACCACGGTGAAAGTTGACCGGTGATATGGCTCTCGAAACCGCATAGGTATGGTATCTGGTTGACGTCGCTAGCTGTCAAGGTCAGATTACCCTTGATTGACGCTTGCAGACGGTCCTGAATAGGGGGGATCCAAATGTTATCCCAGGCTGACTTATAGTCTCCCCCCTCTGAATCTTCGAAATTCGGACACATGTCTGAGGGAGCAAGCGAATCCCCGACACCTTCTGGAAAACCCCGAGACGTAACTGAGATGACGCTCCCTTTCTGAGAAGCAGTAAACCCTAAGAAGCCACGGACAAACATGGATGCTGTCTGGAGGACCCTAGTATAATTATTGGCCCACACTACGAATTCGTCTCCGTCCCGGTATAGATCTGGATACCTGCAGCAATTAGCCTAGGTGTCCTTAGAATAAATCGATATTACATTTGAGCAACCTTGTTCGTAGCGTATATCCTAGGTCATAAGACTCCTTTGCGCCGGTCGGGTTTTCCATGGCGACCTGCGTAGTAGGATTCGTGAGGACGGGTTGCCATGCTGACAGGAATGATAGGCTTCCGCCTGCGGTGTAATTTGCGGATTGAAACTATGAGGTTCAGCTGGTATCAAGCTACTATGTCGAACATTCTCGAACTAACCCGCTCGTACATTGATACCCATCCATCATAAGCACCCTGGTCCGGATACCTGGAACCATGTCTCGAGACATAAGCAGCTCGGTCAACGTGGCAGTTTTCAGGAATCTCAGGTGAGATACCGAAGACGTTTGGACCTGACCATGGATGAATATGAGCGTAACTCGAATCACTCAATGTCTGCGGTGTCTTACCAGCGTACCATGGCCCGTTAGCGCCTAGCCATTGAAGCGGATTCGTTGCGCTCTCGCTAGAAGGAAAGATAATATCCTGAGGCGGCGCTAGGTATTGCGGTACTACAGCACGAACTCCTCTGCTGGCCAAAGACAAAACGACAACCTGAGAGGCATACATCATGCAGTCTGTCTAGTAGAAAGATAGTCTCTATTTGCCAGTCGTCGACCTACGAGGCAGGAAGCACAAGAGAATATACCGGATGATTTACTTTGGCCCAATGATTAGATTCGGTGACCCTACCTAAATGACAAGTATATATGTCTATAGCGTCGATTCTAGACCCAATGTAAGAGCCCGGGCATGCTAATGTCGCTCAACGGACATGCGTATATGCTAATTAGTGCTCGTGGAGTGCTGATAGCACGTGTCGAACAATCGTCCTCTGGTTTGTGCAAGTGACTAGTTCCAAGAAGACGGTTACGAAGCCAGTCGGAGATTGAACTGCCAATTTAGGCTTGTTACCCATATCAGGTAGTAGTGTCGTAATCTCATTATTTATGCTTGTTGACTCAATGAATTCTCAGACTCAGAACTAGAAATAGTATCGAGGCTTTATGAAGGCCTCACTCCATGTCTTATCCTAAGAAGCGACGAGTACCAAGACAGCAAGATTGGGAAAGTTCGAAAGTCGATACGCGGAAATGAGGAGTTTTCAGGGGAGAGGGAACCGCTCTCATTTGTCACTTGATGCACCACTACCCATATATACTAAGCCTGTTACGGAATAGCGGAATCAAGGCGCTTCCCGAGCCGTTGGTGGGGCCGGCCCGACACCAAACGTCGGACAACCTTCCAAGGTTCCGCGCCACCGGTCCGGTCACTTATCTAACATCTGTACTATGGGTTTTACTTGCACTCAACTCACACCCTCTAGCACACTAGTTTCGATAGCAATAGTCTTCTCTGACTCCCTGAGAGAAGAGAATGCCGACCAGGATACCCAAACCAGAGGACTTTAATCACTTGTCACCCTCGCTTTGCATATCGTTAGTCTTCCCCGAAGTCCCGGAAACAACGACGGCCATCCTCATTCTATTTCACGGCCTTGGTGACTCAGAGACTCCATTCGCCACATTCGCCAAGAACTTAAACCTCCCAGGCGTTCTAGCCATCTCCGTCCGCGGTGTCTCCCCGCTGCCACCAGCGTTGCTCGGCCTCCCTGATTCCGAAGCCGCTCGCCCAACTAAGCATTTCCACTGGGGGGATGACCTGACCATTTCCACATCAACAGGGGATCTAGACCCGGATCCGGGTTTCTCAAAGGCGGAGCGACTGGTTATGGGGAAGTTGATTCGTGAGACGCTCATTGGGAAATGCGGATGGGAGACGAACGACATCCTGCTCTTTGGCTTCGGACAAGGCGGCTCTCTAGCCCTCGGCTTATCTTCGAGAATTCGCGAAGGTGAGGAGGTTGTAGACGTCACCGAAGGAGACGTTACCACGGGGACGAGTTTTAAAGGGGCAGTGTCAATTGGCGGTCCATTACCGGCGAGCATGACACCTACACGGAGCGCTAGAGAGAAATCTCGAACTCCAATCTTAATATGCCACGGTAGATCGAGCGAGTCTCTTGAGGAAGACGCAGTAGACTTCTTGAAGAAGGAATTTATCGACGTGCGGGAAGTTACGTGGAAGAAGAGCGACGATAGTATGCCTACGAGTAGGGACGAGATGCTGCCAATCATGCAATTTTTTGCCGAAAGACTACGCGGCTGGTAGGTGACGCACATCATATCGATGCTTTACAGGCGAAGGGGTAATGTACCTAGATGCGCTGCAGACATGGGGGTTTTGACCATATGAGGTCCTCATATATCAAGAGCCAACCACGTTCATTCCTAGACGCCTTCGATTACTCAGAGTAGGCCTACTATACTACACTTTATCCCATTCCCCTATTTCACTTATGTACGCTCCGAACTAGGTACATGTCGTTCATCTAGCATCTACGCATCATCACTTCTAACATCGCGAGATAGCTTCAGTAGTGACTCCATTAAGAAGGGGCAGGCGACCCTGAATTATTACCCGTAGTGCATGAGAAGTTCCACTGTTACTTAAATATCTAGGTGACTACTAGATGGCAATTCATTCAAACAAGTACAATTACTGCTTAAGGCTAGCTGTACCAGCCCGGGAAAAACTTCCATGGTCCATTTCACCGAAACGCCGAGGCTATGCAGAGAAGCAGGCTCGTAGAAATACACTCCATTGTACCGACTGGGATCCAGTCGTTATGAAGGACTAACATGGATAAGGCCCGAATCTCCTATTCCCGTTCGTAGCGATCAACAATTAGGCCGATGAAGTGGAATTATGGGATCCACTCGCTCGCCATCAGCTAGGGATGGTATGAGACTCGATATTACAGGCTTCGCGTCCTGTAATTGGGTATCTTCGGCCTCTGCGTTGGGGCCGTCGTCGCTCGTCTGGCTAGTCATGCTAGTTGCCAGCAAGACTGTCTGGGCCAGCCTCTGAAGCTGCTCGGAGGATGTCATATCATGAAGTTGTCTATCACCTTCTGGTGGGCTACCCGTTAAACTCCTCTCCATATCGCCCGCTCCTACCGTATTGTCGACATCCTCAGTAACAGGGAATATTCTGGTTGCCTCGTCCACCTTCGTCGCGTGCTGAGTTGTAGAGTTGAGAACCGAGTTGGGATCGACGCAATCATAGAATAGCATGAATACTCCACCTTGCGCCAAAACTGTCTCTTCAGATACCTCCCATACGCTGTCGTCACTTAAACGCCACCATTTTGCGTTGTCACCTAAGTCGGCATTCCTGTCATCATCCCCGCCGACGAGCGTGCTGTCATCATCTGGGGCGTAATAATTATCTCCATCATCGAGCAACTCGAGTTTTTCGGCGGCATTATCACTGAGCTTTGATGGTTGACAAGGATGCTTTCGAAAGCAGACGTAATGTCCATTTTCGTGCCGTCCTTGGTGGGTAATAACCGCTCGTAGCTCGTAGATCGGACCTCTAATCCTGGATGGCTGGAATTTACCTGATACCATGGATGATGTGGGGTTTGTAATCCACTGCTCTTCGTCTACGGGAGGACAAGTGGGTGCCTTCACGTAGTTATCAACGGGCTCGGCTGGATCGACTGCGCTCCCTAGACACCACGGTCCGAGGTCAAGAGTCCTTGGAAATCGTACAGCGGCGGGGTTCTTCAACATGAAGCCTGTGTTCTCGTCAAACACCGACCGATTCATATGAATGGCAAGACTCTGAGGTGGTCGCGCAATAGCTACTTGCTTGGTCTTGGTTGAGCTGACTCGAGCCTGCACCTTGCATTTGTCCTTCAAGGTTGTTTCTTGGAAATCGTCCTCTTCAAGGGCGAGTTCGACGGCGGCCAGTCGGGAAACCGGCTCTCGCAATTCAGCTTCGTTTGTGTTGTACTCTCTGCAACGAGATATAATGATCTTGAGCAGCCTCTGAAGCTTCAATAGGGTGCATCTGGCACACTCAACTCCCTCAATAGTCTCCAGGTCGGTATACGAATCTAGTCGCTCGAAGAGACCATGCTCTGTTTGCTCAAGTCCAAGATTTAGAGTGAGACAATTGAATGGAATCATGGAAAGCCCATCGGAATAGCCGCATTGAACGCATGCGACTCGTTGTGCCACGAGGCCCTCGAGGGGATTTCTGAAAGCTCTGGCGTCTGACTTGGCTTTGGAAAGGACTGGTAAGGATTGGTAACCGCTATCATCACTGTGTTGGCTGTCCTCGGTGTCGTCTCTAATGCCAACCGTTTCAAACCCAGGCGAACAGTGCTGAGGCTTTACTGCTTTCGCGATTTCTTTTTCAACTTCGTCCAGTATTTTGGAGAAGTATTCTTGCGCGTCCTGCTGCTGCCACGTGTCTAGCGATTTCAACTTCTTCGGCGTCCACAGCGTCTTTCCGTTGTAACTAACATCCGTCAATTTAGATATCAGTTCTCGTAGAGAACTCGCAGAACCGGACTCTCCATTGCTCTCAGACTTGTCATGTTCTAGACCTATCGCCAGATAGGCCGGAAATGGCTTTAGTGACGATAGCCCCTGAAGGATGCTGTTCTGGAAGCAGGAATTATCGTAATTTCCTAGACCGGGAGGCTGATCGGTATCATGTTTGACAAGTGTGCTGCTCGACAAAGCAGACAAGCTCCGTCTACCGGCATGCGTGACAGATGTTATGATGCCGCCCGGCCCATCCATCCCAAATATTCTTCGAAGTAGATCACTTTTCGCAGCGTAGGATCGAGATCGCGACGATAGCATAGACTCCGGAATCGGGAATGTTGGTGGGTGGAGCCAGCCGTCGATGGCATAGAGTAGAGTGGCGGGAGTGGTGGCTATTATGAAGTCCCAGAGAAGCTCTCCAGGATGTCGCGATCGAGAGAAAAGAGAGGAATGAAGAGACTGATAGAGGATGGTAAATAGAAGGAGGGCTGACGGGATAATGACGCTGGGCTGCTGCAATCGATCCAGTAGAGTACCTTGAGCGTAGTAAGAATAGTGGTTGCCGGAGCGATCGAGTTGTGTCTCTACGTGATGAGAGTGCATCCTGGTGTTTGCAAAGTAGCGCTGTTTGGAGATGGAGCATGTGATGACGATGATGATGGTGAAGTCGCTAAGGTAAGGGAAATATGCATTAGTATTAAAGTAGAGAGGGATTTGCGCATTTGTCGTAGACCAAGGTAGCCATGGCAAAGAGAAGGTGTACAAATTTCTCTCTTTCTTCTTTCGGCTTTCTGGCTTTCGCGTCCACGTATTGCGATGCGATACGTAGTAGGTTAAGTATGTGTGTACGTATCTAGAGAAGCGGCAGGATGTAACAAACCAAGGTTGAAAGGCAGGGCTGATGCGACGGTTTATTTTTAGCGGGAAGTCAAGGACCTCTTCGGTCACTTCGCATGTAACCTGCGCTGTAAGATACTTCATAAGTACATGGCGGGGATCATTAGTTGCTGCTTAATCTTTAAATTGCTTAACTGTATCATGTGCTAGGTACGACTGCCAGCAGGTCCCTCCTTGCATGTTGCATGTCTTATCAGAGCTAGACTTGTACCATTATCGCGTAACCTTGCGGGGCACTTTTTATTTTATTTTACCGAAAACAATTACAATACTTGACTCGGTCAACATAAATCAGCAAGACTACACGAGCGGCAGCAATCATGGGCAAGGGTGTGATCGCAAAGAAGAAGAAAGGTGCGCAATTAATAGAGCCATTGGTTCCTCTAGCACGTAATTCAGATAACTGACTACCAGTCATGTGCAGCTCCTTCTATTCACTCCCGGGCTGCAAGGCGCGCAACGTCTCCAGGTATCGATACCGACAAGTCGCTGAAGAATGTGCAACCTCCAGCTGAATCGGCCGACTATCGTCCTTCCGTGCTCTCTATACATCAGGGGGCAGGCGTCACGAAGAAGGTGAAGAAGGGCAGAAACATGAGCACCAAAGCACGAAGGAAGCATGAGAAAGAGCAGGATCGTGCCGCTACAATCCTAGAGAGAACAGAGAAGAAGGTCGCCAAAAGTAAAGGCCAAGCCCGGACGATGCAGTCACGAAGGAAAGCGTGGGACGATATCAACAACCAAGTGCCAGCGAAGAAGAAGAAGTCTCAAGAGGTGAACGGCGAAGAAGAAGAAGAGGAAGTGTCCGACTTTGACGAAGAGATGGACGACGCACAGGTTCAGAAAGCCCCTGAAGGCGATGCAACAACATACAAGGATCCTTCACACGATGCGATGGAAGAAGAAGAGTACGACGGTATCTTATGATTTCGAGATTGGTTGGGAAATATTCCAGGCGTCGCGGCGCAAGGGGACCGAGACAAGAGATAATTCATGTTTGCAGCTACATAGGCAGTTTCTTCATCTCCCGCCAGAGGATTTCGCGGTGTCAATGGATTGATTCTAAACCCCCACTAAGAAGCTTATCCTCCTAATCTTAAAGGACTTTGGGTTATCGATAAAGCACCTTGCAGGACCCACTCGTCTAGTCCCCTGCATCCAGCCTTCCATGTACTTCGTACCGATGTTTTAAACTTTCCTGGTGATTCCTCCAAGATCATCAACCTCAACATCTTCTGACCATTTCTCTACCCGCCGCCCACAATGCAGTCGAGACGTATGACAGCAAATCCCACGCGGCCGTCGCGCTACCGTGCTGGCAAACCAACGGGTGCATCATCTTCCTCCGAGTCTGATTCAGAAGCTAGCGAAGTCGAGCAGCAGCAGCAGACCCAGCGCAAAATCGCGCCGCCACCCAAAGTACCCAGTGCTGGCAAGATCATTAGCAACCTAAGCAAAGTAGATCTCAATGAGCGCCGAAAGCAAGAGCAGGATGCTGAACGCAGACGCGTAGAGGCTGCGAAAACTGCGCGTCTAGCAGTCGAGGAGGGTTTCGTCACAGAAGAAAGCGACGATGAGGAGGTTAGCGAAGACGAAAGCGGCGAGGAGGATGACGAAGATGACGAAGAAAGCAGCGAGGAAGAATCCCCTCGACGATTAATGTTAAAGCCTAAGTTTGTGCCGAAAAACCAGCGGAACGGGACCGGGAACAAGGAATACGCCGAGGAACCGGACGAAGCGGCTAAGCTAGCCGAGGAGGAAGCGAGGAAGAAGAAGGCCATGGACGAGATGGTCGAGGAGCAGATGCGTAAAGACGTAGCGGGGCGCGCGACTAAGAAGAAACACTGGGACGATAATATAGATCAGGAAGATGACGTCGACACCGAAGACGACGTAGACCTCGAGGCTGAATATGCGGCATGGAAGTTGCGCGAGCTGAAACGCATCAAGCGGGAGCGTGAGGCCATCGAGGCCCGCGAGAAGGAGAGAGCGGAGATCGAGCGCCGAAGGAACCTAACAGAAGAGGAACGGAAAGCGGAGGACGAAGCCTTCCTAGCTAAGCAGAAGGAGGAGAAAGATTCCAAGGGCAAGATGTCGTACATGCAGAAATACTTCCACAAAGGCGCCTTCTACCGCGAAGAGGCGGAGGCTGAGGGCTTGGTTAACCGAGATATCATGGGCTCGCGATTCGCGGATGACGTTAAGAACCGCGAGCTACTACCGAAAGCACTGCAGATGCGTGACATGACGAAATTAGGCAAGAAGGGCGCTAGCAAGTACAAGGACCTCAAGTCCGAGGACACAGGCCGGTGGGGAGATATTCGCGACACTAGACCAGGGAAGGAGTTTGACCGGTACAATGTGGACGACAGGTTCAAATCCGATCGCGCTAGAGAGGCATCTGGCCCTGGAGGAGCTAACGCGGTGCCCATCGGTGAGAGGAAATCTGTTACTGGCGCTCCGGAGGGCCCCAGGCATTCAGATCGGGGACGGGATGGGGACAGAGATCGAAATAGCTATCGTCCAAGGGATGACTACAGGCGTCATCGAGAAAGGTCCAGATCCAGATCCAGATCCCCGAGGTATGATCGAGATGATTATAGCAGTCGGAGGAAAAGAGACTCGTCACGAGATGTAGATCGCTATGAAGGCGATAAGAGGCGAAGAATAGATACGAGACGATGAAACTTCGATTATAGTCCATTAGGTATATCCATGCTAGTCCATGGAAATACATAGACATAAGCCAATTCTAAAGGATACCTCTCAGGTAGTATTTGGAAATACGCCCAATATAAGTTTCACAGCAAGACTATATCCTCGTGATATCTACCCTAGCTCTTTCAAAGACCTTGTGACTGACCATTTCGCTGCCCGCTTCCTTATCTGTCAACTGGGGCGGAAATAGTGTCATCCGAGCATACGTGCCTGCGCCCCTCCTCTTCGATAGGTAGCCTGGGTTAATAACTAAGACACTTTCTACAACCTAGCACGGGTCAGTATATAAACACACTCGCGAAGTCTAAGTCATTCTTACCTTTGCAAAGGGAGGCAAGGCGCTCGGGATAATCATGACATCAGGCCTCACGTTGACTATTTCGCCGAGCTTCAAATAGCTTGTGTCAAGCATAGCACCAGTAAGCAGTCCATCTGTCGTGCCAGTCTTCGGTAGCTTCTGCCGATCTACCGGCGGAAATATAGGGAAGTAATGGCGCTGCTCGATTAAGTATCTAGAAGTTCTTGAGAATAGGTTGGCGTCCGCGGGCCGGCCACCAGCAAGCTCCTCGTGCCGTAGATCCCAAAGGATATCCTGGGACGAAATCCCGAGCACCATCTCGTTAATGGATAACGTCATAGGATTGCCGATTATACGCGCAGCCTTGGGCAATCCCAGCTCCTTTTTTGGAAAGGGGTCTTGCGGCCAGGACACGTGCTTTTCGATAACATCGCGGACGGACGGTATTAAGAGGATGGTGATAGTAGGGTTAGACGCTATGAGCCGGTTTAAAGCTGGGGAGATCATGTACTTGAAGACAGTGGACATTGTTGCCGTGTCGGGATCTACCGTCGCATCTTCTGGGAGGTCAAAGTCCCCCGTGGCGATTAAAGGGTGATCAACGTCGATGAATGGCCCTGTTAAAACTAGGGCGTCGGCGTATGTATCTGCTGCCTGGCTGCAAAGGGCGTGGAGAGGTTCGAAGTCGAGGTTGTCGTCAGCTGAATAGGGGCCCGAGCCGAATATCACATTTAATGGTGCAGGTTCATCATCCGAGTCCATCGCATCAGGACCGCCCCGAAGTTTTTCTCGGTGAGCCTCGATCGCCGCTGGAGTTGATGCAGCATTGGGTAGTAGGGGCATCTCCAGTATTTCTTGGACGACAAACTCGTTGCCGGATGAGTTAATGCCCCTAAACGCAACGATCTGCCCCGGGAAGAATTGGTAGCGACCATTAAGTTTCTGTAAGTTTAAGGGGATCCTTCGGCCGCCTCCGGTCCGTCTCGAAGTCTCCAACACAAGAGATGCCGCATTGAGTCTGCCTTCTGAAGAATCTGAAGCGATTCGACCAACAGCAACAATATCTGTAGTGCTCTGACTAGCCGCGCTGCCGAATTCGCTCTCGTCTATGTTTTTATAGTCCCTCACGAGGGCCAGGAATTCATCTATCCGGTCATCTAGAATCTCGGATGCTTCAGAGGATTTCATAGCCAAGGTCTTGTAGCCAAGCTTTTTCTGATCCGAAGCTGCAGTTAGTTTGATCCGTGACTCTGCATGCGGTGCGATGAGAGGCTCCGAGGGTTTGAGATGCTCATTGAGGACCTCTATCACCTCTCCTAGATTGGGGCGATCGTTGAAGGAAGCCGCTCTGTAACTTCTTAGCTTCTCACGGGCAGCATATCTCAATTACAACTTACGAGGCAGCATTCATGGAATCTAATTGGCTTTCTATTCGCATAGGAGTCTTGTAGTCAGGCGAGCTGCTAGGTGCATTGCCCTTCACTCGTGCCATAGAAGGAGTCTCGAGCTGATTTTGCCTCTTGGACGCGCTCTTGTTCAGTTTCCTCGTAGCTGGGGTATTAGGAACCATTCCTTCCAACCTGTGCCATGTTAGTTTCGTAATTGTATATTGTCGGTAGAATTAATGTGGCTACTTACATGCCATAGACATCGCCACCACTCTTGATTACGGAGCGCGGCGTCCCGGTCGAGCGCTTCTCCGTCTTGATATGAACATGGTGTGCTCGGTTATTTCGCTCCAAGGCATCTTGTATATCTCGTTTTAAAGCCCGCAGACTTTCGATGGACAGGGCATTTCCGTCCATGTCCATTTTGATGCAGTACGACTCCCACTTGAAGTACAAGTCTTGGACGGACAGCGAATGTATCCGCATAATGGACTGCAGCTCAGAGATGACGTCGGGTTCGAGCTCCTTGTTCGGCACGCCGAACTGCTCATTCAACTCTTGCAACTCTGCGTCCGCCATAGTCTAAAAAAGTGAGATTGGATTCTCAGAAAGTCAATATTTTTGTATCCTTAATCCGCGGTATTGTGTTGATTGGGAAATTTGCTGCTGTTGCTCTTAGAATGAGGGATGCGAAGACTAAGAAACGCCTCTGACTTGCGAGACGCGCTTTTCGCAGTTAGACGCGTCTGATAGTATTCGCGTTAAGTGGTTTAGTGGGGCACTTCAGAGCCATGTGGGCCCTTTTCCATATGTACCTGCAGCTCAAAGATCCGCTGTTATTCTGCAGGGATCCAGGGCCACGGATAAGATAAACTAATCCACTTAAGGGGCTAATTGAGATTCTTTTATCGATATAATTGCTCCGGCAGGTGATGCCGCTTTAAGCTAGAATTGTAAAGGCCTCGTCTAATGTTCTATTCATTTAGCTATCGAAATATTTGTGATATATTCGTAATGATATCTTTAGCATTATGTATCTTCTAATTAGGTACCTAGGTACCTAAGTATACCTCGGTATTTATATAATCTCTCAGTTTCGCTAATATACATATACCTATCTTTAAACCTACTAGGTATATTATATATACATGTTGCGTCTTTAATCTCGAAGCTAGCGATCCGTTTTCTTGTGTACAATTATCAGGTATATTGTTAGAGTCAACTTATAACATAATCTTCATAAGTTAGCAGGTTAGGTATTTAACTGGCAGAGACTGGATAACGGACAGCCCCCAAGAGCCCCTAAGCAAGGCCAGCAAAGCCGCTAAGCCCGTTTTGTCTTTGTCTTGCAGCTCTCGACACCCCATTTAAGGAACTTCACTCAACGGCGCTTTCTTTACAATCCCATTCTGCTTCAGTCGCCTTGATAAACTCGCCTTGAGGGAATTGCTCATTTCAAACTGAACATGTCTACCTCGAAGGCTGCCGTAGCGTCCGGAAGCGCGGAACCTTCGATCCTCGAAGAGAAAACCGAGTCCAGTATGCTCAAGACACCACTTGCAGCTCCCGTGTCAAGCAGCAGCGTGCCTGAAAAGCCGGTCATTACCGCCGATCAACAGTCTAAATATGACAGGCTACTAAATCGAGTTAAGGCTTGGACTGAGGTTCACTCCGCTAAAGGCAAGGGTGGTCCTTTGACCGACAGTGAGAAGATGTGGCTCACGAGGGAGTGTCTCTTGAGATACCTGAGAGCTACTAAGTGGCATGAAAAAGAGTCGGAGAAGCGATTGCTCGAGACTCTGACTTGGCGGAGGGAGTACGGTGTTGAGGAGTTGACTGCAGAACTCGTCGGGCCTGAGAACGCAACGGGGAAGCAAGTTATTCTAGGCTATGACAAGCAATGCCGTCCCTGCCATTACCTAAATCCCGGGCGTCAGAACACGGACGTCTCCCCTCGACAAGTCCAACACCTTGTTTTCATGCTGGAACGGGTCATTGAGCTCATGCCAGCTCGGCAAGAAAACATCAGCCTTCTCATCAACTTCAAGCAGAGCAAGGACCGCTCCAATACGGCCCCTGGCATCGGTCAAGGCCGCGAGGTCCTGCATATCCTCCAAACTCATTACCCCGAGAGGCTCGGAAAGGCGTTGATCATCAACGGTAAGTTCCCATCATAATAGAAAATCATCTTTGCTTCGGCTAACACGAGACTATAGTTCCATGGGTTGTGTGGGGATTTTTCAAGCTCATCACACCTTTCATTGACCCTCTAACGAGGGAGAAGCTCAAATTCAACGAAGATATGACCCAATACGTACCAAAGGAACAGCTCTGGGAGGAATTCCCGGGTGGTGAACTGCAATTTGAGTATGACCACGATGTCTACTGGCCTGCACTACAGAAGCTGTGCGCCGAGAAACGGGCAGAGCAGTTGCGGAGATGGGAAGCCGGAGGAAAGCAGATCGGCGAGAAGGAAGACTATCTCAAGGGCCACGACGCCCAAGGGGTCTCACCACCACCTGGTTATGCTTCCGAAGCAAGCACGCAAGATGGTGTCACAAATTAAGCAAGTCGTGAGCCTCGGGGTCCTAGGAGGAAGTTCTGGATACGACAAAAGGCTGAACAACTGATTATATAAGAAGGGATAGATTTTGCACTGATCGGATTAGCCAACACTCTTGTAATTAGGATTAGATAGAAAGATGGCCATCAGGCTATTATATTTGAATTCATTAGCAAAATCCATGTCTTGAAGTTTCCAGGTTATTTATTGTTTAGATGCTCAAGTTAACCCGACCCCTATTAGTGCTTAGATGTGTAAGTTAAATGTAACTTAAAGGTATCGGTACCTGGGTGGACTGTGCTCCTTAGCTGAGAGCCCCACTATAGAAATAGTGCCTTACTCACATAGAACGTAGAAAGCAGAAGCGCATCAGCTAAACTACATGTACCACGACAAGAAAGCTCAGGACGACGTGCCAACAACGGGCCTAGATATCTAAATCGACGTTGCATGCCTAAAATTTCTAGAGCTACATTGTCTAAGGAGAAGCGATGGCAAATCTACAGCCCGTAAAGGGCAGCGGCAAAGACCAGCCGGGGCTGCGCTACCCATCGAGCGGCAAGACAATCTACCACCGACCGCTCAACCGCACCAAGGCAGCCGAGCTTAGCGGTGCGAGCTTTGCCTACCTGTTCTCCGAGATGGTGGGATACGCGTCCAAGAAGATAGAGAGTATCCAGGATCTAGAGAAGAGGTATGCTAAGCGAGACCTGACTTAACACTGGGCAAGCTCGAAAGTACTAAGTAATGCGATGTGATGGAACCAGGCTCAACGTACAGGGCCACCCCATCGGCCTGAAGCTTCTCGATCTATTACTATACCGCGAGCCGCCGCGCACGCAGACGCGCCCGCTGAACATCATCGCGCTCCTCCACTTCATCAAGATCAACGTCTGGCAACACCTGTTCGGGCGCGCCGCCGACGGGCTCGAGAAGTCGTCGGACCCCACCAAACCCGACGAGTACATGATCATCGACAACGAGCCCCTCGTCAACCGCTACATCAGCGTGCCCAAGGACATGAGCCAGCTCAACTGCGCCGCCTACGTCGCCGGCATGATCGAGGGCGTGTGCGACGGCTCGGCCTTCCCGGCCAGGGTCACGGCCCACAGCGTGGGCAAGCAGGAGGAGGGCGAGATGTGGCCCGGCAGGACCGTCTTCCTAGTCAAGTTCGTGCCCGAGGTCATGGAGAGGGAAGGGTATCTAGGAAAGGGGTGAAAACAATAATCTCACCAAATAAGATATTGACCGTTCTGGCATTGCATGCATGGCGTTCGGGATGGCGGACAGGGAGTTCGGATAGATTCAATCTCACGGGGTCACGATATCACAGGTTAGGAGAGAAGAAGTGCGTATGGTCAGGGCAGTTTCATATTAACGCCGGGCAATCCCAAGAGTAACACCGTTACGTCAATTCGCCAATTCCACCCATGAATGCCCAGATACCCCAGCCATACCGTTATCCCACCGTGGACGAAGTAATATTTCCATAAGCATACCCCATCGATGCATCACCGTGGTAGTCCGTTATACCTTTTCATTGGGGCACGACTCCCGCCTCGACTCGTTTCCCCGGCTTTCTCTGTTGTCGGACCCTTCCCCATGAGCTCCGCCAGGCCGAGATCCTTCCAAGCAGGTTCCTTGCTCCGCTGGGTGGCTTTTTGGATACCGAAGGCGGCGTGCTGGTCGGGTACGACGTCGTCTTCGTCCTCGGGGTTGATGGGCTGGTGGTGCGGGGGCACGTAGATCTCATCGTCCGGCAGCTTGTCCTTGCAGAAGTCCTCGAACATGTCGGCGTCGCGAGGCTGTTGCATGTGCACATACGTATAGCAGCTGTCCTTATTCTGAGGAGTGCATTAGCTACCCTGAGCATTAACCAACAATGAGCAAGGGGAGGGGGGACTACCATTGTTCCGGTCAAAGGATCGTAATGTCAGCTCGATGGCAGCCAGAGTTTAATTATCTCACTTGGTTGGGAATTAAACGAGTGATTTCAATATGTTTGTGAGCACTGCGTTATCACCGTTACGTTGTTGTTCATGATGCGTTGAACTACCTAGGTACATTATGTACGCAGGTACGAAAGGTGAGAGACATATCAGAAGTTCCATTGTACCTAGGTACCTATCTTCAATTGTACCTAATGTGGGGTAGCGCTGCTGCCCCAGTCAGGCTAGTGCTTCTTTAGCAGCTGAATGAATGTATCTATCTAATGCCTCGACTACGTACCGAACTTATGACCTTCCAGCCTACGAGCAACTAAAATCGATATTTGGCAGTCACTGGGTTCCGACATGGAAGAGTCACTCTTCTCAAAATGATGATTAAATCATATATTCGTCCAGCCTCGGTATGATCAGGCAAATACAGAATCAAAGCGACTTGGAATTGCCCAATTCCCCATCGCCATCCATTACTACATCGTCTGGGGATTTCGGTCCGCCACGACTATCATGAGAACTACACGTAGTTCCCACGCTCGATACCTATTTAATATAGGGCAGTCCCGTACCTAAGTACATTTCTACTTGCTTTGCTAGAATAGCTTGGTTTACTCATTGAATACACATGCTTGGTAGATACTCAAAAAAGTACCCCGTGTCAAGAGCTGCATGCCCACTCAACAGACTCACCACGCAGAAGCTATAATGAGCTCCCGGAAGCGTACGTATTTACCTATTCAGTTCTATCAATATAGCAAACATATTAGCGAGTCTCAGGATGTGCCACCCGACTGCACAACTTCTGTAATACTCTCTTAGCGAGCGAGCGTATCACGGAATCACGCTTCCTCGGAAATTAGGGGGTATCATCATCCAGCACAAAGACAAGGCACAATACAGGTTTCAAAACAGCATGTTCCGTCGAAAGCTCCGCCCCCGATGTGTTTTACAAGACATGGCATTGAGACATGCGTTTGGCGAATTGGCCGGCTTCCTTGCGTCTAGGTTTGCTAACCCCCCTGATATCAAACCCAGAACTGGCATTCCACCATCTTCTTCGTAGAGGCCGCATCGGTACTTAGCTAGGTGGTGTAGGCTTTAAGAGGGCGTTTTAGACACTGGCTTGGAACACATTCCATGGCACGGGATATATTCAGATGGCGTAGAAGGGAAATAAACTTAATCATCATTCGTAGTGTATAGTTGCTCTGGTGCGGCTCGGGTATCGCCTTTGTAAAACAGGACTAGCCCGTGAATTGCGAAGAAACCATTCGAAGTCCTAAATCAACCCATCCCTTCCTGGGCGTATCATCCCCTCTACCCTGAGCTAAGTTGAGTCTTTGATGCTCAAGTCAGATAGACTCCAATGCCACAGTCCCTGTCAACATACCACCCTCGCAGACCGTTGGCGATGCACCCGGCCATGATAGAGTCGGCCATGTACTGAGCGGCGAGTGACGGGGAGATGGTAGAGGTGCCGACGCGCTGAGGACAGACAGATCCAGTGCAGTTGCCAGACGTGACCTGGTAGCAGCCCTCGACTAGCTGGACGACAATGTCCTCTTTAACGGCCTGAAGTTGTTTGATGGCAGCTTTACAGTCCTCGACCGGGGGGCCAGGACCCTAGATCATTTGTCAGCAAGGGGACAGCGCTTTGAATAGAATGCGAATGCTACCCACAAATTCGGCGGTAGGCTGATGGCAGCGATGGACCGCGTCTCGGCGCTGTTTGACATGCTCGACGGCAGACTCGGTAATCATGTTCGAGAGGGCGGCCTGGCGCATGAGCTCAGACGAGGAGGACGAGACATCTCCCTCCAGTCCTCCGGTAAAGGCGACAGCCACAGCGGTAGCCAGATCGAGGGGGCTGATGACCATGGCGGCTAGGATGGCAATTCGTGCGAAAAACATGGTGGATGATATGTACGGTATGGTATCGGTAGATAAGGAAGACGACGATTATTCAAGCAGATGAGTCGGCTGTGTTGCCTACGTGTAGACTGTATTTGAGGGCGGGCTCGTCGATGTAGACGGATGGTGTTGACTAATGTTTGTTCGTGATTTAGGTGTGACCTTGCGAGATTTGCGGTTTGCGGTTTGCGGTTTGCGGTTTGCGGTCTGCGGTCTGCGGGTTTGGAAAGCGCGATTTGGTAAGGTATGCGTATGGATGCGTGCTCTAAGGGGAATGGACCACATAGAAAGTTTAATCGAAGTTCCTGCCTGCCTGTTTGAGCTAGATTCAGTGAATCTGGAAAGGACTCCGTCATCAGACAGTTGTGGGGAGGTCTATGTACTTTGGTAGAGTAGGTACTACGCTCAATGTTGGGATGGAACGACAGCTGTGCTTCAAACCCCCTAACTTGTCACTACTTACGTCTATATCTCCATCCCAAGTATCTCCTATTAAGGGTGCTTGGTAACACCGCAAAGTCGTATTCGTGTATCTCAAGCACCTCAATCACGGGCATCGTCATAGTCTTGGATATGCAACGGGTCATACCCCAGAAGTTACCTAGTATATCGAGCACGAAGTACATGCTTCACCCGAGCGTGAATGTCAATAGAAAAGGCCTCTCTAGAAGTTACCCCTCGAACAATTCAACCTTTAAAGCAGATAAAGGAAGGCGGCATATAGTACTACCGGGAGCACTAATACCGTCTTCTCATATAGCAACATTATACCTAGGTAATGTAGCCTAGCCTATTACAAGAGTCACAAAATCAAAGCAAAACCGTAGATATGATGTATTAGGTAGGTACCTAGAAGCTAGAGAGTGTTGCTATTTAGCATGCAACCTTGACTTAGCTCAGCATCAAGTCGAATCTCGTCTGGATCTCCTGATAGAACATCATCATCATGTCCCGTGCCATATCGCTGCTGTTCTTGCTAATCAGCCCATGCCACACACACATCACGCATCCTGACACTAAGACACCCATAGTCGATAGGTCCCTGCATGGCTGTTGATGTTAGGATGATCCCCGAGGACTCCCATTTTCCCTTGGCCGATGCAGCCGTCTAGCAACGGACTGGCTATGTAGGTAGCCAACCACGCCGCAGTTCGATTAACTGGTCTGATGACATAGGGCTGGGCGCAGAGTCGAACCCGGCAAGTGCCCTCGCTCCAGACGGCGCAGACGTTAGAGTAGAGCGAGTAGTTCTGCTGCGCGTCGGCTTGGATCGAGTCAATCACTCTATGACAGTCCGAGAGAGAAGTATTGGTAGACTAAGGTAAGACCGAGTTAGCCTTCTGACTGAAAATAGGTGACTACGCTTGAAGCGATGAGGGGGGTCTCTTAACTTACGCCGTAGCAGCTATAGGCGTCTCGTTTCTCGAGAACAGGAGGCGACGTGGCAGGATCCGAATCAGGTAGAACTGCAGATTCACTAGCTGCTGCCGCCGCTCTCATGCCCAGGCGGCCACCGCTGGCCAAGAGGGCGAGGATGGTAGTGTACTTCATGATGATTGGGCTTGAGAGAGAAGGTTTGACGTTGCTCCTGAGAATTTGGCTGGAAGTTCAACGTATCTTGGTTTGGTCGAGGATCACAGTTGTTGAAGAGAAGAACGAACAAGCCGAGAAGAGAAAAGGACGTCGTCAGGAGAAGGTGAGGTAGGTAGGAACATATGTAGGTAAGTGAAGGACGTGGGTGAAGGTTGGGTGTTTCTATGACTGACGTGACCGAAACAGGTATTAAGGGTAAACAAACCACAAACGAAGGCACGAACGCTCTGTCGGGACGTACTTACCTCGAACACCCACCAAAGAAATCTGCTCACATAGGAGAGGTAGGTAGTTACATGGTGATGTTTGTAGGTAAGGAAGTAGCTACACATAGAGAATCGCTAGCAAGGGGGAAGCGGCTGTCTACAGCGTTCTGATTTTGTATTCTGCCACAACATATACCCGTCTGACCCATATACCTTATCGTTGGACGTGACGGTTACCTAAAGTACATACTTATATCTCGCATTGGGTATGCTAATCTGTACAAAAACTTGAGAACAGAGAATGATAGTAGCGATCGGGTTAGACAGCCAGATCTAGAGAGTGTGAGCCAAAGTGCCGGTAGGACACGTGATAACCGGCCGTGGTCAGTCAATTCAGGTACATAATTCAACAGACGACGTCAACGCCAGTCCAGCCACATATTGGGGTATTAGTGCTAAGCCTCATCAGATTCAACGTTGACAACGAAGAAGCCACATATTATGGATCCATTATGATTGACAGGGGCGAGTCTGCTATCGTTGATTAGGGACATGGTACGAGTGGGGAAAGGTCATTGCTCGAACCCCTTAGGATATTGCTTGTGCTTCTAGCTTGTAGCTGATAGCGTAGCGAATAATCGAATTCGGTATGCGAAAGCGATCATTATTTACCCGAATAATTAGATAAACCTTCTCGTTTCATTCAAACACGCACCCTCTACATACTTCTCCCTGTCCCGTCAAATGTTGTAGCAAACGGAGAGGACGAGGGAATGCGCGCGGATTCTTTACGCGTATCGGATATTCGTACTTTCCCGAGTTCTTACGAGTTTTCCCTCCCGGCCATTTGTTTTATTCCAGTAGAGTCGGAAAGATTCGTAATAACTGGTCGTGCATTTGTGGCTGGCGTCTCTCGTTGCATCGTGCCATATCTATTTGTCCAGTACATGTTGAGATCTGGGGCCAGGAAGAAGATCCTTCATGCGAGATCAGTCGTTCCATTCTCTCGTAGAACATGCCTTCTAATACGAAGCCCCTAATAAAATAGCTCCCATTGATGAGCTCCTATTGATTAGGTACATAAGGTACGCAAAAATAGACAGTATACATCCGCGTATCTGCTTTCCAGCGAGCTATGACGGCATTGATTGAAGCTAAACTCTAGTGCAAATGTATTTGATGGTAAGATATAAGCAGGAAAAGGGCCGCAGCCAAGGTTTCTATTAAAGCGTGGTTAGGGCCTGGATCCACGACGTCTAGCGATCGAAGGTCTGGACTAGGGTATTATGTAAATGGTGGCGCCGTAGTGTACTTTGTATATTGGATGCGATAACCTAGGATCCAGCTCCAAGGAGGGGGTCACTTACACACATACTGTCATGCATGTATGTACGTACCTCTCTTCTTTACATACATGTGGGTATCCACACGTGGTACATGTGAGTATGAGGTAGTTCTCTATTGATAGCCATCCTCACCAGCGCCAGTCTATCTTACAGTTAGTTAATTAATATGTAACCGGTGCGAGAAGCTGGTATGTAGATACATAACCTGATTAATTGATGCTTGTACCTAGTATCTACGGAGGAAACATTTTGGATTGAAGCTTGGTGAATTGAGTTAAGTTCGAGCGCCTCTGGCGGGTGCAAGCGTCTGGCCCGCAATCTCCAGCTTTTAAACACATTTTAAGTGGCCAAACGTCTGGTGGGGCCGTGGCACATACCTAATCTGTCCAGCTAACCCCCTGGCTCTCCCTTTTTGATTGATCCAATGCTTGGGACCCAAGGCCTTGCAACCACCGAGACGTATCCTGGATGTACCTAGGTACTAGTATCCCATGGCTGCCACCTGCAGGGTCTGGAACATCTTCGTTCATCATTCACTCATTCACCCATTCACTCACTCGCTTGCCATTGTAAAGTTCGAGGTCGCTTGTTCCTTGCATAATCACGTACGACCCGTCGACAACAACGTCCATTCGTTTTACATTTCTCGCAGGTAGCCCTCGTTTTGTAATACATACATACATACTTACAACATACGTACATACATTTCTTTCCTTTCCATTCACACCACCTTCTTTTCGATCCCATTGACCTATCAAGTCTGAAGCGCCGACCTAAAGCAAAGACACATACGTCCATGCATTGAAGGAACAAACTTCAGTCTTCGGTGGTGCCTAAGCTGCCATTACCTTCCCTACTTAAGGTTCGAGAAAGTCGCAGGAGCAGAGCAAACCCTACGCTATCAATTACGCCAGATTGAGTTTGGTTTCTACCGGGGTCGACCGTGACCTTCCCCCCTCTTGTGTTTTCCCGTGAGTTTATCACTTCCCATCAACATTGTGCCACCTTTCGTGCCCGCTCTTGTACTGACATCTCCTTCTACATGTTAGTGCTCGACTGCATCCGGGATGATCAGATAGAACCATCACTGTTAGACTAGGTATCTTGGACGTCCACCCGCGTTTTTGCCTCGTAGCAACAGCAACAGCAACAGCAAGCCTAGTCCTGAGAAACGGCAACGCGAATATTTTAATATTTCTCCCAATTCAACGCGACAGCAAAGCTTGGATATTCTATCGGAATGGCTTCTACAATGGCGAACGAGAAAGCTTCTAAGCAGGGCCAATTGGTCGTCTCTACTCAACTACTCCCGCCCAGTCGCGAGAGAAGCCCCGAAGCAAGCATGGAGATTCGCCGAAATTCGAGCGTGTCAACGCCCTACTCTGCTTCTGGCCCCAACGGATTCGACACCGATATCGAGGCCATGATGCCCGTGAAGTCTTCCGAGCACCTGAACAAGACAACGACCGGCCATACTAGACCCAAGTCGGATTGCCCTGTCTGGCCTGGACAGGATCATTGGCGACAAAAGGCCCGTGCCGCTAAGATCAACAACAGAACTTGCCAGTGCATGGCTCATCTCAGCAAGCGGACTAGAATCACGATTAAGATCCTCATCGCGTTCCTTATCGTCGGCATCGCCGTTGGTGTGGGTTTCGGTATCAGCAAACCACTCGGTGCAGGCATTTGGCAGCCTAAGGACCACTAATTGCCTGCCGCTATTACCACGAAACCGAGAGAGTCCATGTCCTCGCAAAAGCACAGGTGATTTGCCGGCCACTCTACACGTCATATGTCGACGCTGCGATGGACGGTATTTTTTGTGCTGGACGGGCGTATAGTCTGTTCTCTCAACCGTCACCGTCGGAGCCTACTACGAAGGGGTGAAATATCGCAAACCGTAGGCGTTCATTCAGAGCAGCGTCCACGCCGTCGCCTGCCTTCCTTCGATTGTCTATACTCTTCAACTCTCTTGTCGATACCCATTCGGACTCCGATTCATGTATAAACTCGCATTCCGCGTTTCAGGCCAGGGGGGACGGTACCATATTAAACTGCGGAATATGGAGGCGTTAGGAGTACATATGGACTAAGGACAATGCATGTTACGACAGGGCTCCCTTTTTTGTTTTCTTTGTGTAATGGAAGTCGATACTGAATTCAGCTCGAGGGCACATCGTTCGTTTCGGCCAGATTAGAAGAGCAGACGTAAGGATCGATAACTAGACGCTTCGCAGCGCATACTAAAGAGAACCAGAATGAAGGGCCGCCCATTGGCCGTCATTACGAACCGTCGGACGTCTTCTACTCGATGTCCTATTTGGTCTATTCCAGCACGTGAAGAGAACAGCTTTTTGACAAGAACATTGTGCTAGGCTCCCTCTGTGTCTTAGATTCAAGCTAGTAAGGGATAACGAACAGAGCAATTCGAAACGAGGATAGCCGCCTTGACCTGTGATGCTCTGATTGCTTGCCACTGCGTTATAATTCTCGCTATAATCTTCGGACGAGAGACTAATCCTTATATATATCAATCAGGGTTACGAGGCGGCAAGAAGGAATTCTAACTACACCACGACAGTCTTGTAAATAAGATAAATTCGTTGGATGACTCAGCTTTAGAGGAGCACGTCCTCGAAATCGTGCGAATGCCCGACTTGTGCGGAACTATGACTTCTACCTCTCGTCCGCCCGGCGGTCCCTTGACCCTTGCTCGACTCCCCGACTTGGGCGGAGAAGCTGGGCGGCAGCACCGGCGGTCTTGTCATAGGGTCCGCCCTCGCGGTGCCTCCGGGTTTCTCGGACATGTCGACGGCATCTCTCCACGGAAACCAAGCCTGGTGGAATGTCCGAGCGTATACAGCCATCTCGATGTCATCTTGCCGTTGGATCGCTCGATCTCGCCACAGGGAATAGAACGCAACGGCAACAAAGACGATTGGGATCAAGCCGAGGAGAACGTACATAAACGTCCAGTTACTATCATTGTATAATGGGGTGCCTTCTGTAGACATCTCATCAGTCTCATCTTCTCTGGAGAGCCTAATATGTAGAATTGAAGTGGAAATTGGTAACTCCAAGGAGAATACCGGATATCGTATGGTGGATGAAGAAATGAGGAGGGACGTTGCCGACTACTTATCCTTATGAAATCAACTCGGTGTCAGAAGAGAAATTCTAGTTTATCGGAGAAGATAATACAAGCTGTTGTGGCTCAGAAGGAGTAGCGGCAAGGGACTATATATAACAACGAAGTTGCACAAAGGCCTTGTCCTGCATGTTCTAGGTCTCGGTCGAAAGAAAGCTTTGTTCTTCTCACTTGGCCGAAGTCGTCAGCACCACCTGTCTATCAAGGCAGGCAAGGCTTTGTTTAAGCACAATGCGGTTCATGCAGTTTGTGGACTATGACAAGGATATATATTCGGCGTTGCGAGAGAGTGGTGGTGTACAAGATCGAATTCTAGTATGAGAAAACAATGAAGAATCATCCTCGTTAGTTTCAAGCTATGGAAGGTCTAGTCAGATTATAGAAAAGTATTCTACTCAAGATCCTGCTTAGCAGCATCGATTAGGTCACCACTCGAATTATATACTTACCCCTTAGATGAAGAGATCTCTAGATGAAAGGCTACTCAAAGTATCAAGATGTTTCTGGGTTGAGTGGCCCCTTGTACTACCGGGTCAACTTCTATCTGAAGGGGACTATAGTCCCAGTTACAGTAGAATTACACACAATAGATTTTCCCTACAAGACGGGATAATCTTCTGTCATCGCGTGTCTGACTTGGTCGGAAGTGGCTCGCTAGCTGTAGCAGGCTCGTCTACCGGAACCTCAGCTTTCTCAGTTAGTGTTTCGCCATCAGACTTGACCTTTTCTCCTTCCTTCCCTCCCTTGCCGCCTTCGAGATCAGCTGGCCCCTTGGGTTTCTTCTCCTTGACGCTTCTCCACTCCATCGAGGCAGAGCCGAATATTGTAAGACACGACAGGCATAGGCCAAGTCTGAAGACTTCACGCAGGGCCTCATTGTACGCTACTAATACAGGGCCAAGGAGTTCAGGCGGAAGAGATGAACTTAAAGTGGTAGCGCCGTTATCTTCGATCATGGACGCCTGGAATCCGGGCAGACCCGAGAGTCTGTTAAGGAGCTGGGTATCAAGCACATTCTGTCCGACAGAGAGAAATATCGAACCGGCTAGAAGCTGGCTGAAGAACACCAGGGATGTGCCCACCGGCACGTCATGAGTAGGCAAAACGGTCTGCGCTGCCAGGTTCGGGGCTTGAAAACACATACCCATCCCAAAGCTGGCGCTGTTAGTTCATTATGCTTTCGTACTTGAACGATGAAGTGTACATACCCGTAGAGGATCTGGTAGCCGATCCACTTCCCCGTCCCAGTATCGAGCTGCAGCGTTGTCAGGAGACCAGCCCCAACGGACATGATGCACGTTCCTACGAGCATAGACGGCGTGTAGTATCCAAGTCTCGACACAAATATACCATTCGAGATAGACGCAACAACCATGGAGAGCGTGATCGGAAGGAGACGAATGCCCGAATCTACAGCCGAAACTCCTTTAATCGCCTGAAACCAGATGGGCAAGAAGTATACTATTGTAAAGAATCAGTGGATGGCCAGTACTGAATATCACAAGTGGTGGGGAGACTAACCAAAGACTATCATGTGAGCTCCGATACATATGGTAGCCCAGTTCCCGGCGATGATCGACCGCTGCTTGAAGATGCGCGGAGGTATAGTGGCTGTCTTAGGCATCAAGACTTGAACGACAGCAAAAGCGAGAAATAAGGCAATCCCAAGAGTCAGCAAGGCTATGATGCGGCCATTGCTCCACTGCACTTCGTTAGATATTGGATCGCGAGAGATGAGAACGGTCTAACGCACTGGGTAGGTCAACCCCCCCCATTGGAGAGCGAGGAGAAGACAGACGACGCCGGGAACGAGAAAAGTTGTCCCGAGTGCATCAAGCTGAGCGAGCTTGGCCTTCACCGAGAGCTTTGTCGTCTCCCTATTAGGCACGTGAAGCAGAAATGCAATAACAGCCAAGGCGATTCCTCCAAAGGGAAGATTGATGTAGAAGCACCAGCGCCAGGTCACGTTGGATGTGAAGGCACCGCCGACGAGAGGGCCTATAACGGAAGCTAACCCGAATACGGCGCCAAAGAAGCCTAGATAGAGGGGCCTCTTGTGTAGAGGGACGGAATAGACTATGCTGATGATCTACGTAGAGGTGAGCGTCTCGGAAAGCCCTTCACATGAAAAGACTAGGTAGGAAACGGCGAGGAAAGAAAGACTAACGCTGCCGGAGAAGATGCCCGCGGAACCAACTCCTTGAATTGCCCGGCCGAGAATGAAGGCCACCGAGTTTGGCGCGGCGCCGCATATGGCAGAACCAGCCTCAAAGAGGAAGATGGTAGCAAGAAAGGTGATCCTGACAGGGAAGAAGGTGTAGACCTTTCCAAACAAGAGCTGAAAAGCGCAAGTAGTCAACAGGTAAGCAGAGCCATACCAGCCGACGTCGGGCAGAGAGTGAAACTCGTCCGTGATAGCAGGTATTGCCGTCGAGATGATCAATCGATCCAGAGCGAGGAGGAACATAGAGACGAAAACCGATAGCACTTTTAACATCAAGGGTCAGTAATCACTTGTTTGGGCAAGATGCCTCAAAGGACAGGAACTGGGACTGGGACTGGGACTGGGCATGTCTCGAGAGCAATAAGTCCTGAATCAGATCGACTAGAAAACACCTACTCCCGAGATAGGGCTAGAAAGGGGTAAAACATGGCTCCCAATGCTACTTACTAACCAAGGCGAGTCGAATGCCAGTCGGATAATCGATGGCTTCTTCACGCGGTGAGTGTTCGCCAGGGTGAGCCTCATCCTGCCGTACTTCTTCCGTCTTAACACGAGAGACGTCGTTTGCGGCCGATTCTGAATCTTCGGGAGAAGGGCCTCGCTGAGCTTTCTTGTCCCGGCGGAACAACATGATGCCAAATATCTAAGAGATATCTCTTATATTAATACGTAGAGTGACAAGAAGCTTGTAAAACAGGTTCATCCGTGATAATAATGTACTTTAACATATACCAATAGGTACACGTATTAGCTCTTAGTTTGCCATGTGTAATGGTAAAAGGTATAAACGTATACGAGGGGAAAGGAATACGAAGAGAAGAGAAGAGAAGAGAAGAGAAGAGAAGAGAAGAGAAGAGATTGAGATCCCATTGTGAAAAAAGCCGAACTATAACTATACCAGGTTAATAAGAAAAGAAGGCGGCGATTGTCCAATATGATTTCGATGAGCCTCGGAGCAAAGGCAGATCCGACACTCGGTGCTCGGTGCTGGGCCACGTCCGTGATCTTCACCAACAGAACTTCCCGTCATCAGCCATTCCGTACATGTAGAGATACATGGATGTACGTACCTACATACCCTTACGCTGCATTCATAATATATATAAATTCGGTAATGCATCCATGCATGAAATGTGACAACGTCGCATCCAACTAGGCAGATGTCTCTGCGTGGCTTGCTCCGTTCGTTCTGTGTCGTCAGCTCTTGAGCGTTTTACTGAGTCACCATCATCAGCCAATTAGATAAGTCGTCCCTGATCCCCTGAAGGTTGGAGAAACGAGCAAGCAAGATTCACGTCCGTGGGGGCTGGCATCGGACGACAGGACAGGGTCGAGATAAAACTCCAATGATCTGAGTAGTGATTGTTCCGGCCCTCAAATCCCAGCCGTGGGGAATATCTACATCCAATTAATCCCACTGCCCCCGAACACTGCTCCGTAGCCTCCGTAAGCCGCCTGTCCCTGCCCGCCGTTAGGTGCCGCAAACATGTCCCCCCAGTCGATGGATCCTGCATCGACGAAACCAAGCATCTGATCCCATGCCACGTCTACGCTGGGCGCCTGCGAATTTACTGCTGGGCTGGAGTCTAAACTTGTCAAGTCCGGCGTCTGCGTCTCGTTCATGCGCGTGTGCCTGGTCTCCTCGGTTGGTAAGAGGCTTTGCAGTTTATGTATGTAGCCTGGCGTCTCGGGAGAAGAGCCTGTCGCCTCCCGGAGCAGCTTTTCCCGCGTCTTCCAAGCGCGGATCGTAAATATGGCAGACGCTAGATGCTGCTTCACCGAGAGATCGTATAGTTCCGTATGGTACCGATAGAAAAGCTCCACAGCCGTCCACGCTCTTTCTACCAACTGTCCAGACGTGCGCCAGCTTAGCTGCCCGACCATGTATATGAAGACTTCGAGCTGGAAGTGAGACAGCACTGAACACGTTAGCGAGGTGTAGATTTCTACGGCGAAACCTCCGGCACTTACTAAACCATAGGAAAAAGCCCTTCGTCGCAGATAGCTGATACATTCTTAAGTTATGCTCTCCCGCCGTGAGGGACATCTTGAATAGATGGTCTTTAGGCGTTAGGATCTCCGTACCCCATTCCGGTTGATTTCTCATCGGGCAAATAAGCTCTCGTAGCTTATTGATCATTATGGACTTAGTCTCGATCGCTAGTACATGAATGGGGCCCATCGAGGGGTCGCTGTACTTGGTGAGGATGTCAGTCATGGTCTTGTCCAACTCGTCGACGCGCCTGGATGATCTTTCGAGCTTATCAGCGTCAGGGGTTTTTCCTCCCATCTCGTTCTGCAGAATGACTAGGTGAAGTTCGGGGGTGTCGACCATCATCCTAGCAATCTCGCAGCAGATCAGACAGAATATCATATCGGTCGGGGTGTCCTTAGGCTGAATCGTCGTCATGGTGTGATAGAGATCGGAATCGCTGATGTTCAAGGGGAGTTTGGTGTCCCAGGAGCGTGGAAGGAGAGAATGACCCAGGCCAGACATCAGGGCGTACATTGCATCGAGCAAAAGGATGCGCCACCATATACGCCGGCGCATCTCGGTCTCGAACGGCGGTAGTCCGAGGAATTCGCCGTCCCTGTGGAGCCCCATCTTCTGCGCGATCCTGACCATCACGCCATTCAAGATCCACGCGGCGTGGCGGTCGTATCGACCGGGAAGGGAGAACTAGAAAAGTAGCTGTCAGTCGAGGTTGAACCAAGAGATGGCCCTCGGTGCATACCAAGAACAGTACCAAGGCCTGTAGTACAACTAGGTCATAGTTCTTCAGGATGCCGATGCGCATCAGAGCCGAGCGGCAACCCTTGGAGAAGCGAGTATAGGCCTCTTCTTTGGTGTACCCAAACCGGTCTACGCATTCTTCCTCGGTTAGAGCGACCGTGGCCATTAAGTAGATGGAGAATAGTAGAGCCTCAACGTTTTTGGGTATCTTCTCTCTACTTGTGGCTGCTTCAACGAGCAGCGGCTGGACTGTAGGTACGTGTATCACTTTCGTTAACGGGTTCACTCTTTCGAGGAAAATCTGCCACAGTCGGAACACGTGAGCCGGTTGAGGATGGAGCTCTTCCAGGTTGGCGTCGGACGTGTCTGACAATATTAGACCCCCGTTGAGATCGGAAGACTGCGACTCGGCGGGGGTACAGGGGTCTTCTGTCGTCTCCTCATCCTCGAGTATTTCGCGCATCGCCGCGAGCTAGCGATAGTGAGGGGAGTTAAAACCAACGTCTTGTCAAGTGTACGAGTGCGAGCCATGACTGGTGACTAGCATCCCGTGAAAGGGAGGCGGAGAGAACGAACTCACCTCACTATGGATATTCGCCCATAAGAAACTATCTATGAACTTGACGCCACCGTCGTCGATTATCAGTTTCCCAAGGGGTTTCCAGATGTCGTCTTGACTCGGAGACTCGGTCGAGGACGGAGCTGCGGGTTTTGCGGTAGCATACTCGGACAATAACTCCTCACAGCGCGCGAGCCTCTGCTGCAAATCTTGGTTGGGCCTCCTCCTCTTACGCGCCGGCGCCGGCGTGCTTGGTGTGCATGTGACATTGGCCTGGGCATGATCTGTTAGGACAGCCGGGAGGGAGGCCTCTCACAGACTCACCTTGATGCAATTGGAACAAGGAGTTTTGCGGTCACATTTGATCTTTCTATTTTGACACAGGACCTATGCGAGCAGTTTGAAATGAGGACGATGAACCTATGAAGTATTTGGCGACGCGACAACTCACACAAGCGAGCACCCTAGGTTGCTTCCCCGACGAGGTGGATGCCATATTATGTCTACCGGCTTTGTCGAGTGCCGGATCCCGAGTCGGAAACGAGGCTCAGTCGGCCTCTCTTATTAACTCTTAATAGTAATGGTGATTAAATTTGGAAAAGCAACTTGACTAGAAGTCGAGAGAAGGCGGAGCCGAGTTGGCCTGAATCCTTTGTACGAGAGTCTATTTTATCAAGTTGGGGCCAAGCGAGGGCCAAGTCCAGGTCCAGATCCAGGGGAGGTGATGCGAAGCAACGAGGTTGCCTAAACACCCAAGTATATCCCGGGAGGGTCAGATCCCCAGGGTTTAGGTATGACTCTTCGGGGCTTAGACGGATAGATATGACGGCAGACAATGAGCCATCTGGATTTCGAGGCCGAGCCGAATGCAGCTGTTCAGGGTTTCAGGCTTCTCTGACTCTTTGTGAGTGGGAGCTGACTGTATGGCGAAATTGGACTCCCAATGTACGCATGTATGACTCTACTTGGCAAAGCCGCAATGACGAATCCGAAGACTCAAGGCTGAAGCGAAGGCTCTTATTAATCCGTCATTCGCGGTGTTATCTGTGTTATCTAAGCCGTCTAGAAGCTTGGGAAGTTTGGAAGTTGGACGGGCGGGATGATTGTTCCGACCCTACCATGGACTTAAGGATTTGGATGAATCTCACCTTCCTTGTCACTAGTCTATTACGTGTACCTAATCCACCTACATACTTGGAACTTAAGGTACAAAGATACCTAGGTACAAGCCGCACATGCTTTCAATGTTCTACCTGGGTCCATATGTACATGTACCTAAAACACCAGCCATCAGCTACCAGCCACAGATTCTCTAACCAATCAGCGGAGGCAACTTACCTAGGTAATTGTGCCAAAGACTCGCTAGAGAAGATCATCGTGCGTGACTAGCAGCGAAACTGCGGGCGAAACTGATGGCGAAGAGGCCCCTACAGATATTCTCCCTGGCTTCCCCGATAAGGTGGAAGCCGAGATCGTCTTCCGACGCCTACAACATTAATACAGACGAGATATAACCGGGAAAACATACGTACTAGGACAATGTACTCGTCGAAAAGATGGCCGAGGTCTGCATGGAGAATTATCATGAAAGCTTCAGAGAGATTGCTAGGCCGGGCGACATCGTCGTTTCGGGCTTCAACTTCGGATGTGGCAGCTCGCGTGAGCAAGCGCCACGGCGATCCTGGCTAAGAATATTCCACTCGTCGTTACAGGAAGCTTCGGAAATATCACCAGATCGCGCAACATTCTCCACACCTTTCGACTTGTTACACGGGCCTTTGGGAAATGTAAACACGTTGTCATCACAACTGTTGATAATGGAGCATGGAGACAAGTTGTCTTCATTCGAATTCATTCCCATCCCTCCTTTCATGGATCGTTCAATGAGATGCGTACATCATAGCAATTCTAGACTGCTGGGATCTAGCTGGTATGCCTGATCTATAAACCTGGGCGCCGTTTATGCCTCCTAAGCCGTCGATAAATGCCAAAGGTTATACCTACCATATGCCTAACTATCAACAATGCCGTTCGCTTCCCGCTTCAACCGTAATCGTCTAAACGCCGAGGCTTTTCACACAAGTCCACAGGACCACAGGCACGATGACGTTGTCGTTGCCACCGGTCAAGACAGCTTCCGTGAGGCTAGCTGTGGCAGCACACGCCCCCATCTTCTGAGCTGCCGTGCTCCACGCGTCCGGGATATCATTCGTAACGGGCCATCCACCGGCATGCAGCCATATGCGTGCCGCGGCCAACCCAAGGAAAACGGTAAATGCGAAAGCTATGCTTCCTTCGAGGCTCTTGCCGCCGCCCCAGAGCCATTTCCGTTGCCCATACCGCCTTCCAATTAGGGAAGCGGCTGCATCGCCTAACCCTACGCATACCACGCCTGATACCATACTAACTTCCCTCGTGGGCACCTCCCAGCCTTCGAGATAGCCAGTACCGGAGCGCGGGAGTGAGCCTAGCGATAGCCACAGGGGAATGGCACACCCGATCAGGAGGAAGATATGGGAGATGACAACTGGACCTCGGAGGTCTCGTCCGTCGACGTATGGAGCTAGGAAAGAAGCAAGTGGCTTCGATAATGGCGGAAGTTGACTTGCTCGGAGAAGATCAAGGAGAAGAAAAAGGGCGAGCACGACGGATAGTGCTAACGCGGCAAACGTAGGGTCTACGTAAGTCGCTGGCAGGAACATGGCAACCATCATAAAGTGAAATACTTTTCGCCGCGTGTCCACCTCGTAGATGGGCGATAGCCGAAGCACGACTATTAGCCCAACCACAATGACGGACACGAAATATGCACTCAAGACAAGGCGGGTGTTCGCCTGTCCAATATGTAGCTGACGAAGGCGATCTACCCAGCCCATTGAGCGAAAGCATTCGGGTTCATCGGGTGGCCTTGGAGGAAGACATATCCATCGTTCCAGGTTGCGACTGACCACCTCCCACCTGAACCGTGGTAAATCTCCGAACAGATAACCGAGAGCCCACCCTACCGGCTCGTAGCCATGAAGTGCTTCGTCCATAACGACTTGTTTCACGCCAACGAAAGGGAGTGGGAGGAAGATAGCGCCCAAGATGCAGATGTAGACATGTGTGGCGTAAATCCACTTTCGGACTATGGCCTGCTCCTGAGTGAGCGAGAAAAAGGCGCGGACAGAATGGGAAGCTGTTCGTTTCCTTCGGCCAGATGGGGTATGCGTATGAGACCTGCGCGGTACGTTGTCTACGCTAGGTAGCGTATGCCGGCGGAGCGGCGACGACCCGGCCTTTACATCAATGATATCGGATGAGACCCTATACCCTACACCAACCGCAAGAAGCAGATTTCCCTCGAACCCGGTAGAACCACCTCCATCGAGTGTGGTTTTCGAGCGAGGAGGCCCTCTGGGAGCCATAGATCCTGGATTGTCGCTATCTGCAGGATCGTCGAAGGCTTCGCACGAACTGCAAGAGGAACTGTCTACTGGCGCGTGGAACAGTTCATGCCTCACTCTCCTCCATGACATGATGCTGGGGAAAAAGGTAGAAGTCGGCTTGGATGGATTGTTTGTCCTCTTGAAGCGCCATTTAGGCACGCGGGCCAAAGAAACCCCCCACTTGATCGCCTGGCTACATGAGACGAGTATATCAAGACCTCCTACCCAGAGCACCGACTTTAGAATCACGGCCTGTGGGGAGGAAGAGAGATATAAAAGATCAATGAGTGAGATGGATAGTAATTGTAGCTCGGCCGTGAGGAGACTAGTCGTAGTTAGAGTGTGTAGCACGGAGCAGAGATTTTGGTGTAACGGGTATAATAGAACTACAAGTTCGAGCGAAATAGCTGCTGGTACAGTGCCAGCTCCCCCAAGACCCGCCAGAGAAACAGTCGACTTCGAAGAACCTCCTCTTAGGAGTAAGGGTAGGCACGACAGCGCCCAGTGCAACGGATTGCATCCCTGGTCGGCGCTCGAAATAGCCGGGATTAAGCTTGGTGGCAGGGAGCAGATGGCAAGTATGATGTTCGGTAGCACCACCGCCTCGTTTTCAACAGCAAGTAGTAACGAGACAAGGACAGTAATAGCGGGCGGGTAGAAGAGCGGTGCTAGGTCGAAGGACGGCGGCACAGATATCGGTACCTTCCTCGAAGGGGTTCGGTGCCGATATGCCCATATTATAAGTCTCAGGGGATAAAGCAGGGTCAGAGACACCGACACTCCTATCCAAACACAAAGCTCTGGGTCCGGTTAGCATTATCGAACGTGTAGCCCAGCTATGGGCGCGTACCTCGATTCCATCTACGTAATATGGGCCGCACACGGGGGTTTGCGTGAAGCACGAGACCAAGGGATGTAATAATGAGTAATTCGGTAGAGCGGCGAACAATCTCTTTCCTCCTCCGCGATATGTCGGCAGGGGTCCGTGACTTTCTAGCCAGATACGGCTCCCTCTTCAAGTTATAAGAAAGCCTCGGCCCCTCTTCGTCGAGGAAGGCGGGAGAGGGTATTGGCGTCGAAGTGCCCGAGAGGCCCTCATTGCGTCCTCTCAACCCCTTGCGCAACCTCCTAGGAGCTGGCAGACCTTTGAGGAAGTGCTCATCATCAGCCTCGGTACCGCTATCGTCGCTCGGTGTGACTTCTCTCGAGGTGCCATAAGGCGCTAACGGCGTGTCTAGACGGTGTCTGCCCGAGGACTTGTATGCGAAGTGGTCGGATGGGTTGAGCAGGTCGGAGTTTTGGTGGTGATAGGGATGTGGAGATCGTGAGAGGAGTCTCAAAGCGTCTTGTTCAGGCGGTACGGACGGGTCGAGGCGCCCAGGCATTATCGAGACCCGGTGGTCGAAAAGCACCTTATTAGAATTTCATGCAATCCCAGTCACATCCCCTTCCGTCATGTTCTGCGAATCAACTATGAATGCTCATGAATCCGGGTGGCGGCGCTGGCGACAATGGTGGACAACTGCGATAACTTTGGTACATGTTCAGATGATGTTCCGATTACAATGTCGAGGATGGGATCAGCGTTAATTGGACATTCACATGTCTTTTTTAGTTCGTGTCGTAAGCTGGGCTACATGTAGTAACGTAAGGTTAAGGTTAAGGTACCTTGTCTAGCAGCCCTGGAGGTTGTACCCCTTACCTGGAAGGCACCTGTATCCACTAAATAGCATCAAGTCTGTACCCTACCTACCTTCCAATATGTACCCATTTAGGTACGTATTGTGACTATGTCCATGTACCTAATGTAATGCGGATGGCTTACGGATACATATGTATGTACCTAGGTACCTATGCCGTTTTTCCCAATAGAATATTTGCTGCCACCTGAGGAAAAGATCCTTGCCGGCTGTTCAACCAGCTGCCAGAGCTCGGCCGCCAAAGTTACAAAGCCTTTAAGCGGTCATAGCGTAATTTCATAGCGCCTTATATTACCAAAGTAGTACTAGCTTTGGTGGCTTTAATATGCTGTGGTATCTAGTATCCAGGCTTTGACAGCTTTAAAAGCAGGTGATTGGCAACTTCCTGTCAGCTGGCAGCATGTACCCCTATGGAAAACACCTTTGAAGGGCATATCTGTACGTACTTAGGTACATATTGACTCAAGACTTCGTCCTTTAGACCGTACATTATATAAGTTCTTGAACGTTACCCGATCTATACACCTTTCCCGCATTTGAATAGACCAATTTCTTGTGGTCACCTGATTTTGCTGACTACAGACTCCCGTCACCTACGTGTTTATACATGAATAGGACCTCGTTACTGGAGGCTCAACTCGAAGCCTGGATGCATAAGGCACCTCTTCATCTTAGAGAAGCTATAGCCTACAAAGAGGATAATGGCATCGGATTCGCCAGCATTGCCAAGGGAAGAGGGTAGCTTCGGTATATACTCCTGGAGACCGTTCCGCTCACCAAGGAGAGACTTGGATAAAGCTCCAGTTCTGAGACCTTCATCGGGCGGTTAGTCTCGGAGAAGTACTTCCGAGGGTATTAAAGACTCGAGCTACCGTAAAGACTTCTCATCGGCAAACGCTTTCGCCCATGCCAAATCGCTATCCTAACGACCTGACGACTAGGTGGGAAACACTTGACACTTTGGCTTGTCGGGATCGCCGAGATCGCCTAGCTTATCGTAGAGGTAGAGACGACGAGGATACTATGCCATCATAGCTTGCTGTGTTTCGACATATTATCAAATCATCCTGTCTAGGGCGCAGAAGAGATCCGAAAGCCTGAACATAAATTTATGCAAATCCGCCGATTCGGTGTTCGGCAGACACACGACGTCGTATGAACCACAAAATCACCCTGGCAAGGCCGGCTTTCAATCGAGTTATGCCAGCCCCTTCCGGTTGCTAGACTTCCCGGCGGTTTTATTTCAATTATGCGGCATCGGGGTTTATGTCTATACAAATTGTGGAGGGTCGTAGAGCACATATATATTGCTCATGAGGAGCTTAACGAAGAATGGTTTCGAATCATACGCCTAAGTACCAAAACGCGGACACGAAATCGAGATGGCAGTTTCTGGAGCTTTGCATTCAGTGGTCCAACCGCTCGGTCTCCTCGAGTTTTTCCTATTCGCGCTAGTTGTCGCTCTTCTAGTAAGTCACGTATAGCTACTTGCACACTGGCATCGCTAATTTTCAGTAGCCCGTCCTATACTATGCCTGTCTTTTTGCATACAACGTCTACTTCCACCCTCTATCGAAATATCCTGGCCCTCGAATAGCAGCCGCAACTCCATGGTGGGCCGCGCTGTCTTACGTCCGAGGCACTATGCCTACAGACCTCTTAAAACTCCATAACCAATACGGACCTGTTGTGAGAACTTCTCCCAATGAGCTCTCTTTCATCAACCCACCTCAATGGAAGGAAATATACGGATATAAGTCGACAGGCCAACTTGAATTCTCCAAGGACGAGAAATACCACTCGGGTCTGCAGGGCGGGCCTGTTATTCTCAATGCTGATCGACATTATCATACGTACATTCGGAAGCTCCTCGTACACGGGTTCTCTGAGAAGGCGTTAAGAGAACAGGAATCCGTTATTCAGGAATATGTGAATGTGTTGTTTCAGAGGCTACATGAGGTCAGCCAGGGTGGAACAGTCGCAGTTAATATTGAGTCGTGGTATAACGTAAGTAACAAGTAACGAGCAATTTTGTCTTCCGAGAAAGTACACGGGGCTAATCACCTGCAGTTCTTAACGTTCGACTTGATTGGGTTTCTAAGTAAATCCTCTAAAGCCCGCCCCCTCTTAGTTAACGCTGTGTCGCTCACCATCCTCGTCTATAGCTTTCGGAGAGTCGTTCAATTGTCTAACCAGTTCGCGGGTCCATAAGTGGATCGAGATATTCTTCAGCCTTCTGAAGCTCCTGGCCTTCAGTCAAGCAATTTCTCGCCTCCCATTAGCTATTCAGACGCCGCTCAAGCTATGGGCTATCCCGACGTCGATCAAATCAGACATCGCAACACTCCAGCAACTCAACGCCGTAAGTGGGTATCTATTATACCCAAAACATCTCATTGACCTTCCCTCTAGGAGAAAATCAAGCATCGTCTTCAGTACGAGTCGACCGTACCGGACTTCATGGATAAATTGATCGAGGCTTACAATTCGGGGAAGATGACATTTGAACAGCTCGTAGGCAATGGATCCATACTCATAGGCGCAGGGAGCGAGACCACGGCAACCTTGCTGTCAGGTATGATCCCTCGAGACTCGATGACAAGTGGGTGCTAACGGGAGTCACATTAGGGCTTACCTATCTATTTTTGAAAAATCCCCAAGTACTCCAGAAGCTAACCAGAGATGTCCGAGAAAGCTTCAAGGATGCCAACGAGATTACAGTCACTAGCGTCAATCAGTGCAGGTATCTACTTGCGTGCATAGAAGAGGCTCTGCGAATCTATCCACCGTCACCTCAACCCCACCACCGAATTGTGCCGCCCGGAGGAGCTGTTGTTAATGGTCAGTACCTGCCCGAGGGTGTAGCTGTTGCTATTCCCATATACGCTGCAAGTAGAAGCCCTCAGAACTGGACCAAGCCAGACTCTTTCATCCCCGAGCGGTGGCTAGGCGAGGATCCTCAGTTCAGTGGTGACAAGAGGGAAACTTCGCAACCGTTCTCCTTTGGACCTCGAAACTGTATCGGGCGGAATTTAGCTTATGTCGAGATGAAGATTGTTATCGCAAGACTCCTCTGGCACTTCGACTTACAGGACGCGACGGAAGGAGACTGGCTAGAGCAGAAGGTATTCATGGTCTGGGAAAAACGGGCTTTATGGATCAAATTGCATCCCGCGAAGAGGGATTAGATATAACCGACCTAGAGGACTTTCTAACCTCGGCCATGTCTAATCCATGTTTCGATCCTTGGATGTCAAGCTAAGGCTTGTCAACAGAATGTCTATTTAGGGTTGTAGGCGCTTTCGTCCACGATATCGAGATAGCGGTACCAACTATGTATCGGAGGGGTTCAGCACTTGTGGTGAATACATATAACTACCTAGGAACATAATCCCCTCATAACAGTCTCTACTGCCTTATAAAGTATGATATATCATATGTCGCTTTATATGAGGTATAGGATATGAGAAGGTCAACCACGGGCACATGTCCCCCGAGTGTTAAGAGGTAGGGGTATGTAAGTTTATTAATGAGCCGGGCCGCTAAGGTTGCGGCAGTCGGTATGTAAGGTTGTCATTTGAAACCTTATGTACCGGACCTGATAAGCTTAAAGCGGTACGTATACATACATAACACTAACGTGCATGTGCTAAAAATTACTTTCGATACGTCCATACTTTGTAGGTACAAACCTACATGTAAGTCTTACTTGTCAAAGACAAAACGAACAATAACCCAAAAATAAAATAAGAAGACTACGGATTACATAGTCCATAGTATCATCGTATACTAGTATTGGCTAGTACCATTCATTGGTTGATAAAGTCTTGGCTAATAGTCAACATCGAATCGTATGTGTAATAGTCGGCATTCAATTGATACATCGATACGACTGGTTCTTCTATCTCCTTGGATCTTCCCAGTGTTCATGCAGATTAGTTCACCCAGTCAAGGCTGCCCCATGAACCCGAGATTACATGTTCGTACAGTATGTGGGATGTCGGGGTGGGGTCGACGAAAGAGGTGAACCTCGTATTCCCAACAAGAGGCGACGTCACCACAGTATGGCTTTCGGCCCAGTGTACGGACGCCAAGAGAATATTGATCGTACGGTCCAATCCGTATGGGAGTTTCTTTTCCGATCAGACAGAACCATCCCTGTCCGAAGCTCTCGAGGCTGGTCCGGCTCCTGGCCGATAAGTTGGTTCGGGTGGTTGGAACTTGCGAGGCTGGTGTTGGCTGCGGCCCAGCGTCAGCTCGATACGGGCTCACTAATCCTTACACGGTACAGTGTGTGTGCTGGTCTTGCAGGACGGTATCGTCTTACAGAGCAATCAGCTCCACTGCCTAGCATAGTAGATTTTCGAAGAATCAAGCCATCGGCAACGATATCCTATGTTGTTGTAACAGGTCAAGCACCTCCTTCGTCCAATATTTCCATTTCTTTGTCTTCTGTCTTTCTACACCCTCCGCCATCACCGAGCTACGCTATCCGGTCTTTCGCCCCTCACCACCCGGAACCTCGCTGACCTTGGTTCTTGGCCTACCCGCCGGATTCGCTGGTCCCGGGTCCTTGGTTTCCTTTTTGCGCCACTACAGTACGAGTTGCCGTCGCAATTATGATGCTGCACAACCTGCGGATCTACTAAAGCTGTACGAAGTGAAGTACAGTATACAGTCTTCGGCCTCTACATCTTACCGCCCACTCTCAAGCATCTTCTGCAGTAGTCTGCGTTAGCTCTTTCGCTTCTCGGCCTGATCTAGTAGGCTTCCCTTTGGACACCCGTGTCAACCAATTCGCTCGCTCTTTTCAATATGATACCCGGTTCTCCTGGAAAGCTCCCTCTGGATGAGAAGGCGGCTTCTGCATATACTCAAACCTCTCATCGTCGATATCGTATAGCGGAAAAGATGCCTTCAGCACGGCGTTTTTTCGTCACCCTGCTCTTCGGTTTGCTTGTCACGGCCGGGTTAGCAAGTGCCGTCCTCAAGAAACAGCCTCCTGCCCAGGACCCTGCCGAGAGCGAGGCCGACCATGTTGCACACCGCGATGACTCGACTTTCTCGCGGCTGCTAAGCTCGGCCTCCCCTCAAGCTCTCCACGAGTTCCTGCACTCCTATTTCCCCGGTACCTACAAACACGGCATCTACGATTCTGATCACGCAGCTATGGAGGTCGTTCATGCGAACGATCCTGAACTGGCAACTTCTATCGTCCAGATGGCGAAAAGGCAGCAGTCTGGTAATGAGACAAGCTCAACCACGCCTTCGTCAACTACAGACACTAGCACGACAACTACCACGACTAATTCTGGCGAAAGTAGCACGAGTCAAGAAACTTCCGCTCCGGGATCAACTACCACGCCTCTAACTTCGTCTTCGGATACCACGACGACAACGGTAGAAACATCCACGTCTACTCCATCTAGCACCACACAGCCGGGCTCACAAACAGCATCGCCATCTTCGGAGTCCACGGAAGGAACGAGCACTCCTGGTACGTCCACCGGTTCTCCAACCGAAATACCCCCAGAGACTGCCACCATCGTGTCCACAACAATGCCATATTCTAATTCCTCGAACCCTACTGCTCCTGTATCTTCTTCCCTCTCCTCTAGGTCCTCATCCAGGGGTACGTGCAGCAAGCAGTTATTATGTTGCTCTTGACCTTGCTTCCCGTTCTCCCGAGTCCCCAGCCGTAGATTATTCCTTGATGTACCGTTTATTTCTATACTAAGACAGTCCATCTTATAAATTTGTGAATGTGTGGGTATTTAGCTAACTGAGATGCCAGGCTCAACTTTGACAACCACAACCACCTCTAGTTCCAGCACTACAAGGCCACCCAGAACATCTACGTTCACATCGACACTCCCCGGAGGCGCCGTGGTACGTCAGGTTATTCCATACTTCCTCTCGTTTAGCTTCAGCATGATTTTGAGCCCGTTCACTAGTAACAGGTTTTCGAACGGCATCTCAAAACCCCTTCCCCTTTCTTTACTTGAGATGTATCCCGATGTCTGGCTTAAATGGGAATAGAGCCGCTGACCTCAAGTGCCGTAGACTACAATTACATCAGTTGAGGTAGTCACTCCAGGCGCACCTGAAGGAGCGAGTACGACATCCGACTCTTCAGGGAGTCTTCAGACTGGCCTTGGGGTTCCTCATGCTAAGAATCCCGTGGTGGAGGTTATCATGGGCGCCTTTTTCGGCGGTGCACTCCTTGTTTAGTGAGCGACGTATTAGGCATCTACCTCTCTCCTACCAATCTAGGATTCGGCGTTTATAGTATTAACAAATCGGAGCATGCATACAATTGGCGCCGGCATTGCATACACAGGACTTTGGACGGCATCTACATTCCTTTGAACATGTGCGGGAAATTGGCATAGAGAATGGGTCAGCTCAGAGCTCGCAAGGTCACAGGGCTATTGACGAATCTTACGAAATTGTTGGCAATCTACTTAGTTTTCGGGTCTTGCATTCTAATTTGGGTTACTGCGAATATAAAAAAAGGGGGGAGGGATTATACACTTAACTCCAGTCATAACGGATAATATACATGGAAACGCCAGCGGTCGAATGCCACACCGAACATAGCCGGTACCAATCTGCATGTTAATAAGAAATTGAAAGGCGTGTCCAATTCTACGTGAATGTGCGGCTGATACAACTTAGGTACTGTCAGACTATATAGCACAGCGCAACCGCGCGTTCCATCCACATTCACGGAATTGGAATAGGCCTCTTCCCGGCTTAAATCAAATATGGGGCATATTTGTAAATACCTAGTTCTCTTCCTATATCCGTAGGAGACGAGGGAATCGTACATAGCACTAGGGTAAGGGGTTCACAATCAAGATGGAGGATGTGTCATCACCTAAGGCAAAGTAAAATGATGCAGGTAGTATTTTGCGAAGCAACAACAGTATCCATAAACGCCGTATAGTAGGGTATACTCTGCACCAGAATCGAGCTTTCTCCCATCTCTTCCGAGATAGATCAACCAGGGCCTATCTTGGGCATATCGTGGTGCTCGCTCAGCTTGGAGAGGTAGGTGTTGAGGCCCTCAACCCTCTCCTTGTGTGTCTTGCGGAACTCGGAGGCCAGCTTGGGGTCTTCCAACATCTTCATCATCTAGGTAGTGACAAGATTAGCGTTGACGTTCGAGAAGTTGGCCATAAGTATGGACTGCTCATACCTTTTTGCGGGCAGCCTCCTCATGTCGCCGTTCAGCCTCGGTCTTGCGCTCGACCACGTCCCCATCGTGCTCATCCTCCCCATCTTTGCTGCCGTCGCGTTGCGCCTTCTCGACTTCTTTGGCAGGGGAGACGTCTTCCGGAGAGAGGGCACGCTCGAGGTTCGGGATCTTGGACTTCTTTTTCTTCTTGGTCTTCTGCACCTTTGCACCTTTCAGCTTGAGGGCGCCACCTCCGCCAACTGAGGTATAGTCGTCTGCTGGCATTTTGTGTTGTATAGGCGCATGGAATGGAAGAAGTTGGAGCATCTACTACGTACCTAGGTACATGCATGTATTATGTAAGTACCTGCTATTGACATATTAGACCCCGCCATAAACATCCCTTCTATTATATCCCATAAGTGTCTTGATATGGATTTATCGGGATCGATTACCTAAGGTATCCTAGCGCTAGTCCCCCCGCCGGCCCCATCCATTAAATATAAAATTTGCCGCCTCAAATTTCCTTTCCCTTTCTCTTCTTTTTTCTTCTTCAGATCAAAAAGTATTCACAGAGTCGCCACGACCGTCACCTCGACAATTCTACAGTGACGCGTTGCCATTCTCATTGCGAGAATTACTCTGGAGATTAAATTCCTTATTAGGAAGTCTCCCGAACGTCCTCGGACTGTGTGCGGGAGATGTCGAAAAACGAGGGAACATGAACTGCAAAATGCAAATCTATCGCGTCCAGCCTTGGTGTGGTATGGACATTCCGCGCATATCCGTCGAGTCATAAGCAAGCTCGGTTAGAGGCGTGTGCTCCCGAGACATCGAGGCTACCATATCTTTGGTGTGAATTGACTGACTTACTGGAGCTGAAATGTAGAGCCTACATATCATTCAGAAATGCCATCTCGAGAATTATACCACATTGCCCTACGTACCTACCTTCATATTCTCTATTTACCTTGGTAACTATGCTTATCCTACCTTTCCGTAAGGCTTGACGGCCAAGTCGCAATACATGTAATGATCCACGATATCTTTCCAGTATTTGTGCATTCTGGTCGGCTACTATTAACTGGCAGAAGGCTATTCCGTGTTTATAGTCAGCCGGGACGAGCATGGCAGGTCTCAGCTGAGTGTCTTAAATACAGCTTCTCAACTCATGGCAGATGAGCCCTGCGGTTCACCAGGAATGCCTCGCAATTCCAACTCATTTTTCTCGCCGAGGAGATCATTGCTAGAGGCTATGAAGCTTCTGTTGTTGTTCCAAAATACAGGTAGCTTTTGACGTGTTTGCCATCATGATGCCATCCGTCTTATAAGATGTCGCAAACTCCCCGTTTTCTCCAGCCTTTTTTCTTCCACAGAAGCATCATCACTCGTTCTTTCTTAGTCACTCCTTATTAACATAGTCATTCGTTCATAGCTATCTTGAGCTACCACATTCATTTGATACCATACACTCGTTCATAGTAAAAGGAAGAGATATTCTAACCGATACCGACTATAACTCGGCATAATATAGTACACCTACCAAGAAACAGCCAAACAAGACGATCAAGATGCCGTACTTCAACACGACCGTGGCCGCTCCAGCCCTATATTCGGCGGCCCCAACCCACTATCCGGTGGCTCCAATCTCGTACCCTGCGATTCCGACTACGCTGAATCTGGTGACGCAGACTTATTACACGACCGTATATGAGACGATGCTGCTGGCCGCTTGCGAGACCAGCCAGTGGATGGCGACCTACACCGTCACCGAGACTTGTTCTGGTAAAAAGGAACACCACAAGACTCCCATCATCCCCCCTGGATTCGTCGTCACGACTGTGGCCTGTCCTGCCTGCAAGCCCACCAACATAGAGATCACCTGCCCCGGTGCTCAGCCCACGGGCAAAGGCATGAAGACGGTTGATATCAAAGGCAATGGCGTCACTGCTACCATCACTGCCTACTCTACTAAAGCCACGGGGGCTAATCCCACCGGGCCGACCACCTCTACTGTCACCGTTGAGGGTAGTTCTCCGGGTTCATGCTCTGGCCACGGTTCATGCGCCCACTCTAGCTCAGGCTCTAACCCTGGGTCCGAATCCGGGTCCGAGTCCGTGTCTGGATCTGAGTCCGGTGCGAGCAATGGCTCAGACTCTGGTGCAAATCCGGGCTCATGCGCTGGCGGCTCATGCTCTCACACTAGTTCGGAGTCAAGCTCCGGCTCCGGCTCCGGCTCCGGCTCCGGCTCCGGCTACAACTCTGATACGTGCAACTCGTCCGGCAACGCCACTGCTAGCTCCCCGCCCGCCGTTGTCACTGCTGGTGCTCCATCGCTCAAGAATGCATTTGCGCTCTTCTCGGGCCTCGCTTTGGTAGCTGGGCACTTCTTTCTTCTATGAGTATGACCTAGTCAGCCGGGTGTTTTCGGGCTCAAATTCGTCTTGGGCGGCGCATGATGATTTGTTTTTGGCGACGGGCTACACTTCTTGCATATGGTTAATGGCGTTTTCTCATCTGCCACTACGGTTGGGGGGGGGGGGGGGGGGGGACCAAGGAACTAGGTGGAGACTCGATGTATACTCTGGATCCAGTGTATTGGTTTCAATTATTTCTTTGCTCTTTGTCGAGGAAAGTTCTGTTAATTCATGGGTCTCTATTGGCATTGTCTAGTAAATCGCATAGTTGTTGAAAGGTGTCGCATAACAATCAAAACTCACTCTTCACCATCTTACCTGATCCATGAAACCTTGCAATCCTTTCGTTTGCATCCTTGCTTAGCTCCTACTTCCAACATTGTACGCTGCAAGTCACATTGTTCACTATCATTAGATGAAGAATCGAACCTGGCTGTTCTCATTAGCTGTGAAGTTCACCTGTCGAACGTTGAGCCTTAGCTGTGAAAGCAATGTCTTTGTGCCTAGGCAAACTAAACAATGACCAAATGAATGATTCACGAAGTTTTGGAACAAAGCGCCCAGTCACACGATGGCCACCATCACTCAAAAAACCACCGAGCACATATAAATGTGTGGCGTCATTCCCGTAACGTACCGTACCGTAAGAGGTATGTAGTTGCGGGTTCGCATTAGCCGTGATAGAGATCATCTAAGCGATACGGCCAAGTATATGCTTGCTACCTACCTTGGATATGAGCGAGACGAGAGGAATGGAAGACCTGAACGACCTCCTGGAGGAGCACATCTCCAGTAAGAACCGGAAGTTTGCCGCATTCGGCATCAGCAGCTATGACGAGGGGGGCGCAACGTTTGAAACTGGCGACAATGCGCAGACGTGGACAACCGTGTCAATCTTCGCAGACGACATAATGGACAAGAACAAGGCTATTGAGACGCTCAAGCTTCTCGAGAGTGATATCGACAGGCTGCTGTCATCGGACCAAAAACCAAAGAGAGTAGCATTCTATCTCGAGGACAACTCCAAGGTATGTATAAAAACATGACATCTCCCACCTCTCATTCCTTATTTGATTGGTTTTTGTTTTGGTCTGTAGTTCGTCAGAAATATGGTTCTAGAGTACGAGGCATCGGGTTGCTAACAGACATGTTTTATACACGTAGACCGCGTATTGGGCAAAGTCTCAGAGGGTACGGGGTAACTTAGGTGCGAGAGATGCTATTAGACAGATGGGAATAGTGCCGAGCGCAGACGACGGAGAGGAGACGCGTCCGGCAACGCCGCAGCCAGAGGTTGAAGAAGCGACAAAAAGGGATGTTATCAGTATCGACTTATAGGGAGCAAGAGGATTAGAGCTATCCATATAAACATGCCGTGTCTATTATGGCACTACGGCATGTGCAATTTGCTGTCTACCAATCAGGACTCGATATCTGGTCGTCTCGATCCCGGTGCTTACGGAAACCTAAGCTTTTTCAGCTCTATTTCCAGGGGAGAGGGCGCCAATCGCGTCTCGATCCGATGCGGGAAGATCAGTGATTTACCTGCGTACATAGTACACGTGAAGTACAACCTACATATGATATGCTCAGGTACCGAGTTGTCGGGCGACATGTTGCATTCGTGTAGGCATTGATAATACAATGCCCTGTCGTCTACCTGCTCTGTTAGGAAGGTGATTCTCCCACGTGCGATATCCCGGCCCTGCTACTGCTTGTGTGGTGATAAGGGGCGCTCGCAATCTCGGTGAATACCGTTGTGCAGTATTATAGGCCCGCAGGCCTCGTCTTGTAGCATATATAAATCTTCATGCCCTGCTCGGACTTCTCCAGATCTGCCTGGCCTCTCTAGGCCCCTTCGGCACGCAACAATCGGTGTCCTTTAAGCAATCGGTCGTCGTTTTGCCTTTTCAAGATGCGGTCCCCTAGCTCTACCCTGGTGCTAGGCGTTGCCCTCATGCCCATCCGCAGTTCTCTAGCTTGTTCTAGCTGTTACGGCCCGACAGATCACGTCGAGCATGTTCGGCATGTCAAACGCATGCAACCTGAGGCCATCAATGCAACGTACGGACCTACGAGGGCCTTGGAGGTCGGTATACCCAGCCATATCTACAGACTGTAAGCGTAGCTACTGATCCTGGGTGCTACAGTGGGGTCAATTGAACTTCTTACATACCGTGAGTGAACCTGAGATGGTAGCGTTCCTTTTCTGATGACCGAGGTGCCAAGACCGACACACACGGATGGTTAGAAGGTCATCTAAAGCAAGCCAACTACGGAGCTGACTGGGGTGATTTTGTTACCTTCTCGACTCGCTTCAAGCACCAAGCTGGTAATATGGGCGTCGACATTCTTCTGGTGGACACTGGTTAGTCAACCCATCGCCTGGATATCTGGATCGGACCAAGCTTATAGACCGTCCAACCAAGGCGACTTACACGACGGTGCCGGGCTTAGCGACGTTACCACCCCGGACGGCGAAATTTCCATGAAGCTCTTCGATCAGGTCGAGTACGATTTGCTAACCATTGGAAACCACGAGCTCTATCTCGCCGACGTTGCCTACCAGACCTTAGATGAGATCTCAACCTACTGGGGTGACAAGTATCTCACTTCAAACGCTCAAATACTCAACCGGCAGACCGGGGAATGGCAATATATCGGCAAGACGCACCGGTATTTTACCACGCAGCACGGCCTTCGAATTATGGCCTTTGGCGTGCTGTTTGACTTCACTGGTGAGAGCCGCCGCCGAGAGATGCCCTCATTGCTACCCGGCACGCCGTAACGCTAACATCAGATAGGCAACACGAACGTTTCCAAGGTCGTACCGGCAAAGACCATGGTCACGCAGCAGTGGTTCTTGGAGGCATTGAACTGTCCCGATCCCGTGGATGTTTTTGTCGTTCTGGGCCACAACCCTGCGCGCCCGAGTGACGAGACTAGCACGTTCCCTGTTGTCTTCGAAGCAATTCGCGCAGTCCACCCGGATACTCCTATTCAATTTCTGGGTTTGTCTTCCGGCTAAGGAGCTGCGGACTAGTTAATAACCGTGATACAGGAGGCCACAGCCATATTCGTGACTTTGCCGTCTTCGATTCTAGCAGCACGTCAATCGAGTCAGGTAGGTGATAAAGCCATATTCCTCTCCGGACCTGACTCTCATACTGGTTAGGCCGTTATTGCGAGACTCTCGGCTGGGTCTCGATGTCCGGGTTTGATAGTCGAAACAGCGGCTACAGCGGCATCATGCCTGGTCCTGCTGGTGTTCCTAACCCAACCCGTAAGGCAACGCAGAATTCTACTTCGCCGTTCGTGTACTCGCGTCGTTATCTTGACTGGAACCGTCGAACCTTGGAGTACCACGCGGCCACCTGGTACGACCAGAGCTTCGATTACAACAACGGCCTAGCCGCTTCAGCCGAGATAACGAAGTACAGGGAGCAACTTAATCTTGGAGATGTATACGGATGCGTTCCACAGGTCAGCAACCGCAATTTCTCATCCCCCTTGAGACCTAGTCATGAAGAATGTATCTTGAGCCTTGAGGATAGATAGGGGCCACTCACATTTGTCTACTCCTAGAGACCTTCCGCGGCCGTCAGGTCACGGTGTGCATCTTGGCTAACTCACACACGTGATGTAGGATTACTGTATGACATGTGTGCCGTTCAACAGTTCCGGCAACATTTTCCCTCTCCTAGCGGATGCGTTGGCCACGGCTGTCGTTAATGACTCCCGCAGAGACATACCGCGCTACATTATCGCTAACACGGGAAGCGTCCGATTTGACATGTACAAAGGACCGTTCACTTATGACGACCAGTTCATCGTTTCGCCATTTCGCGATAGCTTCCTCTATATCCCAGAGGTGCCCTATAGCCTAGCCAATGACGTGCTCAGGTTGCTCAACAACGCAGGTGCCAGCCAGAAGCGCAACATTGGTGTCATGCCTGTCGAACGTGATATCTGCGTAGACCCTCCTATTACGCACTTCTCTCTCGCTAGGCGCGAGGGGCACCGCGGGCCCCCCGTGATTACTAGACGCCAGGTTGTCGACCTGGTTCCTGGTTACACAACCAAGGACGACTTCGGCACGGATGGGGATGACACGACACATTCTGCGATCCCGTATTACGACATCCCGGACTTCTTCCAGGGCGAGGCTGGTTTCGACGAGAGCGGCCAAGCAGACGTTGTGGACGTAGTGTTTGTGGACTTGTGAGTTTCCGTGGTCATCGTCTAGGGAACTTTCGAGTATAGCGGCTAACTGACTACTGCTACGTAGCATCGAGAGTGACGTCCTTGCTATCCTTGGTTCCAGCTACAGTGCCAACGACGTCTCCTACTTCATCGACGCCAATTTTACGACGCAGGAATACCTGCCGTTATATGTGAAAAGTTCGGACATCTTTCAAGCTGGGCTGCCTAATTGCACATCGACGTAGGGCGTCAGAATGTTAGTTAGTTAGGACGCGTAAATATTATAGTTCGGAACCGTTGAAGTGATCGTGTTTTGTCGATTGTTGGACACTTTGAAATTCAAGTCACTGTCGCTGAAAGCTGGAAAGACTCCAGGTAGGTGGAAGACTCTAGGTAGGTATCCATGTAAGGCAATGTAAGGGTGAGTTATATATGTATTAGCGCATTACTTTATTGACTGTTTCCCCCTTGGCTTGAATATTTCATGTAGGTTAGTGCTGGGAAGGTTACGCATACCTATCCTTGGTAACAGGCACAATAGAATAGGTAATACGTTGTATTGGGTATAATGAGGTCTAAGTTGATGCCTGTGGTCTGGATCTTAAATATACCTTACCTTATAGTGCGCCGCACCTTCTACCTCCTATCTGAGGTAACTAGCCGTTGGCAAAGTTCGATAGCTCGAGCTTAACGTAAGTTAGAAGCTTATTATTAGCATGACGAAGCTAGATACAGGTACCTAGTTTTGCGGGGTTTAACGGGCTATGGAAAGGTACATACATACATACTACATACCTACACAGTACATGTACCCCTCCATGCCCCACGACCGAAGTCTTAAAGAGGTATTTTATTTATCTTCACCATCGCCTACGAGAAATGGCCCCGATCCCCATGCCCATGCCCATCCCCATAACCATCATAACCGGCTTCTTGGGCTCGGGAAAGACGACGCTACTCCTCAACCTCATCCCCCAGCTCCGCGCCGCCAATCCTTCATACCGACTCGCCCTACTCAAGAATGAGTTCGGCGACGTGGCCATTGACTCCCAGCTCGCCTCGTCAAGCGCCGTCTCCGGTGTGCAGGAGTTGCTCAATGGCTGCATATGCTGCAACCTCGTCGGCCAGCTGAGTACAGCTCTCGCCGAGCTGCGCGCCACCGTCAACCCCGATCGCATCGTCATCGAGACTTCCGGCTCTGCCTTCCCGGCCACCCTAGCCATCGAGGTTAATAGACTGGCCCGTGAGACCGGCCACTACGCCCTTGATGGTGTCGTCAGCGTTATCGACGTCGAGAACTGGAAGGGCTACGAGGATACGAGCTACACTGCTCGCATACAAGCAAGATATACCGACCTGATCGTTTTCAACAAGTGGGAGACGTGCGACGAGCGTAGGTTCGACGAGTGTCTTGATCGGGTCGGCGATCTCGAGGTCGATGTCGCTTGGGTCAAGAGCGACAGGGGACGGGTCCCTGTAGACGTCGTCTTTGGGGTCGATAGCGGGCTGGCGCGTACCTTGACTGAAGACTTCGCGACCGCCGTGGACGGCAACGGCCACTCCCACCACCATCACGACCACGACGATAGCCATCATCACCAAAGCGAAGTAGAGGTACTCTCTGTCACCCTCTCCGGCGAGACGGGTGCTGCCGTTAATGCAGCGAAGCTGATGGCTCTACTAAACTCGGCCCCCAAGGACGAGGTATATCGGATCAAGTCGATACTAACAGCATCGTCGACCGTCCGAAGCTCCGACGAAGACGAGGCCGTCGCATCCGCAGCGCCGTCCCATTGTCCAGGCCGATATATCTTGAACTGGGCATTTGGCAGGTGGACATTCACTCCACTCGACCCCAAGACCGTCGAGCACAGTTCAAGTCACCAGATCCTGCTTCGCATGACGATAATTCTAGCGAGGTACGAGAGCGCAAAATGGAAAAAGAAATTGGAGGCGGATAGGTACTTGGAACTCGAGGGCAGCGAGAAAGGTGAGCTGGTCGTGTCCAACATTTCCTAGAAGCCTGCCGATGCTGTCCTTCCGGGGTAGACAAGAGATTAGACATAGACAGCCTCTTATAACGATGCTCCCTCACGCACAATGATTAACATGATATTTTAGCCGAACTTCATACACCATAAGAACCGAGTATATAATTACATCGTGCTAATAGTACACGGCCCTTATCATATCTTACTCACGATTGATTTAGCTCCTAACTCCAGAGTTTTCGTATCGTCATTCATAATTAGGAGCCAAATTAAGACTTTTATGTCCCTTTTTCTTTGGGCGGACAGCTCCTTTAACGCCATAGATCTCGGTCTCCCTTTTTGGCTCCGTAGCTACTGCTGGGTCGGGGCCATAGATCCTCTGTGCCACCGCTGGAGCTTGAGGCACTCCCCTTTCGTCCGTGCCCACCGATTCCTGTCTCGCCCGGTACGGCCAGAAAGCCGCTGGCGTCGGTTCCTGCAACAGCGCCCTTTCTAGCTCCTCCGCCACCACCAGCCTGCCACCCGGAGCCCAGGTCTGCAAGGCCGTAAGAGCTGAGAGGACGGCCGCTGGCCGAAATACCACCACGACCCCTGCCCCCATTATTCGCGCTGCCGTGATTATCCAAGGGGTCCACTAGAGCGCCGAGAGTTAGCGATTGCCATTTTAGAGGTATTCAAAAACAAATTCGAGTCGTGAGCCTATAAGCAACTCAAACATTTGAGGGATTACAAAATAACCAGCTTGCACTCACTTCTGATGCTACCCCAGTCCAAGTCGTCTTCCCCTTTGGTAAAAACCTCGAGCGTCTGGTTGAGCGATAGCATTTTTGGTCTGCCGGGCGGGTTGAGCGCCGCAGCAAAAGGGTTCTTTGAACTGAAACGTGAAGGGGCATTGCTGTAGCTGCCTGTACTTGACGGCGAGAGGCCGCCGTTCCCTAGATTGAACATACCGACGCTGCTGGAACTGCTGGGCCGTTGTTGACCACACGCGAAGCCAGGGTTGGGCGGCGGGAGACCTAGGAGATTGTCCGCAAAGTTCTGATCCCGGACGTATACGGCCGATAGACGCGGCAGACCGCCGGCAAAGAGAGAAGATGCTAGATAATTGTAGTAGCCTCCCGTGATGCTGGTATAAGGAGAAGTAGCAGGCGATGCCGTGATTTCAAAGCGCAGAGTTTGTAGTGACCAATTGGTCAAAGGTGGGATAGGGCCGGAGTGCGATGGAAACGAGGAGTCTACCTGTTCAATGATGGATAGGGTCGTAAGGCTCGGTGCATGCGCCAATACTTTGTGGAGGGTAGAGGGTTGGACGCCGGTGTTGGAAAGAGAGAGCATCTTCAGTTGCCCCTGCGTCTCCTCTCTAGATAGATAGGCCACTAGGCCGTCAGACGTGACCGTTGGCGTATCTATTAATATTACTTCCTCCAAGGCTGGAAAGGCCGGCAGCGCGTCGTTGTACTTGAATATGTCGTCGTCTAAGATACTGCAGTCCGACAGCTTCAGGGCCCGCAAGCGCTGCAGCGACGCCAGTACATACCGCAACGTCGCCGGATCCATGTTGATCCTAGTCAGCTCTAGTACTTCGAGGTTCGGCCATACATTGCCCCTACCCAGAGCCTCCAAGCTACGCTCGCTGCCACCAGCGTAGGTCATCTTCCTAAGACTAGGACAACGGGCTTGCACCTCGAGTTTGAGGGTGTGATAAGCCAGATCGTCGCTGAACAGGCCTTCGGGCAGGTCGACGAAGCGGAGGTTAGGAAGGACGGCGATGGTCCTGGCGAGCGTGGAGGCGCTCGACTCTCGTAGCATATAGGGCGTCTTGAAATATTGAACTAGTTTGCCGAGGCGGGTGGGATCTTCGCGTAGGGAGCGGCACAGTAAGTGTAGGCGGGCACTGGCGGTGTCTTCGGGAAGGCCATTTCGATCGAAGCGACTTCTTCGTTTTCGCTTCTCGGAGAGGTCGATCTCGCGCTCGCAGTAATGCACAGAATCGATGCGGATGCTATGATACCTATGATGGCGAGCGGTCAGCAGCGGTCAGCGTCATGGTCTTCTTAAGAGGATACTCACATCATCTTAACAGACGTCTTCCTCCAGCGCTTACAGACCTGGCCAGCGTGGGAAAGGTCGCGCAAATCGCAGAGCATGCAGGCATCCTCTAGGGCGCTCTGCTCGCATGTCTCGTACGAGTCATCGCAGCAGTGAGGACAGACAAAGGAGAGCACCCTCTCCAGTATGGAAGATGGCAGCTCTAGCCAGGGCGCGAATGTGCTGCTCCTCTCGGCGATATAGTTGGTGTATTCCTTCTGTTGCGGATTGTAGAGGCGATACTTGTCCCGCTCTAGGTCGTCCTGGGTCGACTTGTTGGACGGCTTGAGCTGGGACGACGATTTCTTGCTGCGCCGGAAGAACTTCATAGCGGCAAGCCTGAGTTCGGAATTAGGATGGGATCGGCGAGCGCAAGAGATAGCCTTCCCCCTTTTATACTTTGTTACTCTACTCGACCAGCGTCAGTCAGTCAGTCATTCAGTCAGTTTAGTCACCGGCAAGATATGCGTTGCGTATCTATATCAGATCTTGTACGTACCTCCGAGCCGCATGTGTTGGGCAGGTAATGGAGTCCCAATATACGCTCGCGAGGCTTTGTTTGGCCAAAATAACAAGACGGGGAAATCAAAGGGATTGATTGTTTGACTGATTAATTGATTGGTTAGTTGCTTGGTTGCTTGGTTGGCTGATTGGTTGGTTGGTAGATGATTTCTAGGCCCTGGCGACCTTTGTCTCTACCTTACCCCAGGGCCAAGCATCCCTCTATCATCCATGCGTACCGATACTTTAGGTATCGTGGGAGATATATCATGTGTGCACATGCAGATACAGAACATACATGTGGAGGTAAGTAGAAGAGGTGGAGGTGAGTACCGTACAGGGGACAAAGTATTGTACATTGCCTTCTACGTCAGAGGAATCCATCTGGCTCCAATTGGCTCTTTCTGTCGTTACACTGCAGCTATTGGTTGGTTGCCTCAATATCCTCAATGGCGCCTTCCACCCTTCCTATGTCTTAACAAACAAAGAACTCCTCAAACGTCTAAATTACATTGTTATTTTTAAGAGATAGTAGATGATTTGTTTGGTCGAATCGACTTGAAACCTGCTGAGCTACTAGGGATAAGTAAGAAAGAAAGAACAAAAACGGAAAGAGGGGAAAAAAAAAAAAAGGTAGATGTATCTAAGCGATATATCCCTTCGGCGGGGTCGCAGGCGATTCAACAGACCCACGCATCTAACATCATCTGTTGTACCTAAGAAGAGAAGGAAATATACGAGGTGTTACTAACTGCCAGCTAATGCGTTGTTATGCAATCGATATAAAGCAAGGCAATCCGTGGATGCGTCTTACAGTCCTTCCAACCAACAGGATATATATATATATATATGCACCACCACTCGTCGCCCACATCCACCGCAACCAACTGGTGGTATATCGATCACACTACTCGAACTTCCGGCTCTTACCTCGTCCGATGGTCTGATTGGATCATGCGTAGCAGACAAACAACGACATTTTATACAGGTCTATGCCTACTGGTTTCCATTGATTTGGACGCCGTCGAGAGGAGACGCTGGCCCGGAAAAGTTCGACTTCTTTGTCCGGAGCGTGAGCGGAAACGGGTATTCGTCGGGGTCCTCCTCCTCCCTATATCATCTCCGTTAGCTACCATCGCCTAGCTCGCATGTCATCTGGAATACTTACGGCAGTTTCCATGCCACATAGTCTTCCGTGCTCAGGCCCTCCCTGCCCTCTTGCAGGCTTGCGAAATCGCCGGGCGTCATCATGCCTGCGCGGTCGCGAGGGGAGCCTGGGACCGAGAACGGTCTCGAGATTTTCTGCTCAACTCCCGGGATGAAGTCATCCTCCTCGTCACCGACAAATGAAGTCGGATACGCCCGTCGCAGGGCTAGCTGCCTAGCCTTGACGTACTCCATCCCCATCCGTTTCCAATCCAACAGGTCGCTGAGCCGCTCGGTGCGATTCCTCTGGTTGATTCGCTGGCGCCGGCTCTTCTGGCAGAATTCGAACATGTGCGACGTAAGCTGGTTGACTGAATCGTCGACACCTTTGTTGCGCCGGTCCACAATGTAAATTCCATAGTCGGCTGAATTCTCGATCAGCTCCTCCATGTAACAGCCAAAGCCAGACAGGTTAGTAGTGATGCTCGGGACACCCATGACGGTACACTCGGCAGGGGTGTAGCCCCACGGTTCGTAGTAAGAGGCAAAAACACCGAGGTTTGTGCCACGCACGAAGTCATCATAGTCCAGGGGTAGGATAGGGTTGGACGAGTTGAGGAACTCGGGGTGGAAGATAATCTTGACGCGGTCCGTGGGGTGGTTGAAGAGCTGCACTCGCCGGATTTGGTTCAAAATGGGGTCGTCGTGGTCGTTAACCATGTTGTGCGTGACGATGGGGGGCAAGCCGTGTCGCTTCATAGCAAAGAGACGACGGCGCAGAACAACCCTGTCGGCGCTGGTGATGAGCTCCTTCTCGTCGGGCATCGGATCTCCGTCGTGCCACCTCAAAGACCTCTCGAACACACGGCGACCGATACCGCGCTCGATCACATCGACGGTGTCGCGGAGGGACTTGATGACGGCTTGGCCTTTCAGGGCTTCTACTGTCAGCGAGGTGGTCTGCGCCGGCATGATAACAAATGCCACGACGGTGGTCTTGCTCCCGGCGCCCTTTAGTCTATGGTTGAGACGGGCGAGACTCTCGATGAACATGTCCACACCCTTGTTTCGGAACTCGTAACGACCTGCGGTGAAGAAGTAGAGAGTGTCCTCGGGCACAAAGTCGTAATGGCCATAGAAGTGTCCTCGAACAAAGTCGTGAATCTTCTCCTTTGACTGCTGGTGCAGATTCTGGAACTCGTGTATCGCAGAGAATTTGGTGACGTTGAGCCCATTCGGCAACACTCCGTCCGGCTTCCGTTTAAGCAAATGCTCGCTCTCGAAGGCCGTGATGTGCGAGACGGTCGTGAAGACGTCGCAGGAGTGAGCGGCGGCGCGCTCTATGCAGTAGCGGTGGTAGATGCCACGTTTTCCCGCCTCCGCGTCGACGTCGAACCATTGCAGATTGTTGTAAAAATCGACAGACCCAGCACAGAGGTAGCGGCCCAACAAGGTCGCGTGTGTGGTAAAGACGGTGGTCACGTCTATGCGCCGCTTCTTGGTCAGGGGGAGGGCAACACCAGCAAGCCACTCGTGGAAATGAGCAATGACAGCCTTTTTCTTCTCGTGGCAAACAAACTATTCCAAAAAACAAAAAAAACTCGTCAGTGGCCATGAAATCAGGCGCATGTTCGGGCATCGTACCTCTCCTAGAAACCATGCAACCAGGTATCCAAAGACGATTGCCTCGTTTGTTTCGTCGTCGCCAGGAGGAGCCGGGATACTAGCAACGTTCCACAAGTCCGCTTTCCACTCGTCCATGTACTTATATGCGGTCTTTGTGTCGATTAACAGGACCCTGGGAGCGCCTTCGATGAGCCATCGCCCGTAAAGTATGCCAATACCTCGATTCCTCATGGCCTCGATGCTCTTAGCAAGTTCTGGGGTGTTCGGCTCCAGTTCTTCAACTTCGACGGCAGCCTATTTTCGTTAAAGAGGCATACAAGACATTGCGTCGGCCAAGGAGCAACATACAGATTGGTGGTTGAGAGGACCAATGAGCGTGTACCGTTCGCCATATTCGGCCGTGGTAACAGGCGCTTTGGACTTGATGACAGAGTAGATACCACCGACTAGGGAGGTTCGTGGTCAGTGTGGAGAAGCTCTCGCGCGTGCCTAGATTCTCAAAACATACCGCGGTGGGCGACCTCAGTTGCGATTTCGAAGAGGATATGGTTTTTCACCTCGCGAGGAGCTCTCTCCCCGCTTTCACTGGCCATGGTGATAGTCGACGGCGAAGGGATAAAGGAAGGAAGGGGGAAACTTGTGAGGCTCGACTAAAACAAATTTGTCTCAGTTAGTCTGACAAAAGGAAAGCAGCGGAAGCGAATTGGTTCTGGTAATTGTGGGAAAGGAAAAAGAAAAAGAAGAAAAAAGGCATTTGCGTCTCAGCGAGTTTGTGGTTGTCCTGAGTGTACGCGAACAGCTACAGCTAGAGATACAGCTATAGCTACAGCTCCCTGTATTCTAATTGCGATAGGACGAATTGGATAGCTCTCACCTTACGGGCCCAAAACAACCAACTCCAAAGCGTACAGCTGATTGGCTGTTCAATGCATGAAGCTCTGCAACTGAGAGGGAATCCTGGTGAAAGAGGAAGAGATGCGAGCAGAGATTAATTGAGGAGAGGGAGGGAGAAAGGAACAGACGGACGTATGTATGTATGTATGTATGTATGTATGTATGATTATTATTATTATTATTATTCACATCCGAGGTGGAGATGGGATGGAATAGGACGGGACTAGGGACTACCTCTAAACTACCTAGACCTTTAGAATGGATTGTGCACTGGCAACAGGGACCTACCTGTAGGAGGCTAGACTCTTTGAGCACGATATCCACCCTGCCACCCTTGCCCCCTGTCTTTTAAACACCCCTGCCCACAATCCCGCACATCTGCATCATAACTCCGCGAGCTCCAAGTTCCCCAGAAGTGAATTTGCGGGCGCGCCAGCCGTTACATTCGACTTGTATCTGCAGCGTCTCCACTTCTGAGTCCTGCCACTGCACCGTAATCACTTGGTTAAACCTGGTTGGTTGGTTGGTTGGTTGGGTGATGGATCGAAATTGCATCCAGTATTGGCGCTAAAAGCTGAAGTTATGACGCAGTGGGCGTGTACGCTTTGAGCATTCCTAATTTACTAAGCGGCTATAGGTAAGCTCGGCAAACTATATGTATTTGCTGCAAATTTCAAACATCCTTCGACTTACACTAAGGAATAGACGTCAAATCCGCGCCGTAAACGACAACTTACAGTCAAGTCTTAGCCTGAAAATTGCCTATATGAAAGGATGGGTCAAGCGGTGTCTAGCTAGCAGCAAGATCCTGCCTCGATCGTCTACTGAGCTGCTGAGGTAGCTGGGTAGTCGTGCTATTTCTCTCGCCACTCGTTTATTAAATACGTAAAAATTGGGTCGGGATCCGCCAGAGATCTCGCTTATTCTGCCTAGGTAAACCAGTTCGAGCGTACTTATGTATTGGATAGGTATTGACGGATATACCGTGTAAGAAAGGGGAACGAAACCCCGTAGCTGGTGATTGTAATTGCACATTGCACTCTCATGTAAAAACAACATGCTATAACGACAATGTTTCATTCCCGGGCGAGCATTGAATTTATGTCCACATGTGCGTCTCTCCGAACTTGGAGCTTGTATGCCTACATGTATGTACATAGGTATGCGGCTATTAATGTGACGAAAGCTGCACGTGAATGACATTCTGCGCATGTACATAGTAGCAAAAGATTCGTGCAGCTTAGTCAGAATGACGACATTGACGCCGATCCTTGGGGGTTTGATAATTGGAATGCGGGGAGCTATGTCGCAAGCTGAGTGGTCAGGTGGTTATGTTGGAAGCTCCCATCCATGTCGATACCGGTAATGTACACATGCAGTGCCTACCCATACCTGGGGTACATACCCGACAGAGCCGACTTGTCTTATGATAGCTTGAATTCCCAGATCTGGTCTGCGCAGAACAACTTACCTTATCAGCTGCACTACGGTAGGTCTGGTAAGCGGTAGCGAACGCTTGCGTGAATGTGTTAACTGTTCTCTAGATACAACTGGAATTCAAACTCCAATGCCACGCGTGATCGACTAATTACCTATGTAGGTATGCTCTTATGTAAGAAATATACCTCCAACACCAGACGCCTCGCCAATGTGCAGTCGCTGCTGTAGACATACCGTCATATACCTTGGATCTTTCTGTAGGACGGCGGTTTCATTGTTCTCCTAATCAACTTGCCGGCATACGGCGGTATCAGAGATATCGAACCGATCGCGAGTACGCGCCAGAGGAACCCCCTATAAGAAAAGGTCAATAATCCGACGAACCCTACGCCATCTCTGGCTGTTGAAAAGGTACTACTTACCAGCTGAGAAGGAAATCAAGGTCGAAGTATCCGCCGAGGAACGGCATCGACCCGATGTAGACTAAGAAAGTTCCAACGATACACATGATCATGACGGGGTGCCAGGTTGTGATCTCGATCGCGACCATCAAGAGCTCATTTAGTACGAGGACCGTGTAGCTAACAGCCACCATCTTCGGCCCGTCGACTTCGGTGAGGACTTGGGATAGGCCTTGGATCATGCCGCCCTGGTATATCGACACCAAGACCCAGACGAAAAATGTACGGTAGGATAAGGAGCGACCAGACGTTAATTCTTTGTATAACTCGGGATAGAGGTTCGCAAGGTTTTCGTCGACATCTTTGTCAAGTACGAGGGACAACACGGGCGCGGCCGTATAGATGGTGGCATATCCTACCAGAAGCCAATCCTGCTGATCGTAAGCTTATGCCCCGGTAGGCTAGAGTGTGAGAGCAACGTACCTTGTATAGGCCTTCTGGCTCAAATTTGATGGCGATGCTGTACATGGTCTGACAAACGGCAATGATGAGTCCACGGTGGATCACGAATTGGGCGAGCTTGGCGCTTCGCTTGTAGCTGTTTCGACCATGCCACACCAGCAGCTTGGTGAGATGGCAGAATTGCTCGATGGAAAAATCCGCCGCGAGACTGGCCTGTCGACCCTCTTTGCCGACGATGCCGACCCCGACGTCTGCGGCCTGGATCATGGAAACATCGTTCCCGCCATCGCCAATGCAACAAACCCGCTTCTTGGTGAACTCCTTTATTAGCTTCGCAATGTCAGCCTTCTGCGTGGGCGAGCATCTACAAGCCACGACCGTTGGCAATCGTACGGCTACCGAAATGAACTCGACTCTGAAATGTGTTAGGTAGAGTGTCAGGCTTTCGCCGTCGATTAGCAAGCAAGAATCGGTCTTGCTCCGGAGAAAGTCGAGATGATCCTGGGCGTTCTCCTTGTGCTTGAGCTTGGCGACCGTGTAGATGTATTGTCCTCTCGCGACAAGTTTCGAACTAACAGCAACACATCTTGCCGTCTCGACTTTGTCGCCCGTCAACATCCAGATCTTGATGCCGGCGTTACGAAGTAGCTCCAGAGACGGCTTTACGTCCCTCTGCAGTTTGTCCTCCACGCCAGTAACCCCAAGCAGTTCAAGATCGTGCTCGAGGAACTCTGTAATCACACGTTGCATTCCAGCATCGCGACTATTGATCGCCAAAAAAGCGTCCTGGTAACTGGTCGAGAAATCTCGATATTGTTCATAGGACAGCTTCTTACGTCCGACAACCAGAGTCCTTAGGCCCTCTCGCGCCATGTTCGCAGTCTCCTCGTCTAGCCAGTCGTTTGCAGCTACGATGGTCCCCATTACTGTGTCGGCACCCTTCTGGTAGAACCAGATTTCTCCATTGTCCAATCCGGGAGAGGAGGGTTGCGAATGTTCGTGGAATCGAACAATTATACCCATGCGCTTGCCGTCGGAAGTAAAGGGGAAGATGTCCAGAATCTGAACCTGCACGACAATCTTTCCCGTTTCTGTCGACTCGAGGACCAATTTATTCCGGTCTCGATATGCAAGACGAAGACCGACCGACTCAGTCCATCGTACAATAGCTATCTCATCTGGAGAAGAGGCTTGATATGAGGTGATTGTCTGACCATTCTCTTCTTCGGAAGTAGGTGTCACGTTGTGACACAGAGCCAAAGCCAACACAACATCCCGAACCCTGGAACCAATTTCGCGCCGAGTTCTGGTCGCAGTGACACCAGCCGTCGTATTGTATGAAGACGAAGGTGTGACTAGTGTTTTTTCGCCGGGTGTCCCAACGAAGCCGTGTCTGACGTACGCTACCACCTCGTCCATCGCCTCGTTTGCATAGGACACGGTGCCCACATGAATCTTCTTCATTTCCATCTCGTTCTGAGTCAGGGTACCCGTCTTGTCGCTGAGCAGGTATTCGATGCGTCCGAGATCCTCCGGGATTGTACTGGTCCGCACCACTGCACCTGGGATGCCCGGGTCTCGCTGGATGAACCATGAATAGACGCTCTTTCCAAGATCCAGGTTGACTCGGAGGCTGATTGGGACGATGGTGGAGAACAACACGAGGAATCGCATGATCTTCACGTACCAGATATTGCCTTCGGTACTGCCAAACCCTTCCAAGGCAACTAAAACGACAGACAATGCTAGAGTGAGCGCGCAAAGTATCTTAGTTAGAGAATTTATCTCATATTCCAACAACCCCGTCTTGGATCGTGACAACGAGGTGGAGAGGGCTGAGCGGGTTTGAGGCCCAGTGTAGATGATGACGGCCATGGTGGTGGCCTGCGAGGCGATGATAGTGTTTGCCCACGCAGTGTTATCGATTGACAAGGGCGCAGAGCGAGCACTGCTATCGATTATAGTGCTTTCTTCGGACTGGCCATTTAGGACGTCTTGTTTTGTCGACATTAGCTCAATCTTGCCAACGAACTCGTTGACCTTCTTCTCCGGCTTTCCGCCTGTGACTCTAATACGGACGAACTCCTCTAGGGGAAGGGCCTGGGTAAGGGCAGATGCCAGCCGAAGTTTCCAGTCCGTCTCGCCATCGAGCTGATCTGTCCTGATGAAAGTTTCCCCCGAAGACGTAGCTTCAGAAGCGTGCGAGCTACCCGACTCGGTGTTCTTCCCCTTTCCGGGTGGAGACCCGTTCTGGTCGACGCCGCCTTCTGAAAGATCCGCCAATGACGGCTCAGAGCGTGCATTCTCGAGCTCTTGGATTTGGGCATGTGTGCCTTCCGGTGTGGAACATTTCAAGATGACGACATCCGCCGGGACACGTTGGCCTTTGCTAAGTTTGAGAACATCACCAACTTTGAGGTCCCGGGACTTCTTGCTGATTTCTTGGACAAAAGACGAAGGATAGCCCCGTCCGCGGCCTTCGACTTGCTCTTCCTCTTCCTGAATGTCCGATAGTCGGTCCCTGTGGGCCAACGGCTGGCGATGTACTATTCGTTGGGAGGTTGATTTGAGGTTCCTAGAGGGTCGTAGTGTAATGTTCTGCTGGCCGGGTTCTCTAAAATGAAGGACTGAATACTCCTCGGAGTTTGCTTCGTTGTCTCTTCGACGCCGCTCTATATCATCATATGCCTCCTTTCCCATTGTAATTACAAGAACGAAGGCGAGCGGAGCAATGTACGTGGACAGATAACCTATCCTCAAAGCCGGGATAGCCTGCGATAAAGCAACGAGTAAGAAGTACATGTTGAAGAAGAAGGAAAACTCATTATATAGGGTAATAGGAAGGAAGGTGAAGGCTGTGTATTTCGCATTCGAGACGAGGTTCGGCGGGTAACGAGTAGACTGAGGTGAGCCGACAGCAATGGTCCTTGAGGTTGATGGGTCGTCTTCTCTGTCATCCACGGTTTCTCTATCATCCTGCCGGTTCGCATTAGCACCCAACATGAAGCTGGGCAGTCTCAGGGATGAGCCGATGTGAGCGAGGCTTTGAAGTCTGTCGCTGGCAAAAGACCGCCTCTGAGGGCGAGGTGCGTATTCATCCAGAAGAGGTGCTTCGTCGCCGGCATGGCCACTGCCACTGCCACTTCCATCGGAATATCGTTGGCCTTGCGCATCGTCCTCTAGCAAGCCCACAGCGTCGCTGTTCCCATCTCTATTGTGGCTAGGCTCGCCATAGCCGCGACCTCGATTCCCCGTCCGCCTCAAACCGCCCATGCGGATATTTCGTAACGCAATCCGCGGCGCTCGCTGCTCAGGGCTGGTCTGGTGGCCTAGAAAACGAGACGCCTGGGCGTGTGGCGAGGCGCTAGGGTCTAGTTCCTCGAGGTCGAGATCGAGGTCGACATCTGAGTCCGAGTCGTTCACGAGGGAATCTGGAGGCTCAGTCGGACGGTGTGAGTTTAATGGTGGCATTCCCGCATCGGCATCATGCTCCTATGACGAGGAGCTACCTTAGAGATTGGTTTGGCCTAAAACGTCCCCAGCAACAAGAAACAGAAGGCCAACATTCGGGATACCTATAGGTAGGTAAGTAGACTTATATGCACGAGACGTGGCGGAACTACTTTCGAGAGTCTAAGGACGTACGTGCGCGCTAGATAGGTTGTGCTTCACGCACGTGGAAGATTATCTGGGTGTTAAAGACGAAGTTGAAAGTCTGTCGCTTGGTCTAAATGTTTGAACTTCCGTAAATGTGGCTCGTTCAAGGCTGCCTGCAGGTACATTCCATGTAAGTACATAGGTACGTACTGTCCGCGTCGCACATACATGCAACCCCCCTAGCCCACATGTATCTATCCTTATCATGCACTCCACAACGTGACACCCTGGTGTACCTAGGTACGTACAGACATATTCTATAAATTCAATCTTTGCTTTCACTTTATATATTTTATATACCTTTGTGTCCATCATCACGTAAAACTTTGCATTGTTAGGCGCATGTTCTGCTCCAACAGTAATTATGCAGGGAGCTTCAATTTACTATTAATATACGAGTGAGATTTTGAGGTAGATATCACGAAGTTCGACGGGATAACCCCTAACGTAATAGCTAGGTTGGCTCGTGAGAAAACGACTCATGTAGAGCATGTCATGAAAATATCTTCGTATGTTCTACTGACGGAGTAGTAGTGGAAGGCCTGAGGGTATCATCTGTTAATCGTCCATCGTTGTACTACCTCCAACGAGCCGGGGCTCTTAGGTACATGAGTAGTTGTAAGTCATCATACCTTACGTACCGTGCCCCAGCTTGCTTTGCTGGTGCTTCAGTAGGTCATAAAGCATAGACACCTGCGTTTCCCCTTCATCACTTTCTTGCTCCTGGGGAAACCGCGGCGACAGCAAGTTGTAGTTTGAAATTATGATTCCCCTACTCACATCCACCTCTTTACCTGCCAAGTTCGTCCAACGGGAGGTCTGCCTCATCCTTGCCGACGATAGAATCGGCAACTTTCCAGATCTGGAGCATATTATCCTCGGCAGCGCTCGCCACCAACCAAGGGTCGTTCAAATTCCAGCTGAAATCGGCAAGGTGATTGGTATGGCCCCCGTGCATGAACAATCTAAGAGGTATTAGCTAGTGATCTCCACGCTTGGTCCAAGATATGGGCTTACAGTTCTGGAGGCCCGTCTTCCTGATCGTCGGGCTGCTGCTCCTCGCCGACTCTACTCAAATCCCAGAAGATGATTCGCCGGTCATAACTGGCGCTACCAAGAATACCAGCTTCTTGGGGGTGCCAAGAAAGCGAGGTAACCGCATCTTGGTGGCCCTCCAGCGTGTGGACTTTCTCCTTGACATTACGCAGATCCCAGATGCCGATCGTCTTGTCGGCAGAAGCGGTTGCCACCAGGACCTCGGTAGACGGATTGAATGCCAGCGAGTTTATAGCATCACTGTGTCCATCTTTGGCAACGAGAGAAGACTGGGTGTTGGATGGTTGTCTCACGTCCATGATTTGCAAGGTCAGGTCATCAGATACGCTGCCGACAAAGTTCTTTGAGATGGGGTGGTACTGGACGTCATTGACAATGTTGGTGTGATGAGTAAAACGGCGGGCGGGACTGAGGATGTTGCTACTATTCTGTAGCGACTTAAGATCCCTATTTCACGATATTAGCACAGTCTGATAGGCGCTCATGATTAAATACTAGGCGAGCAGCATACCAGAGACAGACGGTCTGGTCCTCGCTTCCTGATGCCAGAGCGCCCTCGGTGTGTGGGCTCCAGTTGAGGCCAAACCCTTCCTGTCGGTGGCCTTCGAGGCTAATCTGGGGGTTAACCTTGCCGTTCGGTTCGAAGCTGTGCTTGGTTCGGTCAAAGACGAGGATTCTGCTGTCGACGGCCAATGTGGCAATGAGGTCAGGGTTCTGGGGGCAGTAGCGGGCCTTGTTGACCTCGCCGGGGTGGTCAATCTTTTGGACAATATTCCACTTCATAGCCGTCGCCTCGCCAACAGTCGAAGCCTTACCGTAACCGCCAATCTCGCCCCGCTCGTCGTCATAGTCGTTTGCGTTAGGGCGAACCGACTTGGGGATCTCGACCTCGGCAATCTGGACGTAGTTCGGCTTCTCCTCAGAGGTATGTGTTCCGATCAGGACTCGGTGAATGCGACAGTTTCTTCCGTCTGGCTCCTTGACGTCGGGAAACCATTGTACCGTGAGAGTAGGCCACGTTAGGGCAGTACTGCGATTCGTCAGTACGGGGCGCGCACATGTTAGCAATTCGGAGCAGCTCACCTCAAGATCATGTCGTAGAGGAAGGGTGAATTCTTCTTCCATGTCTTGTACTCTAACAATTGTCAGAAAATACCAATCCGCTAAAGAGTAGAAAGCTGGTGGCGGCGCATGTTACCTTCATTGATGAGTCTCTGCTCCTCGTCTTCGTCATATTCCTGGGCCGCCATGTCCGCTTGCATCGTCCTGTCAGTACGTCCTACAAGTAACGGAAGGGGAGATGATTGGAAAGAAAGAAAACTAACCATCAACATCCTCGGCGACTGGGGCTGGAGCCATATTGAATTAATCTCTCCCGCAGGGAAGAGTATTGGGATAATGCAATTTTGTGTACGCAGGTTTTGGTGTTGGGCAAGTGGTGGGATTGAAGGAAATTCGGCGCGCGACAGAAACGCGATGCGCGTAAAGTATGTCGGCAAGCTATTCCAGTCCTCGCACGTGTCTTAATTTCCGTAGGTACTATCTGGGTATTGTACATAAGATATATAGGCACCCTACATATATGCAGTTACCAATAGTACATGCCTGTACTACCTAGGTACCTATAGAAATGTAGGAAGGTACAAAAGCGGGGCTCTACTTTACGCATAGGCCAGGCACTACCTGCGGGGGTAGGCTCGTTGAGATTATGTGATTATGTACCTAATGGGGTTAGGCTCCTGTGAGTACCATGGAATAACAGCATGTGTCTAGGTACCTACGCAGTGGATCCAAGTTGAGCGCTAGGCAAAAACTACTACAGTCACAGTCAATGAACTCCATGTCCTCGTCGCCAGACCCAAGCTTCGTTACATATTCACATACTATACTGCTGGCGACGCATTCAACTCCACGACCACTCCGCCATCAGACTATCGTCGCAAGCCCTGTCGCCTTGCCCCAGATGTATCGGCCTGGTGACACTTGGGAAGGTTTCTATTACATTATTTGTCCCATATAGTGCTTTGTTTCTTTAGGCCCTTTAAGATTTCTTTCCTGCCTTATACAACATCTAATCGCAAGCAATATTTTGTGATTTCTTTCGCGAGAGGATCCAATTAGCCCAGCATTGTTGCGGTCATACCTTCATTTTACAGCGCCAGTCGCTTTCTATAGTTTCGTCACATCCATCCCTCAGATCCTGTTGTTCGAGCCGCTCTTCGCATGCTTCGCTTCCAGCAGTAAGCGAATTTATCATGGGGTACGTCTAGCTTATTCGCCATATCAGACATTTATGCGCAATACTAACTCTGGTTCAGTGTCCCCAAGTTCTTCAGATGGCTCTCGGAGCGATATCCTGCAATATCCCAGCTTATTGCGGAGAATCGAATCCCCGAGTTCGACAACCTCTACGTGCGACTATTCTGCAAATACCTCCTGCTGTTGATCTACGCTAACCTACATAGCTGGACATGAATGGCATCATCCACAACTGTACCCACAAAGACTCTCACGATACGTCATTCCGCCTCAGCGAAGATGAGATGTTTATCCGCATTTTCAACTATATCGAACACTTGTTTGGCAAAATTAAGCCGAAGAAGCTGTTCTTCATGGCCATCGATGGAGTGGCCCCCAGAGCCAAGATGAATCAACAGAGAGCTCGCCGTTTTCGGACGGCGTTGGATGCTGAGCTAGCTCGCGAGAAGGCAATTCGAGAAGGACAGGAATTGCCAAAAGAGGATCCTTTCGACAGCAACTGCATTACACCGGGTACTGAGTTCATGGCTAAGCTGACCCAGCAGCTCAAGTACTTCATCAACAAGAAGATCTCTGAAGATTCCGACTGGCAGGTCTGCGACATCGTCTTGTCGGGCCACGAAGTCCCCGGCGAGGGAGAACACAAGATCATGGAGTACATCAGGAATGCGAAAGCCCAGCCAGACTATCATCCCAACGTTCGCCACTGCCTGTACGGCCTTGATGCTGATCTCATCATGCTGGGGCTGTTAAGTCATGATCCGCATTTCTGTTTGCTTCGAGAGGAGGTTACATTCGGTCGCGCATCCAAGACGAAATCGAAAGAGTTAGAGCACCAGAACTTCTATCTGATGCACCTCTGCATAGTTCGAGAATACCTCGAATTGGAGTTTCAGGAGTTGAAGAAAGAAGGGGCCATAAAGGTGCCTTTCGACATGGAGAGGATTATTGACGATTTTATCCTCATGGCTTTTTTCGTCGGCAATGATTTCCTTCCCAACCTACCCAATCTTCACATCAACGAAGGGGCTTTGGCAACAATGTTTCGTATTTATAAACAGGTTCTCCCACTGTGCGATGGTTACATCAACGAAGGAGGAGTTATCAACCTCTCCCGCTTAGGATTATTGCTGGAAGAGCTCTCCAAAGAGGAGTATCGACATTTCGAGCACGAATACTCCGACTCGAAATGGCTCAAGAGTAAACAGCTAGTGGGGGCTAACGGTGAAGAGCCCACCAAGCCCAAAGGAAAGATCGTTATGACAACTTCCCAGAAACAGCTATGGAAGAAGATTCGAAAGTTCCTCAGCAAGCGACCTTCTACTCCTCTTGATCTGGGTCACGAGCTTGTCGCCGCCGATCGAAAGTTTGTGCAGGACGCCGCTGACAGTCTCCATATCGAGTGGCGTACCGTCGAAAACGACGACGGACAGCGCAGTTTAATGCTAGTATTTCCCGCAAATCAAGACGGCGATGAAAATGACGAAGAGGAAGAGGAAGAGGAAGAAGGCAATGTGGCCCTATTCCGCGTCATGAGGCGCTATGACAATGCTCAGGTTGTCGATCTCTCCGCCCAAGAAGTCCAGGCTGCTGCGCAAACTAAGTATGAGGAAAAGTTCCTGGAGTGGAAAGAGAAATACTATGCAGGCAAATTCGAGTGGGCCCCGGAGGCCAAGGAGGCAGAACTGACGAAGCTCTCCGAGAATTATGTGCAGGGCTTGCAGTGGGTTTTATACTACTATTACAAGGGAGTGGCATCTTGGCCTTGGTTCTACGGCTACCATTACTCCCCCATGATATCAGGTAAGATTTGACGCCAACGCTGAGGTAATCATAGCTGACGGCAGTTCAGACGTTATGAAAGGCATGGATGCCGACTTAGGTTTCCAGCTTGGCCAACCCTTTCGGCCATTCGAGCAGCTCATGGGCGTTCTCCCAGACCGAAGCAAGAAGATCGTTCCCTCGGTATACCACGAGCTCATGACAGATTCGAAGTCGCCAATCATCGACTTTTATCCTCGAGACTTCGAGCTCGACATGAACGGTAAGAAAATGGAATGGGAGGCCGTTGTCAAGATCCCATTCATCGACGAGAAGAGGCTACTATCCGCAATGGCGCCCAAAAACGAGCTCCTTACGCCGCAAGAAAAGGCCCGTAATGATTTTGGCGTTTCCTTGAAGTTTACATACGACCCCGACGTAGACTTCATCTACCCATCGTCGATGGTCGGAATCTTTCCGGATATTCCACATTGCCGCTGCGTCGAGAACATATTTGATCTACCCACCACTGAAGGGCTAGAGCTATATGTCGGCCTACTCGAGGGCACCAAAGTCGGCGTCGATGCTTTAGCAGGGTTCCCAAGCCTTGCCACATTGCCTTACAATGCTAACCTCGGCTTTCACGGAGTCAATGTCTTTCAGCAAGAGAGTCGCAATGAGAGTATGGTTGTAGCTCTAGCCGACGTAGAATTCCGGAGCAAAGTTGAGTCGGCAAAAGTCAAAATTGGGCAAAGATGTCACGTCGGTTATCCTTTCTTGCAGGAGGCAAGGATTACACATGTATCAGACGAGTTGTTCGAGTATTCGCTTGCTCCCAATGGCTCCGGTCAGGTGATCCAAATTCCCCATTCTGGCAAAGACATCGATGAATGGAATAAGAAGGCATCCCGCATCGAGAATTTTTACAGTAAACGACTCGGCATCATTATTGGCCCGGTCGAGTCGATGGTCCACGTTGAGATGCTGAAGGGGCTCGTCAAGACAGATGAGGGCGCCACTATGAAAGAATATGGGCCAATTCCAGGCATGGAGACGGATTACGCAGCCCAGGCGATTGTGGACGAGGTCGTCAGCGAAGATGAAAGGTTCATCGAGAGAGCCGCCCTGCCAATTGAAGAAGAGTTTCCTGTTGGCTCTCGCGTCTTCTTTCTCGGAGATTACGCCTATGGACGACCTCTTGAGATTTGCAGCCACAGCAACAACCGAGCCGAGATCATAGTATCGGTACCTTCGGTAAAAGAGCCGGACTTCGCACGGTCGATTATCCGCCGTGCTGAACAACACAGCGGCTATCGACCATCTTTCCTCATTACGAGAGACCTAGGGCTTCACCCGCTTGTCCTAAGCAAGATCACTTCCTCCTTCTTCGTTCACACAATCGGCGGCACCATGAAGGTCAACTTAGGACTAAATCTCAAATTTGAGGCAAGGAAGCAGAAAGTCCTCGGATACTCGAGAAAGTCGAATTCGGGGTGGGAATTCAGCCCTGCTGCTGTTCAACTGCTAGTGGAATATATGACCAAATTTCCGGATTTCTTCGCTGCCATCATGAAGAGGCCCTCCGGGAACGAGTTCCACGATGCGGATCTCTGGCCTGATAACGATGTCGCTAGTACCAGAATCAAGGAGATTGGAGCGTGGCTCAAAACCGTAGAAACGAGCAAATTCGAACGGGTTCCCCTCGACGCCGAGCAGTTGGACTCTGACGTGGTCATGCAGCTTCAGAAAACGGTAGATGCGCTAAGGGAAGCCAATGAGAAGACCGAGCGGCAAAGGCTTAAAGGGGTTCCCCGATCCGCCTTACTCAATCCTAGGGACGCCGAACAGCGCCTAAGCAATCAGTGGTTCAGATTGGGTGACCGCATCGTCTACGTACAAGCCTCAGGAAAGGTGCCCATTGCTTCGAGAGGAACGGTTGTTGGTATAAGCACGGTGGGCAACCACCATATGCTCGACATACTGTGCGACAACGCCTTCATGAACGGCACAACCTTGGGCGGCCGATGTGAGCCCTTCCGAGGGCAGACCGTTTCAGCCAATTCAGTACTCAACGTCACGAATAAGCAAGTTATCACGAGTTCGAAGACGAGCCTAGAAAGGCGACTGGGCCAATCGACGCAGTCTCTACCCCCACAAGGATACGGTGCTCCAGGTGGCTCACGTAGTCAACTTCGAGAGGCACCAGCACCAGCTCCTCTCCAGGGGACTTGGCGGGGTGCCGTGAATGGCGTTAGTCGGCAGTCGGCACACGGACAAGGCGCTCAGGCTGCGCAGCTACTCAATGGTGCTCATCCTCGTTTGCAGCATAGCAGTATGGTGTATCGTCCGGCGCCTAACAACTACCAGACGCAATCATTCAATCAAGGGATCATGCAACAACCCGGTAGCCAACCTCAGCGAGCTCGTGGTGGCCTATATCGTGGACGTGGTAACCGCGGCGGCAGGGGATTAGGCAACGATCTTGAGAACTCGAGAATGGCAGATTCTACAGGGGCCCAGCAACAGTCATACAATTCTGTGCCGCCACCTGTTGGGCTAGATGCACGCGGCGGCGGCGGCGGTGGTCGGGGACGTGGGCGAGGTCGCGGAGGAGCACGAGGAAGAGGGACTCGAGGTGCCTCCAATGTAGACTAACGGACCGAGGGGTCCAGTCCCGCTTTATGCGTGCTTGGAAGATTACCTTTCGGTCCGCGGTACCTTTGGGGACAGTGATTTGATGCGAGCATATCGTAGAGAAGGGATATTGCTGCTCCAGCAAGATGGCACGGGCCTGACGGTAAAAGCATAAAGAGTATGAGCACGATGCTGTACTACCTATAGGTCTGGCGCATCTTGGCCCGCTCAGTTATAGGCAGGTCATAACAGTTGCTCATGTCAGCACTTAGTACTAGCTATTCATAGCCAGCTACGTCTATTAGGCATTTAAAATACCAAGCAGAAAAGAAAATATGATAAATCCCACCCATGGGACACTACACTCAACACGGTAATTCAGGCGACAGTGAGCGTCTGCTCGTATTATGATATAAGCAGGTCTAGAATGGGGAAGTCATGTGACCCATGCAACAGGCACAAGGGAAACACATGCAGGACAAACTTGATCATTGATGGTACGATATTGATACCTGTCGACAGATCGGCTAGGACAGCCCGAACGCACTATGCGTTACTTCTCACCTCCCTTTGCAGAGCCAACAAGCCCATCTACACGACCAGACTCCCTGCCAACACTCTCAACCATCGGGGGCACTTGTGTACCTGCCATCCAAATGGCTGCCTCTAGAGGCGAAGAGATTCGTGTCACTGGATGGTGAAATGGCGAGCACGAATACATGGAAATAAAGGGAATAGGGAAAAGTGAACTGCGAGAAGAAGAAACGAGTTGAGACGGAGCGTAACAAGAGTAAAGGGGAAGATACAAACAACCGTGGGGAATGAGTCTGGGGATCGAGAGAAATGAGGCAAGGTATAAACCATTTACACTCCCTGCGCTATGCACCACCATTCAGAGTCCACCCTACTACACATATGCGTCCATTTGTACAAGTTCGTCCGTCCATCAAGGTCAGAACGTTCAATGTATATCGAGTGACAAAGTTCGAGAAGGGTTCATAGTAAAAAGAGCCCACCACTGCCAGCCAGCCAAGCCCTAGATGTCCCTTCTAGAAATTGGCCTTTTGTCTTTTCCAGCTTACCACAAACATTCCAGTAACTTTTTTCACTTTCTTTGAGAGAAAAAAAAAATTTGTAAAAAAAAAATTTCCACAACACCCTGCTAATCCTCAGGTGGTCCCTCGACTCCATTTCCCCTTGCCGGATCTTCAAAAGTCAGTCCACCCTTTGAAAGTGCCATTTTACGTCCAGAGAAGTACCGCCAAGGATGATATTTGCCGATGGTCTACCTTCCACTCCAACACATTCCAAACGAGTCGGAAATCCGCGACTGTCAAATCGGATACTGGGTGCCCCAGTGCGAATATTGTAAGGGGAAGTATGGTTGCCGTCTAGGCCGGCGACTTGCTAGGAGGTGCACCGGCACCGTTTTGGCGAGCATCACCGCCGCTGACAGACAAGCCGCCAATGCCGGAGGAGAGGAATGCGAACGGATCGTTTTCTGACTGGGAAGAGTAGAAATTGTTAGAAGGGCCAGCAGAGGCCGGACCGTTGCTTGCCGATTGAAAAGCAGCCTCAGCAGCACGACTGTCAAACGGACCCGCAGAATGAGAACCAGGTGCAGGACCGAAGTGAGTATTAAGGGACGGGTATGGAGCCGCACCACCACCGATGCCCGAGGGCAAGGCGTACGTGCTAGGCGGACCGCCGAAGTGGTGACCATAGCCGCCAGACGCTCCAAAAGGACCAGCAGCAGACGCAAACGGGCCCGGGCCTGGAGTTCCTGCCATAGAGCCAGAGCCCATACCATAACTGGATCCGCTGTCCATAGGAGACGGGTAGCCCGAGTCGGCAACAACTGCGGCCCCAGCACGGCTAGCACCACATCGAAGGCAGCAGACGTTCTTGGCGAAGTTGTGGTAGCCGCAGACCTCATTGCCACACTTCCAATCTCCAGCTCGGAAAGGCACAACGCCACCACCGCCACCCATACGACCTCCTCCGTGGCCCATGTTTCCGTGGTGACCACCGTGGTGGGGTGGGGGGCCCATCATAGCCGGCGGGCCATATCCATAGCCATATCCCATATCCCCTTGAGGTCCTGCGCTCACCGCCGGGAATGAGCAGCGGAAACAGGCGGTCCGTCGTTGGAAGTTGGAGAATCCGCATGAAGGGCATGTCCAGTCACCGGGGCGGGGACGATTCTTACTCGGAGGGAAGGGCGTAAGGATTTCGGCGGCGCGGTCGAGCACACGGCTGGAGGACGGGGATACTTCGATGGCCTTCTCGTTTAACGCGCGACCATTCATGCAGAGACTTTCGGCAGCCTGTATTGTGTGAGTAATGGTTAGGCGAGGGCGCGGCAGAGTGGAATATATAACGATGCACGACATACCTCTTCGTGAGATGAGAACACGGCAAAGCCGGTACCGGTGGGTTTGTGCTGTTCCGGGGTGCGCAGAGTCCAGAAGGCAATAGGGCGACCGCCGAATTGCGTAAACCAGCTCTCAAGCTCCGACTGTGTAGTGTCGTGCGGCAGTCCCGACATGTGCAAAACCTTACTTCGTTCAGACAGAAAAGCGCGGACATCAGCACGAGCATCCATCGGACGGGTCAGCACGTCGGGGTGGTCCTGGGGTGGCTGGGACTTCCGAATCAGACCGCGCAGGACTCTGGCCAGGGTAACGGCTTCTTCCATGGCGCGTCGAGGCGAAGCCGGAGCAAGGGCCTGCAGGTGGAAGGGCAGGTTATGCTTGATTGGGGCACTCGACTGCACGGGCTCGACTTCGAGAGCGGCGCAGATGTTAGAGAGCATCGAGGGCCCAAAAGGGAGAGACTCGGGATGGTGCTGCTGCCATCGCTGGTACTCGGTGCGCAGATCGAAGGTCCTCGAATGTTGGAGGTAAGGGGGGAGCACCACAGCTTTATCACGAGCTTCGCGGGGGAGCTGGACACGAAGGTCCCAGGCGTCTAGAGTGACAAAGACAAAGTCGAGATTTTGCGACGTCAGGTGCTCGGAAGCAAAGGCATCGAAGCGGTTGACTGCATCCCGGAAAGTTCCCGCGTTTCGGACATGCTCCCACGTCAAGGTCGTAAGGCTAGCTGCAAGCACAAAGACATATATGTATTAGCTTGACGAGCCCTGCAGCGCTTGTATTGCATCAAGTCTACGACGAACTTGGGGGGACAAGAGGGAAAGGGGGAGGAAATCAAAAAAAGGGATAGAGAGAAAGGAGGAAACTGTTGCTAGCTAGAGTTGTGACTTACTGCATAAAGGGGTAATGGGTGTGTTGATAGGCTTCACGAGCACGCTCTCGCGGTGGATCTAGCATTGAAGAAAAAAATGTCGGTCAGCACATAACAGCTCTTTTCCAATATAAAAATGAGACTTTATTCATTTTCCAACATCTGTATCCATACCTCTTCAAGTGACTTGGCATCCAGCAGGATCCAACCAAGCTCGATGACCTCGGCAGAATCCTTGGTCACGTAAACACCATGCTCGTCGCAGGTGGTGGCCACATGGATGACCACGTAACGATCGATATGAGGAGGCGGTGTCTGTTGGTTCGACATGTTGGGCAAGCTTGCGACCTGTTGTATACAAGGGCGTAAGGTAGTATGTGTTGAATGTATGGTATGATACAGTAATTATAGTCGGGCTCGGGGGCGGCTCGGTGTTGCTTCAAATATTACTAGTGTTGAGCGGACTTTGGGAGAGTTGGAAAACTGAACCAGTGCCGTCTCTCAATAATATCGAAGGTTGTTGATAGTGTAGGATCGAGTAAGGAGGTGGCCGAACTGCTGCTGCAACGAGCGACTGGAGCTCCAGGTTGGGGTTTTAGGATGATTAATTAGAAAGGCAAGAAGAAAAAAACACACGAAGGCAGTGAGTGCGAGATGACAAGACAAGACCCTGACAACGAAGAGACAGTTGGTACTATGTCCGTGGCTATTCTCGATCGGCTCTTGATACTCTCTCGATAGACTCTCTCGACAGTCCCTCGATGTTCCCTCGACGTTTCCTCGATGTCGGATTGTCGATGTGTGGTCGAACCTAGCAGCTCCTTGCAGTACCGTAAATGCTGGGGGGGAGGGCGCGAAGAAGAAAAAAATAAGAGGGAGAGAAAAAAAGAGGATAAGGGGAAATGATGTTGTGGAGAGGGATAAGAGAGTGTGTGTCTGTGTGCGTGGGAGGAGGAAGAGAAAATACACAGAGTGAGAGAGAGTAATAGTAGTAGTAGTAGTAGACCAGAGAGAACGAGACGAGTCACGACAAAAGACAAATACCCCCCGGGAGTACACTGCTGCGTAGTGTGCTCGGTTGTAGTAAAAGCTGTTGGTTTCGGGCAGTGTGCATGGCTGATCAATCTCGTTATGATTGATTACGGTTGTTAATATTATTCTCTATTTTTTTTCCTTCGCCTTTTCTTTTTTAGTACCCTATGGAACACTAAGTACCCCTAAGGACCAAGGACCTAAGGGGACCCCTCTTCCCCCCTAAACCTACCTTGTCTAGTTTAGCTCAGTTTAGCTAAGCGTAGTTTTTCTCCCTCTTAGCCCGCTACCTGGGTTCCGAGAAGCCTCTATAAAATCTACTGGGTCGCTAAACATTCTAAGTATGGAGTTGACGAAATCCGTTACACTATGGGTGGGTATGACCCTTAATGCTAACCTTACCTAACGGTAAGGTTTATTAGTTACAATACGTTAGGTACGTAGGTAAGGTACAGTGGGATGCAAAAAGTCCTGACCCGATTGCTGGTACCTTTTATACCCCGCTAAGGTGTGATAGGTACCAGGTGTCGGGTCAGGACATTTTGCATCCCACTGTATATACCTACCCCAATGTAAGAATAAATACCTACATATGTAGGCTTTCCATGTCGATACCTATGTTCTGATCTATATATAAGAGATTCGTATAGAATCACAAACGTTAAAGATCATTCCTAATATAATAATAAACTTACGAGACTAGATATATTGAAATATATAGGAATAATTATCCTAAATAGCAAAACAAACTTCTTTCTTTGTTCAAAACTAGAAAAACATTAATAGAATCTCTCCTTAAGATACTTGAAAATAAAGGCAAGTATACACTGATAGCAGAACATTCATAATGTTATCCCTAAGCACCGTCCTGTCCTGTCTTAAACATAGGAAAATGAGAAAAATTTCCCGCATCTATAAGTCGTTTAGTACATCAGAATGTGCATCGTCGACGCCCGGGCTTTGGAGTCTCAACTGCATATGTCAAACTGCAAGTTGATACAAAAGGCAGAACGCATGGCATTACCATTGGAAATATACCGAATATACATAATACATTGGCCTAGTAGGCTTACATAAAGTTGAATACGTACGCAGCTTGCTTTGGCCCTTACCTAAGGGAGTAGGACTGCTACGTCATCAACAGCGCCTCGTCCCGCATCAAAGGGAATCGTAAACCGGTCCTGGTATATTCCTCCACATACATACCTATCTATATTACCTGCCGCAGTGTCAAGAGATCTTCCAGCCCTCCTGGCCCTCCTTCAGATTATTGGCTTCCCGTATCTAACATTAAGATCGCCGGGATAGCTGCGAAACGCCGTCCTAAGTGAAATAAATCCAACTCGTTCAACATGGGCGCTGTGTCAGCTGTACTCATCATCCTTATAACCATCCTTTGTGAGTAGCGTGAAAGATGCGATGTCTCCCTCTTGCACTGACTCGACCGCCATCTAGTCCCTCCTATTGGCGTATGGGCCGTAGCCGGATGTGGCGCTGATTTGTGTATAAACATTTGCCTCACGATCCTCGGGTAGGTAACGAAGCCAGAGGCACGCCGAAACAAGCTAGACGGACTGACGAGTAGGAGCAGCTACCTTCCAGGCCATATCCACGCCTTCTATCTCGAATATGTCTATTATGACCGTCGAGAACAGGCCAGAGAAGGTCTCTTTGCCGCCCGACGAGCTCCTGGCGTATACAGCGATCGCGTACAAACCGGCGGCCACGGATACGGTACTATAGCTCAGCCCACCTACTAAACTGCCAACGTACGAGGGGGAAGCGTGGGGTTGACTCGAGGGATAAGTCATTTTGTCGTAGGGCATGGGGTAATTGGTTTCTTTAAAACACGTTCCTTATTGGTGTATACACGTAGCTGGAAGAGAATAACTTGGATTGTTCTAGCTTTGCAAAATACCAAGGCTTTCTATTATCTTGCTATAGTGTGACTTATAGGTACCTAGCCTGAATATATTCTCTCGTAGTAACATACCTAACGTACTTAGGTATATCTATATGTTATAAGCGGTTTCTAACGGTTAATTAATAATCTTTATAGGTATATATTAGGTATATATACATACGAATTGTAAATAAGGTATATTTGTATTTACTAAGGTACCTACTAATGTATTAGGTACCTAAGTATATTAGGTGTATTATAGCTATACCAGGCATATTAGCTAAACCTAAATACCCAATCCGGTAAACGCCCATGCCTTCGGGACCCCTCTTTGACCGCGGATTTGCCCACTTAAACAGCACCACGACTTTGTGCAGCTTCTCTCCCCCGTCCGACCTTCCACCTCCTCCCTCGAAATCAAATCATAGACGAGACGACTCCAACCTTTCCCGCCCGCCCGTCAGAGATCGGAATAACAATCTCGACAAAGCTTGTCTCCGGTTCGAACCACATGTCCCGTATTCGCGGCGTCGAACCATCCAATTCCTATCCACCACCAAGCTTCGACCCCAGGAATCCCATCTGTTCTCTACGAGAATGTGAAGGACCTCTCGTTGGCTACCACGGCATCTCGCATAATACTACTCAGCACCAGGCCTACGAGGTGCTCACCCTTCAACCTTCGACCCTCGCCTTGCGTACATGTCTCATATATACCCCCGGCGCCCCCTCGAGGACATGGCCGACACGCCTCCTCCATCCTATCCGTCTTCCGAGCCTCGCACTCGCTCCCCTCCTCTTCCGAGTAGTAGCGGTGCTAGTAAGGCCACGAATGGTCCCATCCCCCGTCGCCGTTCATTGCCCTTTGTCTTCCCTCCCCTCTTTCCGAAGGATACATCTTCTACTTTTCTAATACCCAGCACTGCCGAAGGAAGACCAATCCCTCTCGACGGCTCTACCGCTGCCCATCGCACCACCGCCCTCCGCCAGCTAAGTCGCTCTCAGCCGTCATCACGCCATCGCTATACTAGAACCAGCAGTCCCCCGAGTATCAAGAGCACCACCACCGGAACCTACTCCCAACCCGTCGTGGTACGTACGTACTCCGGCGTGCCTCCATCGTCAGCTGCCAGGAGCTCCGCGTCTATCCTGCCTATGTCAAACCCGTCTTGCCAACGTTCCAGTCGGAATGGCACGGTGACCAGTATGAAGCACCATAAGGGAAATGAAAAGGGCCGAGCCGCAGCCGATGCCAAATTGCCTCCTCTCGAGTCCTTCACTTTCAAAAGCATCATGGCAGATATACAGCAGGATGTCGGGGCAGACCTAGACCGGATAGCAGAGATCTGCGCACGCTCGAGATACTCTCTCAGCAACCAGTACGAGGTCCACATAGCCCCCCAGGGATCCGGCGCCGGTTTCTTAGGGCCGCCATCCACGTTGAGGCATCAGACTCTTAATGGACCCACCCTGCAGGCCGTGTCGAGCGATGATGAGCACATAGGCCCCATGCAGAAGAAACGAAGAAATATCACCCGTCGGAGAAGCGTGGCCTACGGTACTCTAGAGACGATCATGAGTTCAAGCCGGTCCTCGGACGAGGACAAGAGCAAGAAAAAACCAGCGGCTGAAATCGTTGAGGAAGTTCGAGGGCGCGCGGCTATGGGTGTCAAGGACGAGAGTGCAAGTGCTGCTAGTACAGAAGCCCAGGCTAGCAGCGATCAACAGGGACATCTGCCACCAAGGTCGGCGCTATTCGCGACGGCAATGATCGACACGTCACGGAGTCAGATGCAGGGTCATCCCGTTTCGTCGAGGTCTCTGGGCGCAGTCCTGCTGAGTGGACCTGCGAGACCGCAGACGTCGAGGAATCATCTCCAGATTAAGACATCACCTAACGTATCAAATGTTCAATATTACGCACGCGAACCGGCGCCACGGCCTTCCCAGGCTGTCGCGCGGGAGTCTGCTGCGGCCGTAACGACTGCGGCGCAAGAAGAACCAAAGGCGTCGTCAGGTCTATTATCAAGTTTCAGCGACTGGATTCCTTGGGGTAAAGGACCGGTTTCGCAAGCCACATCGTTAGATCCCGGTAAACTTAGAAGTTATTCTTATGCCGAAGGAACTTTAAAAGAATTGCTTAAATCCGCGAAACCGTACGGTAATTTAAAGTTAAAAGATAATAATTTAACGAAATAAAATAAACTTTTTTAATAAAATAAAATAAATCCCGATTTTTTCGAATTATTATATAATAATTATTGGAAATTATTTTTATAATATAATAATTCGAAAATTATTATAATAAAAAAATTAAAAAACTAAATAAAAATATAATAAAAAATTTAAAAATTAAATAAAAATTAAATTAATAATAATTTTTATTTAAAATTAAAATTTATTAAAAAAAAGATATTATTATTATTTATAACGTTTTTATAACTTTTATTTTAATATTTAAAATTTAATTACGTAATATACGATATAATATATTATTTTAATATAATATAATATAATATTTAATTAATTAAATATTATATAAAAGTTTATTTTTTATAAATATTTATAAAATAATAATAAAAATTATATATTAAAATTAAAAAATTATAATTTGTAATTTTTTTAATTATAAATCGTTTTTTATATTAATTTTTTTTTAAATTATAATAATTTATTTATTTAATATTTATATTTTAATATTTATTTTCGAAATAATTTATATTATTTTAATTAAATTATTTAATAATATTTAAAACGTTATTATTATTAATTTTTTTTTAATAATAATTTATATTTTTAATTAAAAGTTCGAAAATTTTTTAATATATTTTATATTAATATTTTCGTAAATATCATTAATTATATATAACTTTATAAATTTTTTATTTTATTAAATATTTTAATAATAATAATATAATAAAAACGATTTATAATTTTTTAATTTTAATATATAATTTTTTTCGTTATTTTATAAATATTTATAAAAAATAAACTTTTATATAATATTTAATTAATCATTTATTTAATTAAATATTATATTATATTATATTAAAATAATACGTTATATTATATATTATTTATAATGATATTTTTTTTATTTAATCGATTAAGATTTTTCGAAATTTATTCGAATTAATAATTAATAATTAATTAAAATCGTTAAATTTATTTAATATTTATATTTATATTTATATTTAATTATTTATTTATTTAATTTATTTTTTTTCTTTTTATATTTTAATTTAATGATATATAAATAAAACTTTATAATTTTATTATACGATTTTTAAAAGATTTAAAAAATAAATATATAATATAAGTTAAAATAAAAAATAAAATTCGGATTTCGATCGAATAATTTATTATCGTTTATTTTATTTTAATTATTTAATTATAATTTAATTTAAATAAATCGTTTATTTAATCGTTTATTTAAATAAATAACGAAAATCTTAAATTATATTTTATCGAATAAAAAATAAATAAATATAGTTTTATTTTCCGTTTAAAGAAATTTTTAATTTATATAAATAAGTTTTTATAAATTAAAACGTAACGAAAAACGATCGAAAAAATCTAATAAAAAATAACGAAAAAAATAAAAAGTTATAAAAATTTAATTATATTTTTCCTAAATATATTTTTTAATTAACCTTTAATATTTTTTATTTAATTTACTTTAATTTATTTTTTATTAAATTATCGATTTATAAATTTCTAATAAATATTATAAAGATTTTAATAAATATTATTATTTTAAATAAAATAATTATTATTTAATATTTTATAATCGAAAATAATATAATAAAAACGATTTATAATTAAGAAAATTATAATTTATAACTTTTTAGTTTTAATATATAGTTTTTTTCGTTATTTTATAAATATTTATAAAAAATAAACTTTTATATAATATTTAATTAACCATTTATTTAATTAAATATTATATTATATTATAGCAAAATAGTACGTTATATAACGTATTAAAAACGTATTAAATTTATAAATTTTTTTCGTATAAAATAAATAACCTTTATTTAGAAAAGTATTTTTTAGAAAATGTTAAAATTTATGAATTAATCGACCGTAATCACTTTAATTAAAACGGTTTATTTAAGATTTTTTAGAATTTTTTCTTATATAAGAAAAAGAAGAATTTTTCTTATTAAAAAAAGAGTTTTTCTCGTTAGAAAAGTTTTTTTCGTTATTTAATTAGATCGTATTTAATTAAATCGTATTTATTTAGATCGTATTTATTTAAGTTAACGGATTTACCTAAATTAACGCCGAAATATCGAATTAAATTATTTCTCGAATTTTATATTTTTATTAAAATAAAAACATATAAATAATAAATAGAAATAACGAAAATAACGGCGATATTAGTAACGTTAATAATAATAATATTAGCGATAATAACGAAAATAATGGAAATTTACTTATTATAAACTTATAAAAAAATCTATTAAATATTAGATTATTACGTAATTTATTAAATAATGTTTTATCGGGTTTTTAAGTTTAATAAAAATCGTAATAAAGTTAATTAACGATTCGAAAATAGAAATTTATTTAAATCGATTATATAAATCCGAAAACGGATATAATTTATAACGAAAATAATTTCGTATAAATTAAATAAAATATATATTAACGAAGCGTATATTTTTTTATAAATAATATAAATAAATATTCGTTTAATATCTTTTATAAGGAAATTATAGAAAGGGATTTTTCGTAATTATTACGAAAAATAATATAAGGTTAATAAGGATTTAAATTATTTCTAAATATATAATGTTATTTTAACGGTAATTTAGATATTACTTTAGAAATAATAATTAAACGATTTAAAATATTAATAACGGAAATATTAAAAACTTTTAAAGATTTAAACTTAATATTTAATTTAAAATATATTTAGGTCGAAATAATCTAAATATAAGTAAAATAAACGATTAGATTATATAAAATAATAAAAAGAAATATAATAATATAATAAATGTTAAAAGTATATAATTTAATATACCTTTTTTTATAATAATTAATAATAAAATCGAACGATATTTTTTTTTTACGTTTAAAAGATTAGTTAAATTATTTAGAAAAAAAATAACGGTTTATAGAAATACGTTAAAAGCGTATAATATTATAAATTAATTAATTTATTTAATATTATCGATTAATTAAATATTAATAAATCGTTAAATATTAATTATAATATTAATATTATTTTAAATCTTATTATTAACTTTATAAAAATTAACGTTATTTATTTTAGGAATTTTATATAATGTTAATAAAATAAGTTAAGGTTTAATTAAAAAGGTAATTTATTTTAATAAATAATATTAATGTAAAAATTTTAAATTAACGAATAATAGTTATAATAATCGTAAAAATAATTATAATAATAATTATTATAACGGTTATTATAACGGTTATTATAACGGTTATAATAATTATAACGATAATTTTAATGGTAGTTATTATAGATATTATCGTAATGGAAATTTTAATAAAAGTTATTATAATAAAAATCGCGGAAATTTCTATAGTTTTTTAATACGCGATATAACGTACCATTCTAATATAGTATAATATGATGCTTAGTTAAGTAAGTGGTTAATTAAATATTATATAGAAGTTTACTTTTTATGGATATTTATGGAATAGTAAAAAGAATTATATATTAAAGTTAAAAGATTATAAACTATAGCTTTCTTAGTTATAAGCTATTCTTATTATATTATTTATTTTTCCTTTTTTTAAGAAATTAAAACGTTTACGTTTTTAAAGGCTTAAAAAGTTATAATAATTCATTTACTTAGTATCTATACTTTAATGTTTATTTTCGGGATAATCCGTATTATCTTAATTAAGTCGTTTAATAATATCTAAGGCGTTATTTTTTCTTTCTTTTTTATTTTTAATTCTTTTAATGATAATTTATTTTTCTAATTAAAGGTTCGAATAAATTCTAATACGTTTTATATTAGTATTTTTTACGGGTATTATTAATCGTATATAACTTTATAATCCTTTTATTTTATTAGGTATTTTAATAATGGTTTATCGCTTATTTTGGAAATTCGACGTTAGAGGAGTTTTTCGATCTCGAAGGATTTCTATTCTTTATTATCTTTATTTATTTAGATTTAGCTAAATTACGGTTTCTTTTTCGAGAATATATCCTTACCGGATAATGTTAGTTTTAAATACGTTATTAATATTATTTTATAAATTTTATAATATTATAAGAAGTTTAATTTATAAGTTAAGTTTCTTATTTTAAAGATTATTATTATTAGGTTTATTTTTTGATTTAAATATTTACGTAATAGCTAATCTAATAAATGGTATCTTTTATAAAACTTTAGATAAACTTTTTTACCGACGTTAAATTCCTTTGGTATATATTTTTTATCGTATTTAATTTTATTTATTATTATCGCGAAATCGATCGTTATTTCGGCCTTTTATTAATACGTTTTTTTTAATATTTCGAAATTTATCGCGTTATATAATATTTATAATATAAAAAGGAATATTACAGGTTTAAAACTTAAAATCATTTTATTTAACGATTTCTTTAAAACTATTAATAGTATATTATTTATATTATATTATAATAACGGTAAAATTATTATTTATAATTTATTTAATATTAAGATATAAAAGCGTATATCTATTTTTATATCTTAATTTCATTTCTTATTTTATCTATTTAATTACGGATATTATATTATTAAATAATTTAATATTATATCGGAACGTATAAATAATGTTTATTAGAATTTAAATACGAATTTATTATTTTTATTGGATATTATATATTTAAATATATCTTAATCGTAAAACATTAGATATTATAAATAGATTTCGGTTTATTCTAATGTTTTATATTCTATATTTCCAGGTATAAATATTGTTTTTTTAGAAAACTTATATATATACGTTATTAATAAGTTGTAATAATCGTGTCCGAATATTTTCCAAAATATATTTTTCGATTCGATTCGCGATAAACTAACGATAAAGTTTATAATAACGATATAATATAATATAAGATCGCTTACGATCGGTTTTAATTCGCCGAGTTATTTCTTTTAATTCGTATAATTTACGATATATTCGGGATAATAGTTAAGATAATTATATAATTTCTTTATAAATTTATTTATAATAAGGTCTTATATCTTTATTATTATTTTTTAGAAATCGAAATAATGCTTTTTATTATAAATAATTTCGAATATTTTCTTAACGTAAAATATTGGAATAATTAATTTCTTTTGTTATCGATCGATAATATAATATAATAAGCCGTTCGTTAATTCGAATCGATAATTCTTTTTATTCGGTTTTTTTTGCAAATCTTCTAGGATTTTTCCGTATTTTTGATCGATTTTATAACCGTCGATTAAGGTGGATTTAAAGTCCTCGTTTAGCCTTATTATTATTATTACGTAAGCGAAAAAATCTACTAAATTATTTAGTTTGTTTTTAATTTCGTTATTTCGTTCGATTCGGTCTTTATTATTATTCGTGATAAATAAGCGTAATAACGTATTCGATATTAGATTTAAACGCTCGGGAATATATTTAACGTTTAGTTTATATTAATTTAAATACGTTAATATTAAAGTTAAACATAGATTATTCTTTATAATATTTATTATTATTAAATTCTTTTATTTTACGATATTCTCGGTTATAACGTAGTTTATAAAAATAATTATATTTTATTTATTAAATTAAATTTGCGGACGTAAATGGCGATATATTTATATTAAATGAAATATTTTTAACTTCGTCGTTTAATATTTCTTTTCCGTTTTTATTAATATTTTACTTAAGAATTAAATAAGTTAAATAACATTAAGATAAATATTCGTTTTATTTTAATTTCTTTCGATATAAAATATTATAATTTTATATTTACATTCTTTTATAATATTTAATTTAATGAAAACTATATAATTCGGGTTTTAATACGTGAAATATATCTTAATAATAAGGTTATATTATATAAGTTAAAATAATTCGATTTTTTTCTTTATCGATGTAAATTTATATTTAAAAGTTTACGTTTTTTTCGCTATTTTATTTTTAAACGATAATTCTTTAATAATTTTTCCTTTCGTTAATATTAATATTTTCTATTTTTATAAAGATAAAATCTTTTATTAATATTATAATATATATTTCTTTAATTATATAATAAATCCGATATATATTTTTAGGTTTTTTAGATTTTATAAAAATTTAATTCTTTTTATTATTTTTATGCGGTTTTTTATAATTAACGTTCCGAAACCGTCGATTAAAAGGCTTAATAGTTTAATTGAATTATATACCGCGAATAACTTTTCTAACGTTAAAATAATTCCGATTTTTTGAAAAAAGTTTAAGATTATATTTAAATATTAGAAATATTCCTTTAAAGAATCGTTAAAAATAATTATATCGTTTATATAAACCTTATAAAAATATTTATATAATTCTAAATATTAATTTATAAATCTTTATATATATAATAAATTATTTTTAAACTTTATTAATATTATATTAAATATTTTTAATCCTTTAAATAAAATAATAGATATTTTATTCTTATAAAAGTTATATAATAATAATTAATAAAAGAAACTTTTCTTATTAATAATTATAATTTTAATTTTTCTTTTAATATCGGTAATAATATTTTCTTATATCGATAAAAGATATATATCCGGAATTATTATATCGTTTAATATTTATAAATCTATTATTATTCTTTCTTTTTATATTCTATTTATCGTTTTTTATATAATAAAAATTAAGCTTTTAAACGGGATTAATCTTTTTATCTAATTTATTTTTTTATATTTATATATTTCGGCGAACATTTTATTTAAAAATATTTTATTTTCTATTTCTAACTTATACGTTTAAATACGAAATTTACATTATTACTAATCGTTTATTAAATTTATTCGTATTTTATTTTTTTCTAGCATTTAAATAATTTTATAGCCTTTTTATATATTAAACTTTTCTAAAATATATTTTATCTTTTTTACATATAAATAATCGATATTTTATACGTATATTCTATTTTTTATTCGAACGTATAATACGTTTTACGATTATAATAGTTTTGTATTTATATTTTCGGAAAAGGTTTATAATAATTCCAGATTTAATTAAGATTTTAACGATATTATAACCTTTTTTTATAATTTAATCTTTTCCGGTTTTAACGATATACTTAGAAATATATAATATATATCGTTCGAAAAATCGAATTCGACAAATAAATCAGTTAATATTACGAAAACGTTTTCGATATCGGTTTAGAAATACCCATTATCGTTTATATTTTAGATCTTTCCAATCCTTTAATTCCGTTAAAATTTTATTACGTTTTCGATATTATTTATTACTAATATCATTTTCGATATCATTATCGAAGTTAAGATATTTATAACGTTTAAAATATTAATAAAGAAAAAATAGTTTTTTAAATTTCCGTAATTATTTTATTTTAAGATTTCTTTATATTTAATTCGTAAATAACTTTTTAAATTCGATTAGATCGTTAAATTCTAATTTGTTATTATCTTTTTATTAATGGTTTTAACTTAATATAAAACCTAAACCGAGATTATAACGTTTTTATATATTTCGAAACTTATAATTTTATTAAATTAATTAATTATTATTTCGTATAAAACGAACTAATTATTTCTTAGAAATATTTTTGGTTTTAAGTTATTATAAATTTAAGCTTTTATTTTAATTAATAACTTAACGTTTTTTTCGTTTATATATATGGGTATTATTATATAAAATTCCGTTTGATTTTTTAAAGTTATAAATCTTATAACTTTTCTAATTCTATAGATTTTCTTAGGTTTTAATATTTCGTAATTATTATAATAAAATATTAATTAATTTTTATCGATTATTATATCGGATATTTCCGTATTAATATATATTAAATGAACTTTTTTACGTTTGTAAAACCTTATTAAGAAATATAAATAAATATATCGATATCTATTTTAGACTTTTATTTTATCCGATTATATTTAGATTATTTATAGTTTCTTTATATATAATAAGTTTATAAAAAATTTCTTATTATTTTTAATAAATGTTTTATTATATTTATTTATTAGATATATATAATTTACCGGGGTTTCGTATAGTTTCTCTTTATTTATATATTATTTATAAATATTTACGTAATATATTTCCTTTAATATTTATTTCTTAAAAGTTAAACTTAAAATAATTATCGTTTTTTTATAAAGGTTATTTTTCGTTTATTTTTTTTTACGGGTTAATAATTATTTGTTATAATATAAATTATTAATTTATTTTTAAAGGGGAAATCTTTATCGTATCTATAATATTTCGTTTTAAATCCGTTAATTTCGACATTAATAAAATTAATAATATATATAAAATTATTATTATTATTTATTTATTTCTTTATATTATAATTATCGTTCTTATTATTTAAGATATATTTAAATAAAAAATAACTATCGTTTTAAAGATATTATTCCTTCTACGTTTTTTCCTCGTTATTTTCTATTATTAATATTTCGTTATTAAATTATAAAATATTTCTTTTTAATTTTATTTTAACTTATTTATTCTATTATCGTTTATTGCGAAAACCACGGAAATTTCTGCGATTTTCGTTACGATTTCCGTTACAATTATCGAAACGATTAAAATTTCCGCGATTTCCATTACGATAACTTCTATTGAAATTTCCGTTACAATAATATTTATAATAATCGTTATTAGGATTATCGTTACAATTATTATAACCGTTATAATAACCGCTATTATAATTATTTCCGTAATTATTATAGTCGTTATTTATTAATACAAAATTTTCGCGTTAATATTACTTATTAAAATAAACTATTTCTTTAATTAAGATTTAACCTATTTTATTAACATTATATAAAACTCTTAATATAAATAACGTTAATTTTTATAAAGTTAACAATAAGGTTTAAAATAATATTAATATTATAATTAATATTTAACGGTTTATTAATATTTAATTAATTAATAATATTAGATAAATTAGCTAATTTATAGCGTTATACGCTTTTAACATATCTTTATAAGCCATTATCTTTTTTTCTAAATGATTTAATTAATTTTCTAAATATAAGAAAAAATATTATTCGATTATATTATTAATTATTATAAGGAAAGATATATTAAGTTATATATTTCCGATATTTATTATATCGTTATATCTTTTTTTATTATTTTATATAATCTAATCGTTTATTTTATTTATATTCGGATTATTTTAATCTAAATATATTCCGAGTTAAATATTAAGCTTAAATCTTTAAAGGCTTTTAATACTTTTATTATTGGTATTTTAAATCGTTTAATTATTGCTTTTAAGATAATATTTAAATTATCGTTAAAATGATATTATATATCCGGAAATAATTTAGACCTTTATTAACCTTATATCGTTTCTTATAATAATTATAAAAAATCCCTTTATATAATTTCTTTACGAAAAATATTAAACGAATATTTATTTATATTATTTATAAAAAAGTATATATTTCGCTAATATATATTTTATTTAATTTATACGAAATTATTTTCGTCGTAAATTATATTTACTTTCGGATTTATATAATCGATTTAGGTAAGTTTCTATCTTTAAATCGTTAATTAATTCTATTATAACTTTTATTAAACTTAAAAAATTAATAAAATATTATTTAATAAGTTACGTAATGATTTAATATTTAATAAACTTTCTTATAAGTTTATAACGAATAAGTTTCCGTTATTACCGTTATTATCGCTAATATTATCGCTATTATTATTGTTAATATTACCGTTATTAACGTTATCGATATTATTATTATTTTTGTTATTTTTATTTATTATTTATATATTTTTATTTTAATTGAGATATAAGATTTAGGAAATGGTTTAATTCGATATTTCGGCGTTAATCTAAATAAATCTATCGGTTTAAGTAAATACGATTTAAGTAAATATAATTTAAGTGGATATAATCTAATTAAATGCGATTTAATTAGATAACGGGAAAGACTTTTCTAATAAGAAAGACTTTTCTTTTAGTAAGAAAGATTTTTCTAACGGGAAAGACTTTTCTTTTAACGGGAAAAATTCTTTTTTTTTTTATATAAGAAAAAATTCTAAAAGATCTTGAGTTTTGCTATTTGCACCCACCCTTTTTGCTATCGGAGCCTTATTTGCACCCAGGTACATCCGGCTATCTCCCCCGCATCCTTTTTGAAAGCGA